>JBAIZZ010000298.1:54245-265980 GCA_037355905.1 Heliconius aoede
CTCGAGTGGGAATCGAACCCGCAACCAGTCGATTGTGCAGCACAATTGCTGAATTGGTAAAGAAATTTCTTTATTAAATCCCAACATCAAGGTACCTATTGATCATCCAAAATCCACATTTTTACAGTGCTCTTATAGAGTGCATTAATAATTTATAATTAATTTTATTTTAACATTAACAATATAGCCGTCGTGGCGCAGTGGCACACGCGCGTAAACGCGACGGTTGTGGGTTTGATTCCCACTCGAGGAAGTGAAATATTTCTTTACGTTTGTATTTCCAGTTTTCTTCGCACCTAAATACGTTCAGTAGTTTTTGCATAAAACTGGAACAAACATCCATCCTCACAAAATTTCACATTTATAAAATTAGTAGAATATCTAGAATATATAGAATATATATTACTAGAATATATAGTATAAGACGTAGAACCTGTTTGTATAATAATTGCTTACTGAGAACATTTCAGGACTCCTAGACCCATTAAACGATAATCTATCTCTCTGTGGCAGAACACTTCATTCATGAGAGGAGAGCGTGAGTTCAGTTTCTTGTCCCGTCGAACACAAGAGCCGAGCAGTACTGCACGCTCCTCCTTTGCCATCTTTTCAATATATCCAGTGTGTAAGTTGTGCTCTACTGCATTAAATATATCTGACTTGAATACTCGATTCACTTCTAGTTCTAGAAAAGGATTACAAAACCAATTAAGTACAAAGATTAACAGAACCAAATATTAGACATACCTGTCAATTTTAGGATACAGGCTTATTATAGGATCGTACGCTTATTAAAGGATACATTTATATTATTTAGCATCATGCTGTACCCCACACACAGTGTTAAGACACTCCGTTCCCCATTCTCCACCAAATTGAAGAGATGAGTGCGTGTTGAGCTTAATTCTTAACATTAAAAATGCTTTAGGCTGTCGTGTCACAATGGTGCACTGGCGTATGACTGTAACGCGACGTTTCGTTTTCCACGTCGTTCACCGTTCACATAGGCTCGAATCCCACTTGGGGGAATGAATTATTATCAATTAATATTTTCATTCGGTCTTTCTGTGTACTAAGGCAATAGCACCACAATGAGCTCCACCATTCAACTCGCAAAACTTAAATTTCATTAAATGATCACCGCTCCAACCAATTAAATATTTAGTATCTGCATATCTATAACAAATTTGCTTTATATAAATAGTAGGTACGTAACATCCAAATAAAGTACCTATCTGATTAAAAGATTTCCTCCCTAGAGCGAGCCACACTATCTGGACACATACACGTAACAACGTTTCAAAAAGCCGAGCATCTTTATCAGATAAGGATCTACGTTTTTTCTGTGGTCCCATATGATGGAATTTTTTCGTATCGTTGCCGCCTATTTAAAAATAAAATCAATTTCACTTTTACATTCAATTAATATATATATATGTAATATACCAACAAATAACTTAAGTCACACCAATAAGCACTGTACTGTACTCTTTAGCTACTAAAAGTCTGAGATCCGATAGATTGTTCCGAAATTCGCTTTCGACTATTTCGCATTGTGGTGTTCTCACTTTCGTTTCTAATTCAATAATACGATTTGCCATTTCGTCGGTTATCTGTAAAAAATATATATATTTTCTTTATATTTACATCTTTACATTTACATATAAGCATCTTCGTGCTATATTTACAATGGGGGTAGGTACTGAACGCTATATTAATAAGTTTTATTATGTTCCCTGTGTAACAAATATTATTTTAAACAAGAGATAACTTTCTGTATTAAATACCAACGTCGACGTATTGATCATTCATGAAGTGGAGTCCGAATTGCTCAGAAGCACACACTATGGAGGGTAGAGAAAAAAATGTCCATCAAAACAATTTTAAAAATGGTTAGCGCTGTGATACCATAGGGTTAATTTTAAAGATCGCGCCACACGCTGTTAGGCTATTGGACTATTCCCGGAAGAAAATAATTATTCCAACAACTCGAGTCATTAAAAATATTTATTATCCAAGCTCAGTATACATCACATTTTCTATAATGGTTCTTGATATTAGTTACTATAATTAACTACATTTAAATCCTGAAATGAGATTGTGCTCCTTACTCAAGTAAGAAGCACTATACACGCACGTGTTCAAACACAATGACAACAATACATTATTTTCGCTCCACAAAGCTGATCTTTGCAAGGGACCAGGTTAACCAGGTTAAGAAATTACTTTTGATCTATTGTTAAATAATCTTGTGCTGATAAATAAAATTAAAAAATCAGCTTCCCGCTCTATCACGCACACAGCAAGAGTAGTGTTGTCTAGTTGAATTTTGGTGGCATTGCGTGTTGAGTGACTCAACGCCGCGCTTTGCCTCTCCAAGAGATACGAAGAAATACAAAGAAAACATGAATTTAAATTTACAAAAGTTAATATTTTATAGTCAAGTACGACAATAAGTTGAACAGAAAGTGGATCAGCAGTTGATATTTATATATAATATAAGCTAGCCAGGTATATATTATAACGTATATTCACCTGTAAATAGTACTGGCAGCAGAGCACAAGCGCTCTGATAAATCTCTCCGTAGTAGGGAGATGCAACATATTTATTAACATAGGACTTAAAATATTAACTGGTGCTGTATATATTGCTATATCTTTAACATCCTGAAAATTAAGAAAAACATTAAACATTGCGTGCCTTTGTCGCGTAACTTTTTTTATATTGTATTTTTACATTTTTTCATTAAAATATATGTATGTAAAAGAGAAAAGTATATTGAAATTAAGTAATTTTATATTATATATAAATTAATTAGCTTCATGCGGTATCCCGCACAGAGGAGGGTAGGTAGGATCTCCTCCACCTACCCTCCTCTGTAGGTTCTCACCTAGTGTTAAGACACTCCGTGCCCCACTTTCCACCGAATTCCGGAGGCTTTGCGTGTTGAGTGGCAACTTAACGCCACGTTTTTCCTCCACACCAGCAGATAAATCAAAATATTAATTTAATTTTTTCTTCTGGGGATCGAACCCACAACCGCCGCGTTACAGTCGTACCTTGTGCCCCTGCGCCAGAATGATCTCTTTTATACAAATACTGCAAAAAAATAAATAAAATATTATAGACCTGTGTAGTGATTATATCTGCTTGCCCAGGTTTCAATTTTCTCTGGTAGCGTCTTCGAAAGCGTATCTAGGCAAAATAGCGCTCATTAAAAATAGGTTTTTACTATTTTAATTATAAATAATAAATATATTTAACACAAAATGCCATAGTATTTTTAAATACTAAAATATTTATTTCATAGTATATTTCTAGTTTATTTCAAAATGAGTGCATACAAACTTTCATTATAAAATTTGGCAAAAAGAGAACTTGCAACACAAATACCTACAGGGAAAAATCCAAAATAGGATGATTTATATTACAGATAAAAACTATTACAAACTAATATCACTAGTTCAATCCACACGTAAAGGAGGCAAACTTTTTATACGTTGTGCTTCTTGATAATCTACAATCCTGAAATTGGTACGGAACCTATGATGGGCGAGTCTGACTTGCACCTGGCAGGTGTTATTTTTAGTGCAATAACGATCTCTAAAAGAGTATTATTATGTTTTTTTTAAAACAAATATTACTTGCTCGATTAAGTCCACATCATCTCTGAATTCAATGGTCCCTGTCGGAGCTTTAATTGCTATTTGGATAGTCTCTACAGGTTTTGGAGGGAGATCACTAAAAAAAAACAGCAATAATTTTCTGTATCTTCTTATTATTACAATTTCCAAATTTTTATATTATTAAGTAAGAAACATTAAGAATATCCTAGTTTACTCCAATAAGATTGATTAATAAATAACTTATTATATGAACATGAGTATTTAATAATAATCGTGACAGAGTAAGTAGGTTTGATTAATAGAAAGTTTGCTACCTGACAAATGCTAATCCTTCTATGGTGTCGTCCCAAGCCCAGTGGCCACCCTCATATAAACCCCCAAAGCCACATTCCTCTTCATCATCAGCCATGTTTATTTTTTTATTTTCTAAATACTAGTAGATAGATACTCGCCTTAGTTAAAGGTAAAACGAGAATATTCAATAAATTTATAAATAAATACAAGGATTGTTTATAATTGTGTCATCAATGACATTAATAAAATGATAAGTGTCATCATAATCTGAATAAGATCTCATTTTGTAATGATTGTTAGTAAAGTGTGTTGTTATTATTAAAGTGGAACACGCACTTGGAGCACTCCTTAAGGTTGATTGACCTACTGATACTATAACAAGATAATTTTTCGAATTTTTTTTTCAGTAAATTATTGGCAAGCAGCAATTACTAAAAAAATATTTTTTTTTTAATTTTATTTAAGCTGTGGAGAGAGGGAATCTAGTATTAAGACACTCCGTTCCCCATCTTTCGCCGTATTTTCGAGACATTGCGTGTCGTTTGGTATAAAGAAAGAAAATGTCAAATAAACATGAACACTTGTTCTTGAAAAATCCTTGTTTTTCACAAATTTCAATAGGTTTGAGAGAATAGGAACCAATCACCTATTTTTGCATACGATCAATGTCTTTTTTTACATGATTTTCTCTGGAACCAATATACCGTGTAAAAATAGAATTAGGTGTATTAGAATTCAACGCCGCGCTTTTGCCTTGTGAATGACCAGATGACCAGAGTGAATGAGGATCGAACCCACAACCGTTGCGTTACTTTCACACGTTTGCGCCTCTGCGCTACAACGTAAATTATCTACAACCTAGGTTATTATGATACAATATTATTTTGTTTAAAAAAATGTAGCAATTATAAAGCATATTGTTATACTTTGTTTTTATTGAACAATCTGTGACAACACATTTTGAGGAGCACTTGGTTCGTAGTCGTATAAATTAGATTCAACTTTCTATAGAGTACCCATAATTTAATTCATAGACGACTATAAGTTGTGAATTGAAATTTTTATCGAGCATTTGTAAGTTTGAGAGAATTTATGATTTCACCAGTAAGTTGCCCTCCGCTGAATATAAAGTTATGCTAATGCAACTACATTGAACTTTAAACCTTAAAACTTATAAAATGCTTCAAGTTATTATCTTGTAACTGTCGCCATTGACTCTGTCTACGTGATCATTGTTACAAATACGTATATTTCAGTTAATATATAAAATTAATCAGTAATAGTATTAGAGGCCGTCAGGGCCGAGGGTCCATACTATTTTTAGGATTGCAGGTCAACGAAAAGTACAACTTTTAAAAGTTGAAAAACTTAGGTCTGCGGACGTATACACGTGTTGTTTTGTATGAAAAACATTGTAAATACAAGTTTGTAATAGTGTTTATTTATAATATAAATATAAATCAAAGACAGCTTCACGCTGTATCCCGCACACAGCAGGGTAGGCAAACTGTTAAAACACTCCGTTCCCCACCTTCTACCGAACTCTGAAAGCGTTACGTGTTACGTTTTTCCTCGACACCAGTGCGAAGAAAATAGAGATAGGTATCTTTTGCTGTAGTAACTTGAGCCGTAGACCTAAATATTTAATATTCATTTCAGTTCAATACCTCTACGCAGTCCTGAGTATAAGTCTTGACAGACGGGCAGACCTCAGACAACAAAGTGATCCTACAAAGGGTCGTATTTTTACCTTTTGCAGTACCGAACCCTAAAAAAACTAGATGACCTGCCGTCGGACGAGAGATGTTAAAAATATTCAAATTTTCTCAGACGAAAATTTAATTAATTCATGCTCGAGAGGTTCATTCAAGTATATTATATTAAAGGATAACATTGAAAAGGGACAGGTGTGTCAGGTGCTAATTCATTGAATTCGAGAGCACAGGCGATTGCACAGAAGGCTACGTGGCGGGGCTTTGATCGTGTGCGCTCTGCCATATGATCACAGGCTGCCACGTAGCGATGCGTTATACTTATATATTATGTATTATATGTATATATAGACAAAGATTATTACAAATGTCAATATAAATACAAACAAAATATATTAACAAGTTAATACTTATAATTCTATTTATTTGTAATAGAATTGTATTGTATTGTTACTAGTACATCACAAATCCATTTTACTTTAAAAGTTTAGAGCTACTAACTACTCTCGAGATCGTTATTTTTTCTCGGTTTAATTATACGCTACATTCACCTGGCTCTTGAGCCATAGGTGTATATCCAAAACAAACAGGCAATCACCGACCACACAACGTTTGTTTCATCACACAGTTAATAAAATGCTGAATCACGAAACTGAATGAGCAACTCTTTCCACTCCGTTTCACTTTTATTTTCAAACTTCCACACCGTTGAGTCGAACGATTGAACCTATTACGAATAATTTTTGTACATACACATCGTGTTCATGTAATAATAAAAACATGATGGTAGCTGTTTTTAAACTTTTAAAGTTCTATTAATATTCTAAATGCGTTTTTTTTGTAAAATAGTTCCTTCTTCGTAAGCAAATAATGTATTCATGAAGATATAAGATAGGTTTAAAAATAAATAAATAAATAAAAAAAGAGAAGAATACTTTCCTTTTTGACATAAATTCTAAAATAAGAAAAAAAATCATAACATTATATAAGTACCTACCTATACCCGAGTACCATACGATAACGATATACACACTACATACACACTACATACCCCAGGACTTGCCAGATATCAATTTCAACCGGAGCTGTACAAGAGTCAGTAGTATGTAATATAATATAACTACTAAATACTCCAAGTCCATTGGGCAGATATGAGTGATCGATCATTATATAGTTTAATAAATTATTTTTTTTTATAACTGGACTGAACGCTATTATTAGTAGACACAGACATTGCTATGTATTGTCTAAATATTGATGTAATACAAAACAAGCGTGAAAGGACACGTAGACGTGTTTACAGTGAATTAAGAGAAGCGAACGTCGATCATGACATGAATATTCATCGAAGCATAAAGACGATCACGACGGTTGACGCTGCGTGCTGGTGGATGGAGGTATACCTCCTGGCCTCTACTCCGTATATCGGAGCTTTATGTAATATTCATTCCAAAATTCGCGAAAGAAATGTTAGTGTCGACTTTTGATGTTTTACAAACATGTTCTATAGCAAAAAATATTCAGTATTTATTATTTAGATGTTAACCCTGCTCCCTCTATAAATATAAATAAGATTTAAATTTATATTTTACACAATGTAATCCAACTGTTTTAAGGGTATTTATAATTTATAACAAAACATTCGTTGAAGTATAAATAGTAACGTTTGGGTTATAAGAGGATGATAAATGGGTTCAATTACTACTTACCTTCTACGTTACAATGAATTAGAGATATATTAAACATTTGTAATATTACAAACTAGTGACACACAGACCCATATATATATATATATATATTGGGGTTATTAGTAAAAAAACTATGATATTAATATCCATAATTTATTTTGATACCTTAGTAATAAATTGAATAAATGATACAAAGACATACTGCATGATATGACGGAAAGGTTCATTATTCACTCAATCAACACATTAAACGAGAATACAAATTACGAAAGTGTGGTGGAAAATTATTTTATTGATTTCTTTATTTAAGTTTATTTTTATTTGTTTATTATTATTTTTATTTGTTTCTTGCTCTACTTTTCTCACACAAATATTGAAGCATTTTGTAGATACCCATTTACAATACTTTCTTTTCATATTTTGCCGATCTGTTTCTGGTTAGAGTTGGTACACTGCTTAAGTTAAAAGTAAGAAAATAATAATACAAGCACAACCAGAAGTAACAAACTCCCAAAGAGCAATATACAGATGTCATCATCAAAGGTAAGAATGGCAAAATCTTATCTAAACCTATCAAGGAATGTATAACATTTTCATATAAACACAAAATAACTAAACCATACAAGTACAACGATTGAAATCCTCTCAATCGAGGCAAAAGCATAAACCTATGCCTTTTGCTCAATTTAAGCTTGTTAGCTTCGTAGACGGGGGGTACAAAACAAAATGCGATCGCTATGTGCGTTAAAAATATGAACAATTTTACAGATAATAAACTCTTGGGAAAAATTAATGGAAACAAAGAATAATGGCCGACCGTTGTTAGATATAAGAACAATTTCGCATCGACGTCTCCTAGAACCGAAAGGAAACTGAAACAGAAAATATCAACATTATGTTTGAATTAAGAAACAATAAAATAGATTATAATTACAATTTAATTAGTTATAGAAAACAATCTAATCATTACTTTATTTAATTTTTTTTGTTTTTATTTAGTTGCACTTTCTTAAAACCAATTTTTTACTATACAGAGAGATCGTGGTGGTGCAGCGTTATAGCGGGTGGCTGTTAACGTGAAGGTAGTACAATTCAAATACAAAGGAATAAATTATTTTTATTTTCTCGTTCTAAAAACTAAGCATCGAGTTCCGTCACTAAACAAATAAAATCTGGCAAATTCGAAGAAATTTGGTGATGGAGGAGACATTAACACTAGGTTCCTCTGCATAGCGTGAAGTTGAAAGAAACGTTGATTTTTTGATTTGGTTATATAAACATAGTTAAATTCTTACCTAAGTGGGATTAAAATCATTAATATAGCCTTTTCATGAACATGCCATCCGAACATAAAAGCACATGTTGCACATAAAGTTAAACACCTGCAATTTTTTATTAATTGTTTACAAAAGAAATTAAATATTTAAATAAGCTATATAATTATAACAATCACATTCTCACACTTTTGATGGTAATAACATTAAATATATAATAAGAAATATTTATTATCTCTAAAATAGATGCAAAGTTCCTTACTGTAATTGTCTGGTTGTGGGTTCAACTCCTATTCAGGGGAAAGGACTATTTTTATTTCTGTCGACTTGCAAAACAACAAACCATATGTATCTTGAGCAATGTCTTAATGGAAAATGAAGAACAAGGTGCCTCGATAGTACGAACTTTTATTTACACTACCCACCCTTTAAAGTCATTTAAACAACCACACCTAGCCCATAGAACCTTTGTGAACATCGAATGTATTTTTTATTTTCCATATTTAAATATTAAATAAAGCAGTTTTTATATTCTCTACCTGACAAAGCTCAAGCCTCTGTATTGTCGATCAGCACAAAGATGCCAGAGTTTTATAAGAGCAGGTATCATTGACACTGCTGTGAAGAAAAAAGTTATAGTCGGTGTTATTGATGGCAATATTGAATGATTATATTCTTGAACCAAGCCCCCTGTCATTGATGCTTCAGTTTTTGTAGTAGTTTCAATATGGAACTTAACACCTAAAAATAAATATCACAATATTATTACAAAAAATATGTAATGTCATATAATAATAATATTGAAGTGAGTAATATTTCAAGGACAAAATTACTTACACAGGTGTAGTAAAATTTTATCAACAAAATTATATATAGCCCAAAAATTGGGAGCCCAGTATGCGTGACATAGCCCTCTTTTAAATGGAAAAAGCCTTGACAGCACCTATAAATGATCTTAGAATAAAAAAAATTTAAATAAAACGTCAGAAATATATATATTGTCACTGTAAGATTATAAAATTCGTTATTTTCATATAATCATGATATTAAAAATATATAAAACCTATGTTACCTGTGGTAAATGGTCAATAAAGGGCCCAAAAGAGATGCTAAATACAGCTGTTACTGTTAATGCTAGTTTAATTAGATTTGTTATTGAAAAAGAATACCAAGGTGTATGAACTCCATCATTAGATGATACTGTAAAACAGTATGCTCTGAACAAATACACAACATATGCAGGCGCTATATACAGGAATATATGTTTAAAATTTAACAAGACCGCAAACCAAAATGCTGCCAAAACAAAATTACTCTGAAACAAAAAAATATATAATTTAAAAGTGATATAGTTTCTTAGTATATATAATCAATTAGCATTTAGTATATATTATAAATTATCAGGATTAGATTTTGATTGCAAAATATACATTAAAAAGTTTGTTTTCTAGAAAAGTACATAAATATACATTTTTGTCTGGTGTTTTTTTTTGTTCATTCTTATATTGGCATATCTTCGGCTACCTAAGACTTCTGATAATTACTTACTAATATCATATTTGATATAGACAGCAACAAGATCCCAAACAAAAAACCATTATACTGAAAATGTATGTGATCTACCATTAGTAATCCAGGATTGGAAATAAGTAGTATATATACTAAGAGATTCCCAACAGAAATTAAATTTGCACATCTGAAATTTAAAAAATGCAGTGTATTGACATAAATATATAATCAATATAATCATTATAAAATAAATTTAGGAATTTAATAATATTAGATAGTAGTATATATAAAATTTTATAATTAAAAAAATGTTTTTTGAATAAATTACATATGTTAATGTACAAACCTATTTGCTGCATAAATATATACACAATCTAGAAAGATCACTGATAATCTTTGAAATAAAACAGTCATATCAGAATCATAATTTAAGTTTTCTAATTGTACAATATCTGGATCAAAAGCCTTAGCTACATAAGAAAGACCGTATTCCAGCCAAGCAAAAAAAGGAGGATAGTCTAATGTCCAATCAGAAGTTGTATCATAATACCATTTATCTATTGTAAGATTATGTGTAACAGCAAGCCAATTTCTATGAACTTCAAAATCTGTAGATCGGCTAAAACAAAGAAATATATTCGTTTCTTATAACTACCAATATTAACTGCAAGATAGATTCTTCTTAGCTTTTTATATTTATCAATGAATAAGCTATTCTAATAAAATTTAATTACTCACTAAAGAGGCATAAAGAAGAACTTTGCTGCGGTCATTATCAATGCTATTTCAAATCTCATTTTTACTAAATATGTTTACGTTGTATTAAAATAAATATTTGTTTTATTATTATTAAGTTTATACTATATTAACCAAATATATTAAATGTATATAAAGAAAGCTTGTTTTGTAATATGTTTTCATATATTAACTAGACAGCTACGAATCATTTCAATTGTCACATTTTCATTTACACCTGTATTTTATACTTTTGAATTAATTTCACTTTAACCATTGACAACTAGCATTAACTGATAAACAAGCAGTGACAGTTTGTCACCACAGACGATGAGACGAAAACTCATACAAAGATCAGTGCTGTGAGTCCGTAACCCAACCAATCAAAAAAGAAAAATTCATTATCGAACATAAGTAACTTAGTTCACTTAAGATAACTATATGCACTTGAAAAAAATGCGGTTATTTTAAAATCACAAACAGACACCTAAATTTTATTAATATGTATCGCACGTAGTAAACGCATTTTTCCCGTGTGGTTCCCGATCTTCGTAAAAGTTTCATTAAACCTACTCTTCAAGTGGTCAGTGGATAAATAGGTAGAAAGTTTAACAACTTTAAACTGTTTCTTTGAGTAAGTATCGTGTAAATAACCATATGTATTTTTAAATAAATAGATATTTTGAAATCACATAAAGACATCTTTAAGGCATTTTCTACGCAAGGACTGATGACCCATGTGGAAAATACAATATTTCTTAACAATTTTATTGAATCACTACAAGAACAAAAACAGAATAAGAAAAGCAGTCTTTCATCACAAATGTACTTTATTTTGTTTTTTTCAGTAAAAACGGAGAAAAAATAAAAATTTACTGATGAATATTATGATACAAAACCTTCGCTAGTTTATATCTAATTCTTTCTAGCAAGGAATATATGTTCTGTAGAGTAAATATATAAAAAAATATGACACTGACATAACTGTCGAATTAAGTTCTCTATCTGCATTTTGGACTGGAATACCTTGGCTTATCTACTTTAACTGAGTTTTGTTATTGGAAAGTAAAAGAAAACTTTAAATCTTGCACTTGGAAATATTGATACCTTACCTAAAAGAAAGCAATTTAACATTTATCCTGTCAAATATTATAAATATTTATTCATATGTAGTGAAATATAAGAAAATCTGTAAATATGGCTATTTTGCACCGAGCATTATTTACTTGGTTTATTCTTCTAGTGTTTTTAATACTTTTATGTTTAAGACTAGAATCAAGAACCCACTGGAATTGGTTTATAGTATTTATTCCTCTGTGGGTTTATGACACCATTTTGTTAGTATATGTTGTATTTCATATGATATCTCATTGCCGTAATGGAATTGAAAGATTTAGAAGCTCAATAAATAAAAATGTTTGGTATATCGCAGCCATAGGTATAAAAATGGCTGCACAAATTATTATATGTATCAAGTTAGAATACACGAAAATAAATTTGCCCATATATGTTGTGATGACTCCAATATGGATGCTACTACCAGTTCTTTGTGTTGAAGTCTTTATGCATCTGATTAGAATTTCAAGCAGAGGTAGTAGATACTAATAAACTACATTAATATATGAATATGCATCCTATGTCAAATATTGTGGAGAAATATTTTGTGGGAACATGTGACTATGTGATAATTTTAAACTTGGCATAAGTCCATGGACATTGTCAGTCAGTATGTTTGACCAAATTGACTACTTTAAACATCAGTGATATAACATATTTAATAAGAATACGATTTTCAAAATGCCATCAGTAGTAGAAAATTTAGCTGATATTAAAAGTTCTGTGATCACAGAAGTGCCAGCAGGAACAACTGCTGTTTTAAACTGTGATAGTAATGACTATGCCCATAATTTCATGTTTTGGCTCTTGGATGCACATCCTTTAAAAATTATTGGACCAGATAGTACATATGATAATAGAAAATATAAATATGAGGTGTTATCAGGAAAACTACACATAAATGTAAGTGCTTAATTTTTTCACGTGAACATTCATAATACTTACTATTAGCAGAAAAAAATAATACTAATGTGTAAAAGAATTATACATTAAAACAGGAAATTGCTAACTAATTTTACATATATAAGATTGTATATATTTGTATGTCTATGGTCCCTATGTATAAAGATAAAATTAATGCAAAAAACAAATAATTTTTTTTCCTTTCTTGCTTATACAAAAATTATATATATATATTATATTAATTATATATAATATATATAATTAATATATATTATTCCATATGCATTTTATTTTGAGTTTTAAAAGTTGACCCTTTGTTCCTGTTTCTTTCCTTTTTTAGTAGGGACCTTCAATATATTAGCAACTAAATGTAGCTCTTACATTCATAATTTAAATATACAATAATCGGAAGGCAGATGTACAAACTAATAGAAAAGATGGAATGGTCATTGCCAACTATTTTTACCCCCTATGTAGTAAGTATGACCTGAAATATTACCATATCTGAAATATTGGCCATTCAAACAATTTTTCTAAATACCATATATGCATATAATAAAATGCTCAAAAAATATGTTTTGTGTGTTAAAAATATTAATATATATTTTTTTGAAATGGCCAATATCACAAAAACAGTAAATTTCATGTCAAGTATAGCATTGAGCTTCACTACAATACCATAAAAATTGGGGGGAGAGTCGGTAACAGTGTGTCTTCCTTTATCCTACCCAGCTATTCTCAGGATGAAGCTAAATAAATAGACATATGTATTTAGTATATCTTACATACTTGGTTATTTTGCATATTTCAGAGTGTATCACCTAGTGAATCAGGCTATTACAAATGTTTTTCCAAAAATCTGGATGGTAAGGGTGTAACAGTAGGAGAAGTTGAAATGATAGTTCAAGGGTCAGCATTCTCTGCAGCTGATGTTATAAAATTGATTGCTATTATTGTATCAATTATAATATTAATTGCTTGTGCTGTAATATACCTTCGTTTGAGAAAAGAATGGAAAAAATATGATGGGCATTCTGTAGTACCAGGTAAGAATTAAGAATAGTAAATGTATAAAATTGTCCTATTAATAATATCTTCCAAATGTAAGCATTTTTTTATATCTGATTAAATTTGAAATTTTGGAAAAGTAAAATCTATTTTAAAAATTTTTTTTTTGATTTTATAACTTCACAAATATGTACGCAAAGTGAATCTGGGAACCTAGTATATAGCCACACCCTTCCACATGACACTTCATTCCGCCACTTTTCAGCAGATTCCTGAAGCATTATTATTTTTAAATTCTAATAATTAATGACAGCTATTGTTGGACAGTTGAACAGTATCTGACTGTAGTTATTGGGTCAATTCCTACTTTAAATTATTTATTTCCACTTCCATTGTTCTGACAAGGTTAATTATCCACCCTCAAGTCTGCCACTCAACTCTCAACTTTTCAACTCAGAGTTGAAATCTTGACGCTAAAATCTCTATGCTTACTTATTTTCCTTACTATATGCAGAAATAAAATTATGATTGTTTATCATTAGCTGTTGAAGAAGAAGAGGCTGATGAAATATATAACCGCACTACCACTACTATTCCAACACCTGCACCGGGTCCAAGCAGAAACCAGTCTTCTGAACATCTTTTGTATGGAATAGATAACCAAGGGCTAGATACCGATTTTAATTCGGTCTTTGAAAACATACAAATTAAATCACCAAGTACTAGTTTACTTTAAATTCCACTTGTGCATATTTACCATAGATGTAGAAGTTTAATTTAAAACTTTTGTTGTCCTGTATATTATATTATTATTATATGTTGTCTAAATATGCAATATGACTATTAATTTAACTCAAATCTTTTTACTGAATTGGAATAACTATATATACTTTGTAATTGTATTATTGTAAATAAAAAATAAATTACAACAAATAAATATGATTTAATTATTTTTATTTAAAATGTTACATCCTCAACATTTTGTTTATCGGGAGTACTTAGGTTTTCACTGGCAAGTGTTCCTTGTGAGAGAGATGTAGTATCAAGAGTTTCATCCTCTTCATCCTCACCATTAATTTCCATTTCAAAAATTCTAACTTTTCTCTGTGTATTAGATAATACAACAGCTACTTTCCTAGTACCTGATACTGCAATTCTAAAACCATCCATTTTATCCAAAATCTTATAAACACTTGTGTCTAATAAAGGTGATAGGTTCTTTTTTTGAATTTTTTCACTGAAAACTAATGACTTTGACTTCATACTAAACTCACTAGAATTTTCCAATATAACTTTTGTAGGTACTTGCATAAATATTGTAGAATCTTGGTTAGGATGTTTGACCAGTATTGACAAATATTCAAATGAGTAAAACTGCAGGTCTAAAATTGGTAGGTTCTGTTCAGGTAAATCATTTGTGTCTCGTAATAAACAGGATGTAAATGAGAATTTACAAGCTGTGGCATTACAAAACCTTTCCTTCACATTAATGGAAAGAAAATGTATTCCATCAGCAGTATGGTCATCATCTGTGAAAGCCATCATAAATCTCTCCTCATTATGATCAAATATCTGGGAAAATCTAAGACTTTTACCAGGCAAACTATTATAACTTTGAAAACACTTTAAAGTGTATAATACAGAAAAATATTTGAAAACATTTTTGTCTCTCACATCAAATATTTTTCCAACTGACTGCTTCAAAAAATTTTGCTGTTGAACCAATGAGAATCTTTTAAAATCCATCATTGAAAAAATAGTGTCATTTTCTCTTAAAAGACATGAATTTTCTTTTAAAAATTTATGCCATGGGTTATCATCATTATCTGGCAGTATAGTGAGATCCTGATCCTGTAAATACTGTCCTAATCTCTCTAGATTAAACTTTACTGGTTTTTCAGATGAATTATCTGCTCTTTCTCTTTGTACATTGTCAAAATTGTATAAGAATTCCGCAATATGTGTGAGTTCCTGTTGTGTTATTTTTACTATTTCACTTGATGTTTGTTCATCTAACAGGCGGACTATGACAACGAAAAGCCATCGGAAAAATGCTTTATAATTTCGCATGGACACATCTATGACTTGTTGTAATTCAAGGCATTTATTTAAAAATGCGCAAGCAGCTTTTATGGAATCTGTTACTAGTTTTTCTTCTAAGCCTAGTACCTGAAATAAGAGTAGTGTGTAAATAACACTTTAATTGATCATGTCATAATTATTTATGATTTTTGTTTGTTTTCTTACCTTGTATCTGTCCGGTACCCTTGTCAAGCCTCTTAATTCTGCAAGGTAATAGGTGAGACTTTGTCCGACAATATTTAATTGTCTTAAGACTAATTTCTGTATGGTGGAATAACTTAACTCAACGGAATTACCAAATTTTTTTAAGCCTTTCGCTGTTAATTCCTGAAGCAGAAAAACTTCCAATTCATCTGATGGAACTCCTGAAAACATTTATAATTATTGACAAATAATATAAAGTTTTTGTGGCACAGTGGGACAGGGACAGTGTCCAATTAATGGGTTTGGGTAGTTACAAGATAAAAATCTGGTGTTGAGTGCTTCCACTGAAAAAGAGAAACCTTAATATTCCTTTTTAATATTTTTATTCAATTTCCTTTTTAAATAAAAATATTAAAAAGGAAATTTCTAAATCTTTTTATTGCTACTATACATAATCCTACCGATGGGGAAGAAAGGTCCTCGAATGGCGACCACGTCTCGGCAAAAGGAGTATAGGTCACCCTCCAACCAGGTGGACCGACGACCTAAAGAAGACAGCGGGAAACCGCTGGATTCAAAGGGCACAGGACCGGACGGAGTGGCGAGCATTAAGGGAGGCCTATGTCCAGCAGTGGACTACCAAATGCTGATAGTAGTATACATAATCAAGCCTTCATAATAAAAATGTTCATCATTTAAATAGACTTTACCTAGCATAAGAAGATCTAATAAGTCAGCTGATACTGCACCATCAGGAACTGATGAGGCATAATATGACATTTTTGTATCCATCTCCAACAAAATATGTTCCCATGCTTCAGTTATGGAAGTCATAGTTTTATCCAAATGTGTCAACAAGTTAATTATTTGCCCATGTTTACTTGCAACTGTGAACAGCTCTTCTGAATATGCTGACAATATACTAGTATTTACTACTGACAAATGAATGTTATTTGTGGTTTTATCTAAATATAACACTTGCATCACTGTAAAATCATCAGATAAAGCTATGTCCAATATTTTATATTCTCCACATTCATCCCTTGTTATCTCTGATAAATGTATAGTTCCATAAGGGTATCTTCCAAAAACACTCATATATATATTGCCAGTTCCATATGCAATCAATAGCATATTCAATTGATTTTGATCTATGGTATATTGAAAATTTTTTGAGCTATCCTCTACACTTTGACCCTTATAAGTATTACTTGGAGAAGGTGGTTTTGGTAAGAAAATGGAAGGATCATCCTGAAATTTAACAAATTTTACTAAGAAAAATATAAACACTTCAATAACTAAAACTTAATCTATTTAACATACATAAATATTGTAATCAATTGCACTTTCTAGAGTTCCAGATTTTACTGCCCATGTGATACATGGAATTCCATAGTTACTTGCTGAATAGAATTCTTCAGTGACATCATATGCAAAGTCATATTTATCTAAAACTTCTTTGTTTTCAATATTAACAATGCAAACTGTTCCATTACTGTATCCTATAGCCAGAGCCTGTAATGCACAATTGCAGAAACATTTAGAATTATTAGAAAGAATATATATATTTTATATAAGTACAACTTAATCACAATTTCTATAACCTCTCCATCTGGTCTCCAAGCCATTGAATCAACAGTAACATTTTCTTTTGGTGGTAATAAATTCCATACTTTTTGCCAATGAAGTCGGTGTACTTGAACTTCACCTAATAGCAAATTATAAATAATAATGAATATATAGATTTTTATTTTAATCTGGCATAATATAAAAAAAATATTGACATTGATAATCGGAATTGAAAAATAATATATTGTAACTGCAAAAATATTCTTGTTTGTATATTTGCATCATTTAAATAATATTTTTGTGTGAAAGAGGTAAAACTGTTACCTTTAAAATTACTTAGAGCCAAAAGATCTAGTCGATTGCTCCAAACCATTAGATCTACTTGATTTGCAACATGTTTTTCTTCCATTTGCCGCATACCGCAGTGAAACATTTTGATATTAAAGTAATTAGGTACTTTCACTTAAAATTAAAACTAAGGTAATATTTAAAAACGCATATTAGATGTGCTTATTAGATTTTCTTACGCTAGGTCAAAGGCTTTAAAATTTAAACATTTATCTGACTTACGATAGTGCTGCCACATAGAAAGTCATAAATGTATATAGTAGTAACCGATTAAAAGGGGTGAATAGAAAACATGGTGATATTAGACACAAAACCGTGACAGTGTCTTATATTATATTATCTAATAGTGTTTATTAATAAATGTATTTTTTTGAATCATGAAAGAAGTAAATAGATACGCCATATATATATATATGGTAAATAAAAACGATATGGGTCGATAGAAACAAATGAAAACTACGTTAAGTATCCACTAGATTAAAGGTTGTACAAGGCTTCGTCCATCGTTTTTGTATAAAGCCAAAAAATTTCTACGCTTACCGCTTGCTGCGATTATGCGCTTACACCCAACACTCGTAAGTACTGTCAGCGAATATGGATCTTGAGTGGATTAGATTGAGTAGATGATGCAAAAAATAGTACCTAAATTTCGATAAATTTTAAAGCTCAATTTTTTAATATTCTCTTGGTAATTATATTAATATAAAAAAATGTATTTCATTGCCACACTTACCGTATAAAAAATTGGAGGCCTCGTGGCGGCACAAGGGTGTAACTGTAACGCGACGGTTGTGGGTTCGATTCCCACTCTAGGAAGTGATATATTTATTTACGTTTATATTTACATTTCTTCGCTAGAATGAAGAACCAAAGCGCGGAGTTGAGTTCCGCCACTCAACACGCAATGCCTACAGAATTCGGCAGAAAGTGGAGAATGAAGTGTCTTAACACTAGGTTCCCTCTTCCTACCCTGCTGTGTAAGGGATACAGCATGAAATTTTTTATATGTTTTCGAAAAAGTATTTCTTTCCTAAATATGGAATAGCACTTTAAAATTGTTAAAAAATAACTTAAAACGATTCATGTAGGACATGTGGTTCTCGAACCAGCTAGGTAATGTATAAGTGTGCAGCTAAAAATATACTACATTTTTGTTATAAATAATCAAATAAAAATTATAAAATTTTTTATTGCTCAGATAAATTAATTTCATATAAAGCACAGTACAGTCAACAAGTCAAGGCCACCCTGAAAATTGCTGTAGATGGCTTGGCTGATTTGTTTTTGAGCTTTTTCTTCCTTTGAATATTTTCGTCCCGAGTGAACAGTCCACCACACCTTGTTAACCTTACTGTAATGGGTTAATTAATTTAACATAACAAGATCAACTGTTACTATTGCACAGTCCAAAAAAGTCACTGAATACTGGAAATAAGCCTAAATCATCTAAGTATTTTGACAAACCACTCATATTAGCATGCTTGCTTTGTTTTGATGAATTAGGAAAATGTACTTCTTCAAAATTCTTAAATTTTCTTTCACATTCCATTTCAGTTATTGAAAACATTTCAGTTTTCCTTATAACTATCTTTTTCCAGTTCATAGATTTTATAATTTTCCACCATTCCATGCAGCAATATTCAGGTCCTTCAATACATACTATACCTGGTTTACCGGGCAAACTGAAACCAGTCAAATTATACTCTTTTGCAATATTAACAATCTCTTCTCTTTTCTTTTTGTTATAAATGTGATGTGAATAAATCCAGATTCTAGTAAAATTGTCACATGCAGTTTTATCTTTAGTATCAACAATTTTAGTCTTTTCAATTTTTTCTCCACATGTTTTGTAGTAATTATCAATATTATCTTGTAGCCATGTTATTCCTGTAAATAAGCATTGCTCTTTAAAACTATTGCTGCTTATAAAATTGGCTAAATCGAAATTTAAGGCAGTTTCTTGCTGGCGGTTTAATTGGTTACATCTTACATATATATTTGGTTCTTTTTCAGGATAAACACTTGGTAAATTAACTGATATTTCTAGTTTTAAGGCATCAATTGTCAGATTTATAGTAAAGTCCAAGTGATTTGGTATATATTGAGTTTTGTTAGATATAAATGTTTTAATGTCATCCAACACTTTCATATTAGTAAAAATAATATCTCCATTATTAGGATACATAGAAACTAACACTTCAATTTCGCTTACTTGTTGTGATAAACAGTCAACTAATTTAGATTTAAAACTCTCTTCTAACTCCATAGTTTTATATTAATTTTAAACCCAATACATTTACTTGTTGAACATTCTCCTAGTTTAATTTATTCTTTCGAAATATTTCAAAAAAAATATATTGTCCATGAGTCATATATTAAAATAACATTATATAATTTACTATGACGCTTAGAGATCCTTTTATAAATTAATGCACATGTTAGCGTATAGGTAATGTTTTATCCTTATGTTGGTTACTTTACTCTTGTTATCAAAGTCAAGTAACAGATACTCATTACACATTAGTGGTTTTATTCTAATATCCAATTCAACATTTGACCTCGCGCGAATTTTGATATTTCTTTTTGGACCGATATAAGTGTTGGCGCATTTTGACAGATTACAAAAATATTGAAAACATTTGTGACGTCAGATTGAGATTAGTTGTATGATATTGACTTTGACTGACACTTGACATCTGGCGCGTTAGTAACGGATGATCGGGCGAATGTGGTCTGGACAACGGTTTCCCTTCCCACATTCTTTTCTCGTGTTCTAAATTAATCCATCCCTTATATCCCTCTTTCGTAACTTTATAAAGTTCCCCGTCCTCTTAATGTTCTATGTTTGTGTTTAGTCCCTTATGTAAATATATTAATTAAAATAATATTAATAAACTATAAACTAACATATTTAAAAAATACTATTTGTTTCTAACCCGTGTTCATGTGTATATTCTAAATTTATATATACATTTGTTAATTTTGTAGGTAAAGGCAGTACTCTAACTGGACCACTTCTTGATATTGCATTCTCCTATTGTGTAATATAGTCTCTTTTTTACCGTACACTCTCTTCGTGTGTTCTCATACAACGTGACATTGGTGAAGTGATTAGTGCTCAACTGACTCACTCGAAGCGCCATCAATTAAGAACTGAACAGATAGATCTGGCACTTGACATGGTGGCCTGTTCCCAGATCAGAACTCCTAAACAGTTTCTGCCAGTTCTAACCCATCCGTTCAAATCACCACATATTATTAATTTCTCGTTCCCTCTAATGCTACCTAGAACGTCCCTGACACTCTCCCAAAATTCCTCGAGTTCGCCTAATGGAGCTGAGGATACTGGCGCATACGCCACTATGCCTCGGGTTGATCGCCTTGTATTCAACCGCTGCATTAACCAATTGAGAGGACAATAAAACAACTACACTTTGGCAGCTTCGCTCGCTGTCTGGTACGCCGGCCCAGAAAGCGACCCGACTGCCCGGTAAATCGGTCGCGTCATTGCCCTTTCGCTTGGTCTCAGTCACACAAACGACATCCAAATCTCTATCATCCATCACATCTAATAATTTCTCTCTATAATCTTTTCTTCCATCCCTCCTCTTACATTCCACATAGCTATTTGTAGTTCCGTCTTCCACCTCCCGCCTTTCCGGACATGGCGTGTTCCCCACTTGACACACCACCGGGGACACTGGTGCGCTCTCTCGATATACACGTGGCGGATGGAACGTTGCAGCCCTCGTAAGGACTGGCAGGGGTTAAGGGGGACATATTATATAATAAAAAAAAGACAATAGTATTGTATTGTATCTAAATCGATATCTTTAATTGTAATATCTATGCAATGTTTAAGATCGAATAAGGGAATAAGAAAACCTATAAGCTGATGTTAACCCTAGGATAGGGTGGATGGAAATATCTTTAGAGTTAAAGTGAAATTTAAACCATGTTCATGAATTTAAAAAAGCCCGGCTAGCTCAGTAAATAGAGCATGCGGAGTGTATCTCAGAGTAGTAAAATCTCATTTACGACCGCAAGCCGAACGCGCCGTCAACATCCGATCAAGCAGCCACATATTGCTTGCCATTTCTCACAGACAGAGTATCCTCTTTGCTACCCACCGGATGCCGCTGTAAAACCCAAAAGGGCTTACAGCAGTAACCTCAAGTTCGAAAAAAAGTCTTTAAATATAATATGAAACAATCTGAATTAATATTTGTTTTACATTTACTGCGTTATAGAGTATTTTTATACTCATTACAAATATTTAAACAACAGATATTGTCAATAGATACGAGATGGGGTGAATAGAAAAAAGGCAACATCTACATTTATAGAAAAATAACTACATTTGTAGGAAAATAAGGATTACATTTTGTTAACATTGGTTTATAAAATGAAACTAAATAATAATCATACTTGAGCTCCTATTTATTACGATACGCTTTTATTAACAAATACAACAATACTTATATTATATAAAAAAAACTGTATTATAAAACGAAATAAAAATCTGAGGTGTCAAACATAAAAAAAACATCCTTTTACAGTTGTAAAATAGTAACTGTCTACTTTCTTTCGTTTTTCTAGAAAAATATAAAAAACGTAGGTTATAAGGATATTTATAACACATGTAAAATATTGAAAAAGTAAAAGTAAGTATGCAATCAAAATTTAAGAAAAAAAAAATACAGTAATACAACTTTCACAAACAAAAAAATCTTTCCACTTTAGTGTTCGAACTTTACTTTGCATAAATAGTTATGCAAAATTTAAGAAAAAAAAGTATATTAATACAACTTTCACAAACAAAAAATAAATATAACTTTCACAAACAAAAAATAAATATAACTTTCACAAACAAAAAAAAAATAAAACTTTCCACTTCAGTGTTCGAATTTTACTTGTTTGTTATCTTCTTACCAAGTTCCACGTGTTCTAAGTCATTTTTCACACCTTTGTGTGTGATAATAAAACCGTGTGTTTTAAGTTCTGTAGAAAAAACATTAAATATAAATATATAATATAATTTTACACGAGACGCCTAAAGCAATTTTATTTTTTGCAGACCACTCATTAAAAAGAAAATCGTCTTAAATATTCAGTTAAATATATTATTTAACATCTATCTGTCAACATATTTATTTATAATTAGTGGATTAGCGATTCGTAATGCCTTAAATCTTAATCTGTATTAGGTACAGAAAATCTAGTATAAGTTTTCTCAGTTATTTATATAAATGATGTATCGAAATTCGAAGCTTAGTCCAAAAAAGGACAAAAATATGTATAGTCTAAACAACACGCTTGACACGTTGACCCTTGCCATTTAACATGCAATGTTTTACAAAAAAATAAATAAATCAACTCACGCTGTCTCCCACACACAGGAAAGTAGGCAGAGGGAACCTAGTGTTAAGACACTCCGTTCGCCAATTTCATTGCGTATTGCATGTTGAGTGGCGGAACTCAACGCCGCTCTTTGCCTTGACACCAGAGCGAAGAAATGCAAATATAAATTTAAATAAATATTTCATCTCGACTCGATGGGGATCGAACCCACAACCAGTCGATTTACAGTCACACTTTGTGCTACCACGACACGACTGGGCCCAAATGTCTTATAAAAAAAACATTACTTAGTATGGAAGTGAAGAGGCGTGCAGTGATTATTCGCTTGTGCCCGGCAAGCAGGGGGCCCTGCTCCAGCAGCGCGTCAATCGTCACGCGGCGCCCGGGGTGATCGAGGATGAAATTGTATATCTTGTGCATGGTGGCCGCCGTGCCCCACTCCTCACTGTTCATGATATACTGTTAAGTCACTATATTTTAAGTTGAAGATGAACTTTCCTAACTACTCGGATTGTTCACTAGGGAAGGTCACTCCAGCTGAATGAGTAGGTGTTTTAGACACCGACATAGAGACTGCGCTAGGTTGCATTTATAATACAAAGCGACGCCAAATTCCTCATCGAATATTTGCCACAATACTGCATGTACTAGACACATACAGTATTTATCGGGCTATACTTTCTTTTGAGAGGTCCTAGTCATGAACTGTCTTCTCATTTGAAGGCGCGACTAGGGAGTATACTCACCGAATAAACTTCCCAGAATCAGTCGTCTTTTCAGATTCTCCGAGAGACACTTTAGTTCTATCTAGACTTCCTAATGGAGTTTCGGAAGTACTATCATCCCGCCCCAGGATTGGTTGTACAATATTCGGTAGTGGGCATCTGTCCATGAGGCCAGTCGATTGCAATATGGTCGTTAGTTGCTCTATGTCTTCATTCCCTTTAGATGGGATATTTTCTTTATTTGCTTCTGTAAGTAGGTATATTTATAAGTTCCATATCTTAAGCTTTGTGACGATAATCACTGATTATTGAGAGTAAAAGAAATATGGACATATTCTTAAAAACAATGTTATGTACCATAGGTAAGTTTTATATATCTTTTAAAATATAGTTCACTAATTTATTAATAAACCGTTTAATATAAAACCATACATTATCATAAAAAAAAATAATCAACAAACTCACCTAAATTTATTTCCGGAGTATGGTTCACGTGATATGTCATAACACCAATTTTTCGTTGTCTCTTTGCCTGTCATACGATTATTATATTTATGGAGTGATAATGAATATAATTTTATATAAAATAAAAAATATTTGATCCTAAATAAAAAATATTTTAACAAATAAAAATGTCAGACTTTAACTACCTCCTACTAGGTATACTCAGGTATTTATAATACCCACCACATACAAAAAGGATATTTGTGTTTGTTTTATTGGTCTTTATTTTTTAAACTATAAATCAGTTTCGATGGAAACTACCTATACCTACCACCTCTAAATAATGACTTTTAAACTGAATAAAGATCATCAAAATCAATACGTAATGGATAAAATCATCTTCTAACGAACATGCAGAATAGAGGACCATCCTTCTAGCGATCGGTCAAAAACGTAGCTTAAGTGAAATCAAAATTATAAAATACTGATGTTCTGTGTACAACATTTATAATCTAGTCCTTGAATAGCTCTTTGACTACTCTTCTACTACATCCGTCGTCAGCAATATTGCATAGTGCCTCAATATTAATAAAAAATAAATTGGCTTCACACAGTATCCCGCACACAGCAGGGTAGGCAGAGGGAACCTAATGTTCGAACACTCCGTTCCCGATTTTCAGTCGAATTTTTAGAGGCATTGAGTATCAAGTGGCTGAACTAAGTCTTCAAAACGTTATTTTCGCTACTAATATTATCGATTATTGTCTAAATACTCAAAACTTACACTTACGCGAGCATGTGTTTATAATTTTTTTACGTTTCTCTTATGAAAATGGCATGATACTATTCTTCGGAAAGTAATAACATTTTTACGCTATTTGATTTGATTTTTGTGAAGAAATTGGTACACGCAGAAATGCAACAACGCATTATGATAACAATTTTCACTAATAAAATATTGTTTACTTGTTAATAAATGAAAACGTCAATTATAAATAAACTACAAGATTATCTACTATCCTTATCTATAGCTTATTTCATTTAATATACAACTTACTTTTTAATATATAACTACCCTGCTGTGTGCGGGATACAGAGTGAAGCTGAAGAAAAAAATACTTCTAATAAAGAAAAAACTTACCGATATGTCTAATTCGCTCAAACGTTTGTTTTCTTGAGAATTTGTTGATATTTTTTGTGTTGGCATCTCTGACACGTCTAGTTGGATTCCTTTAGATATGTCACTTTGTCTCAAAACCTCTGTGCCAATGTCCATGGCAATGTTTAATGATTTATCAACAGGTTCACTTTCTTCAGTTATTCTGTCTAGTGCTAAACGGGTGTGAGTTGCTCTAGACATTCTTCTTGCTAACGGTACCTATTATTAATATATATCCAAATGCTAATATGTAAAGACAATATACGTATATGTATGGATAAATAATATGTAGAGGCCGTCTTACAATAGTAAGACTACGTCAGACTGTTGTCGCAATGGTTTTGGGTACGATTCTCACTCGGGGGGAATGATTATCGCCAATAATCGCGAGCTAAGTTCCGCCACTTAACAAGCAACGGACTCTGCTTTGCGTGAAGCCGAGTGCCAGTTTCGGTTACGAACAAAGTTTCCGATAATAATCTGATAATTAACGCTATCTCACAGACAGAGGATGTAAATACAAAATAACGGATGTTACATCTTAAAATTGCAAATAAGTATGTAAAAATGAACTGCGAAATCAAAAATTACAGCTTGTCTGGCAGAAAAGGCTGTCCGCCGGTTATAAGCCACCATGGTGAAACTGGCCCTAATAGTTTTAAATAATAAAATCAAGGACAGGGCACAAGGGCAGGCAGAGCGAACCTAGTGATATAACACTCCGTTCCCCACTTTCCACTGAATTCTGAAGGCATTGTGTGTTGAGTGGCGCAACTCAACGCCACGCTTTTGCCTCAACACCAGAGCGAAGGAATGGAAATAAAAATTTAAATAAATATTTCATGTCCTCGAGTGTTTTACAGTCGCCCTGTTACCAACATCTGTGACCTCGCGCCACGACTCGCCTATTTTAAAGAATGTAAAACATATATATAACCTCAAATAGTGGTAGATGTTCCGGAGCAGGTCGCTGCGAGCGTATGGCGCGCGCGTACATAGCGTGTAGGCGTACTCCGTACGCCCTGGACGGCGCGCTCATCAGCAAGGTCGCCGGGGGCTCTAGCGACGCGACGTCTCTACAGCTATCCTATACAAAAGACACATGATACTTAAATTAAACCTACAATCGAACTAATGGCGTATATTTGTTATTATATATTTTTGGAAACAATTTGAAATGTGTATAATCGCTTTACCTAAATAATTAAGCTTCAAGCCTTAATGTATTCATTTCGTCAGGATAAACATTATGTCTACTGACCTCTTAAATAGATCGTTTCTAACTAGAACTAGTGGTAATTCTAGTTAGAAACAATCTATTTCTTCTAACTAGAATGAATACATTGTTAACACTAACACTTAAAAACAATTGTAAATATGCAATACATTTACATCTGTCTTAAAGAGTTAGTACAATTGTAAATATATTGATTTACAATTACAACAGAAAAACAAATAAATAATATAAAAAAAACACATAAATACCTCACACCGCATCTCTACCCCAACTTGCTGGATACGCGAATACATGTAATTTGTTGAAAGTTGAGTTTTGTTGTCAATTATTAGTTTATTTTTTAGTTTTCGCTTCTTCACCATTGGTTCCATTGGTTCCATTTCCTAAAATATATCAATACAAATTTAGAAAAAAGAAATGATAATGTACTTCAATGTTGGCAATTATTTTTTATATTAAAATTATTTTGTATTACCCTTGTTTATGATTGAAATATTAAATGTAACACTGAGGGAACGGTACGGCAAACCGTAGTAAATTTTAATAAAAATGTAGATACCTCCAATATCTCCATCTCGTTATCTTTTGAATAATGCAAAGTATCTTCAACTGCTAATATTTTCTCCATATTATGACTTTTATGAATTATATGAAAAAAAAGTATTTTTAGCAAAATGAAATTAAATAAATATACTAATATCTATGCAACACTACTCTAATATCTATGCAACACTACTCTAATATCTATGTAACACTACTCTATACTAATCTATGGATCTTCTCTGGATCTATGAATATTTTTATTCAATTTCAATAGGAATCCAGATTAAAAAATTTAATCAAAATATTTTCAACAAAATAGTTGATAGATATTTTTTTATTTCTATGGAAATAAAAATATCGTAAATTAATACTTTTAGGGTTCCGTACCTTTTCAGGAAATAGGATCCTTTATAAAATCACTTTGTTGTCCGTCCGTCTGTCTGTCTGTGAAAAGCCTTTATCTCAGGAACGCTTGGAGATATCGAGTCGAAATTCAAACCATATTATATTAAGATCTACGGCCCCATAATTTCCTTACAAAATCGTATTTCTACATTTACTTACAAAAGATAGGGCAGTTTATATCGCAAAAAACGGGTATTATATATATTGTATTCCTAAATAGGTAAAAAAAATTATGAAAATGTACTTATCGCACCAATCAATCAATAACAAAAAACCTTCGGTATAAGTAAAAGACTAGTCGGTAAAAACTAAATTATAACAAGATTTTAAGTGAAAATAAATTATAGAAAACTATTACATAATGTAACAATAATGTCAATCTATCGCTATACATATATATATAGCGGGCAAGTTCTGCTCATATTTAGCCTTTAGTTACTAAATTCTTTGTTATTTTTCTATTATTAATATCAGTTTTATTTATATTTTTTTTTTGTCTATTTTTGGTTCAATAACACATAAGCATATGTTTTAAGACAGGGAAGTCATTAACCCCTAATACACAGTTCATACTTATTTAGGAGTTAGTAGCCCATGAAATGCATAATTATGAATGTTGTCAATAAAATACTTTATTATTATTATATCATATAAAATTTTTATATTTAACCTATAACCAGTCGCGTTAACAGTCTCACTTTGTGTCCCTGCGACAGAACTGGATTCAACTTGATACTTAATAGTATAAACAAAACAAAAAATCTATGCAGGTTCCATAGCGTTTAGCGCTCCATTCTTTCTGACTACCCCGTTAGGGATACAGCGTGAAGTTAGATTTTATTTGATTAGATTAGTTAATAGTACATATTAACATTACAAACTTAACAATACTTAATGTTAATGTATTATAATATTATAAATTTATATTAAATAAATAAGTTTTTAAACTAACTTTGTAGGTTCAGGAGCAGTTGTAGGTGGGATTTCAGGAATTGCAAGGCTGTCTGTATAATATTATAAGGAATTAGTAGGATAAAGAAAAAATATATATATTATAATTTATTCTCCTCACCTATATTTATTGGCTCAGTCAAATCACCTACAGCTGTAAGCAAAATTAAACATAATAGTTAAATTTATATACATTTAAAAATGGTTAACATACAAATGTTAAAAGAAATCAATGTATATCAAATTAATGACACCCAAAGATAGTTGCAGATTTCATTGCCCACCAGCAGTCTTTAGAGTTTACACAACAAGCGGTAGTGAGTACCTCCCACTACACATGTCTGTCTCCAAAAATTTGCAGCTCGCAGAGGAATGTAATGTCTTAACATTACGTTACTTATATACTTGCTATAAGAGAAACACAGCAGGAAGCCAAGAAAATAAGTAAAAATTTAGTTACACACATTTTGGAAATACTGTGACATCATGCTCAGTTATCATCTCCATATTTGCATCATTTGTAATAAGTCGAGATCTATCTTGAGATTTATTTGATACATCCATAGGTAGATCTAAGCCACTGTGTACAGGCACAGAGGTTTCTGGTACCATCATCATTTCCACTGTATGTTCAAATAGTAGCAATGGCTGGTCTGGATGGAGTTCACCAAATCCATCCTAAAGTAGTTATATATACATAATGAGACAAATAAAATATGTAATTATCTGTAATTTAATATTAAGTAACAAAAAGTATAAGTGTGACTTACATTTAATAAAAATCTACTTTCAAGTGAAGTAGTTGGTTCTTGCAGTGTTATATCTTGAACATTTGCAACACAATTTTTACTGTTCTATAAAATAAAATTATCACATTTATTTATAACTAATCTTTTGAATATATTAAAAAGTAGTATTTAAATAAATTGATATTTACTTGGAGTTGTTCTTCTACTTTGTCATCATCAACATTAGGCTCTATGAGCAATTTTGGCAATTCCATGTGATCTGATGTTGTTTGTAATTGGTTGTACCTGTTTAATTTATATATTTATTAAAATTTCTTATTAATTAGTAAATTAAATAAACATTTAAAATTATATAATGAAAAAAAATCATTATCAAGCAATGTATCTCTTACTTTTTGTTTGTACTCTTCATTACAATTGCGTTAATCATGCATAAATCACCTGTAATTATATTATATTTATTATATTTATAAATTTTAAGAAAATGTACTGTAAAACGAGAAAACGACATACCAAGAAAACAAACAACTTTTCTATGATGAAGACGAACTAGACCTCGAAGCAATTGAGAACTCAACCTTAGTGAAAATCTATTTTTGGGACGTCCAGACTCATTTCTTACAACTTCTAGTAAGTCGTTACTGAAATATATATGTATTTTAAATATATATAATGCATTTTGATTTTGCAGTCGTGGTGCAGGGGCACAATTTTAGTTCTATCTCGAGAAAAAGAAATATTTATTTAAATTTATGTTTTCGTTTCTTCGCTCTGGTGTCGATGCAAAGCGCGGCGTTGAGCTCCGCCACTCAGAACGCAATCTTTGCGGGATATAACGTGAAGCTGATTTAATTTCATGCGTTTTGATAGTTACTTATATAGATAAAAACTTAATACCATATTTGGCGTACATCTTGAGACCATAGTTGTCGATGAGTTACTTTTGCAAAACGTAGTGGCCATGAGTCTGCAACCCAACATAAATAAAATCTACCTCCTCGTCTTAAGGCTTCAGCAGGATAAAACATTTTATAATCGGTAACTTTCTCAAAATGAAGTAATCTCAAACTTTTCAATAAGCGTCACCCAAGCTTAATTTTGGCGCTAAAATTTATTTCAGTCGGAATAAAACAGGGTTGCCAGCTATAACAATTTTTTACTTTTTCAGTAAGTATATTTTAAAGCCATGATTAAACGCCGCCCAAAAATGTACCTATTTTAGTACCAATACAATTCGAAACGTTTACCAATATGGATAAATGGTCACCAAATTACGTTTCCTAAAATGTTATTAAGTCCAATATTTCTCATTATTGTCATAAAAATATTAATATAATAAAATTTAATAAAATCATCAAAAGAAAAATGAAAATATGTTTTATTACAGTCGTGGGTACCAATAATCAATGGCAATTTAAAATCAATCAATCACAGACACTTTATAGGACAGTAATAGGTGCGCGGGGTGCAAGGTGAAGGAATAAAGGGAAGCAATTGTAATTTTAGTCTAACAGTAAAGTAATCTAGTTTTAACTTATTTTTTTTGAATAACGTGAAACTAATAGTAAGGTGTTGGATAGTAATATTGTTTTTTATGTAAGACATTATTAGGTGACCATTTATCCATTTTGGGAAACAAAAATAGTATTTGTACATTGTGTAAAATTATTATAAGGTTTATTTATTTTTCATCACAATATGATAGACTCTTAAACTAAATGTGTCGAAATGAGTCGAGGACCGAGTATTTTATTTCAACTTCACGCTGTATCCCGCACACAGCAGGGTAGACACGAGAGAACCTTGGTGTTAAGACACTCCATTCCCCACTTTCTAACGAATTCTAGAGGCATTGCGTGTTGAGTGGTAGAACTCAACGCCGCGCTTTGCCTCGACACCAGAGCGAAGAAATTGGAATTATAAACGTAAATAAATATTTCACTTCTTAAAGTGGAAATCGAACGCACAACCGTCGCGATACAGTCACACTTATGTGCCACTATGCCACGGCGGCCTCGAAGACCGAGTACATTGTTCATTAACTAATAGAGGTCATTTCTGATCCAGGGGCACAAAGTGTGATTGTAAAGGGGACAGGTTGTGGGTTCAAATCCCATTTAAGGAAATAAAATATTTAATATTTACTAACAGATTTAAAAAAATATTTTTTTTTGTCAATATATAAATAAGTAAATTATATACCGTTTTGTTGTATTATACAAATAGTCATAATTCAGTGACAATAATTCCAATTAATTCATAAAATAAGGTTGTCCGTGCTACCTCAAACACCAACATCTAAACACTACGTTTGTCATAGCTTTTGAGTTTTTCGCCGATCCGGACCAGTGTCGTTGTTTGAACATAGATCAAACTTCAAAGAGAGCAAGGCAACATTTACTCCACAGAGTATATACTTTTAAGGTATTGTATACTCTGTAGTGTACAATGTTCTTTGACTGAATGACATCTGTCGACCCATCGAGCACCAAATCGGCGACTTAACGAATGTGAAAAATAAAATTAAAGGTTTCGGTGGTGAATAACAGTTCTCAACAACTATATCGTTCTATTTATTCCATTAAATGATGGCCTCGCCTTTAGAACAATTTGTTAATAATGTGAGAACAACTTCTTCATCAGGTAAATATACATAAATATTTATTCTATATGTTTTAGATCCTGTACATCAAGCTTAAAATTTATGTTTTAGGCAATTTTCGTGAACTTTGTGATATTATCGGAAAATCAGATGAAGTTTTACAACGGAACAGTGCCCACCTTAATACGGTTTTGGAGACATTGGACATTCAACAACATTCTCTGGGTGTATTAGCAGTTCTTGTTGCTAAATTTTCTCTTCCACAAGTAACTATTCTATTAAAGTTGTTAAGAATACCTTTTACCGTATCAATTTACAAAATAACTCTATTCTTTTTTAGGGAAATATAGATTTTGATCGATCTACTATGTTTCAAGAAGTTCATGAGTTCATAACCAATTGTAATGGTGAACAAGTACGATTCTGTCCTGAGTTGTGTAAGTTATGAATCATATATATATATATATATATATATATATATATATTTATTTTCAGCAGAGAATTCAAATAAATATATAATATCCAACATGACCTGTAATTACAGATGCTGACTTATGCCATTTATTAACGGAACATCTTGTTGAACTTAAGCAACCAATTCGAGGTATTGAAATTTTAAAAAAAGCTATTAGAAAAATTCAACTGTTTGATTCTCAACTAACATCAATTCATGCAGATCTATGTCAATTATGTCTTTTGTCAAAGTGTATGAAGCCAGTGCTAGAATTTTTGGAAACAGATGTTACAAGTATTGGCTCAGAGGTAGGTCTGCAGGAGTCTTTTTTAACTTTACACTAGATTCCATCTATAGCAGAGTTGGCACAAGGAATCTAGGTCCTCAAATTACACCTGTTTTTGAGAAACTGTGTGGAGGGTTGGGGAAAACCATTCTTCATTCATCCCCCTGAGTGGGAATTGAACTCACAATGTCACAGTTACAGGGAGATGCTGTGTTGCTATGTTATTTTAAAATATTGATATTAGGTTTTCAACATAACTTTAGGCTATTATATTTTAACAACCCTCTACTTTGTTTTAATTATCAGTTAACTTATTTTCATAGTTTGTAACATTAATTTTAATAGTGCTTTTGAGAGACAAATACTGAATTGTTCAAAATCTAGAAATAAAAGTATTTTATTAATAATTTATTTATCACTTTACATTACTTATTTCTATCTTTGGATAACTCAAATAGCTAACTAAATCTTTTATGGTTTAGTTAGCTTTACTATTTGTTTTTTAATAAACTTAAAAAAATACTAAAGTAATTTTATTATGATAGCTCTTTATTTTAATCTAATCTTGTTTTGTTAAATTAAATAACATCTATTATATATAAAAGGCTGAATTGGTTCCAATTTGAGAGAACAACAAAGGTTTTTGATTTCCTTGCTCAGTTAACAAGACAAAGCATGGTGTCAATTTCTGCCACTATATATGCAATATTTCGAAAATTTGGTGGAATGTGGGAAACAGTATGTCTTTAAACTTATGTTGCCACTACCTAGCCTGCTATATATTGAATAGAATAGGAGCTAAAATAAAAAATAATCATAAGTAGATGTTTAAAATTGCTTTAATAAAACATTTATTTCAGCTTGGTGGTGTAAATGATTCAAAGCATTTCCTGTTATATTATTATTATGGAGGGATGATCTACACGGCCATGAAGAATTATGACAGAGCATTATATTTTTTTGAAGTTGTTGTTACCGTTCCTGCTTTGGTTGTTTCCCATATTATGTTGGAAGCATATAAAAAATATATTTTAGTGTCATTAATTTTACATGGAAAGGTATAATTAATATTAAGTATTTTATCAGCTTTACGTTTTATGTCTTATACAGGTGGAACCGTTTGCAATCATTTTACTTTTTCTTATGTCTGAACATCACTTTTTCATTCTTGGCAAAATTTTAATTGTATTAAGCTTTTTGTAGAGTTGTTAAAACTGTGTTTCTGGTTTCATTCAAAGTGGTGATAACAAAAACACTTCAAATTAAGTGAAAAATGCATTTGAAGTCCATACCTATAACTAAAACTATCGGACATTCGAAATAAAATCTATAACTAAAATATTACACCTGTAATATCCTTAAAGTATCTTTGAACTTGAATTAAAAATACTTTAAAAATTATATTTTAGATATTGCCAATGCCAAAATACACATCACAAGTTGTTTGTCGCTTCCTCAAGCCATTGTCTGTTGCTTACCATGACCTGGCTGCATCGCAACATGCTGCCAATAAGCACAGAGAGACATTTGTAAGAGACAAAAATTTGGGACTAGTAAATCAGGTAAAATGATATTAAATTGTAAGAGATTTATATATACTTGTTTCTTTTGTTGTACCAGAATGAGTAAATAAAAATAATGTATTTCCCCAAGTGAGAACCGATCCCACAACAGTCGCGTTTATAGTCGTACGCTGGTGCCTTTGCGCCACTGCATCAAGTTATATTGCTATACCTTAAAAATGATACTTATTTCACATATAATATACTTATTATTTTTATAGGTGTTGAGTTTCATGTACAAGAAGAATATTCAAAGACTGACAAAGACATTCTTAACTCTTTCATTAAGTGATGTAGCATCCAGAGTTCAGTTGTCTGGTCCTGCACAAGCTGAAACATATATCCTTAATATGGTATGTTTTTTTAGAATACATATTTATTTCTTCATTCTAGGCAGACAGCTCAACATTAAATTAAAACACTTAGTTCCACAGTTCTCTCTAATTATTTAGTGGCAGAATTCAACTCAATCTTGTAACCAGCATGAAGATAAAAAGAATTCATCTGATTGGGAATTGAAATCACGACCTTCGCGTTTCCACTCTGACGCTATTCTACGACAGCTTCAATTTTATAAATCAAATTAAGAAATCAATATTTAAAACACCAATTTATTTTTAATGTTTATTGACTGTTTAAAAAACACCAGTATTTAGCTCATTCTGATCTAAACATTGTTTTTAATTGACAATTGTTTTTAATATTATCACCATCCAGACAAAGAAAAAATTTATGTGGCTGATAAAGTGATAATGCTGAAAACCTGTATTAAATTGGTAAAAACTGTCTGTGACTCTAATGCGACAGTTGTGGGTTCAATCCCCACTCAAGGAAATAAGCCAACAGCCCGCCGTTCACTTTCACCACTCTACATGCAATGCGTTGTAAAGTGTCTTAACACTAGGTACACTCTGCCTACCCTGCTGTAAGCGGAATATAGCATGAAGCTGAATTAAAAACTATATTACAATTACTTGTCAACAGATAGAAGAAGGTGAAATTTATGCTATGATAAATCAAAAAGATGGCATGGTCGTTTTTCTTGATAATCCAGAAAAATATGCATCTCCAGAGACTTTGTGTGTGTTAGAACAACAAATGGCGGCTTGCACTAAACTTCACCAATACATACAGGAAATGGATGAGCAGATACAAGTTAATCCTCAAGTGTGTATCATTCAACTGATTCAAGAAGTTTTAGTTTTCAAATTTGAGGCCAGTTGTGGCACAGGGGCACAAAGTGTGATTGTAAACGATGCTGGTTTCTGGTTCGATCCCCCCTTGAGGAAAAGAAATGTTTAAATTTATATTTCCATTTCTTTGCTCTAGTATCAAAGCTTAAAAGTAATGCGCGGCGTTGAGTTCCGCCATTCAGCACCCAATGCCTCCAGAAGTCGGCGGAAACTAGGGAACGAGAATGTCTTAACACTAAGTTCCTTCTGCCCACCCTGCTGCGCACGGGGTACAGCGAGAAGCTGATCTATTTAAATTTAATTTTTGAATATAATTGAGCCACTCTTTTATTTATAGCAAATTGTTATTCGTTTATTTGTAGCATATTGACCTAGGGTGTAAACTCAATAACAGCTCATTAAGTAAATTATCAGGAGAATTATTGGTCAAGTGTTGTATTGGTTAATATATGAAATAAACAATTTCAAATGGAATAAAATTAACAAAATGACAAAAAAACAGAACGTTTTTAGCACTTACACTATATAACTTTTTATTTATAGCACACGTAACCTAGAGTGTATCAAGACAGTCCATCATGCAATGGAAGACATTACCTGTTGAGTGCTAAACTCAATGCCGCGCTTTGTCTTATCAAAGTGTGGAAATAAAAATTAAATATTTTCATGAGCACATTGGCAATGGCACCCACAACAGTCGCGTTTTTAGAAAAATGCTGCGCCACGATGGCCTCAATTTATTATTGTTATTGAATTTAACAGCAATTTAATAAATGATTTGCTTATTTCAGTATGTGAAAAAATCTGTAGGAAGTCATGATGAAGATATGCCTGCTACAAGTCAAAATTCAAAAACTACTTATACAATGTAATATATTTGAATATCCCCATAAATATAAGTTATTAGATACCGAATAAAACTAATAATACCATAAAACACTAGCCGTTTTTTATTTTCGAACCTTACATATAAACTTATAACAAAAGTTTAATAAAACAATAAAAAGTATTAACCCATTCTTAAAAATATTTAACAATTTTGATTAAATCATTGAACGTTATTGAAACATTCATAAAAAGGGAATATAATCCTTATTTAGCAATTTAATAAAAAAATGTTTCATTTAAATAGCTTCATGCACAGCTTCTGTAAATGCTGTCATGCTCTCCAATGGTGTTTGTGGTGTTATACCATGACCCAAATTAGCAATATATCTAAGTTTACCAAACTTTTGCACCATTTCTGTTGTTAAAGCTCTGATTTCATCCTGCAAACCAAATTTTTATTTAACTATATTCTATAGAGTAGGCAAATGACATGGAAAGCTAGTCACTCTGTTCTCTGTTAAGATACCTCCACTCCCCACTTTCCGCCGAATTCTTGAGGTATTTGAGCGCGCATTTGGCAATAAAAATATTTTATTCCACCAAATGGGAATCGAAGATACAATCGTCCTCACACGTTAATGCTCATGCGTCATTGCACCATGACGGCCTCAATGTTGAATTATTATTACAAAATTTATAAAATGAGTATTTTCTTGCTCTGGTAAGACAAGTTGTGGTGTTGAGTCCTGTCATTCTATAAAGAAGTTAGTCAAGTCAGCAGAAAATAGAGTATTTTAACATCAGGCTCTTTCTGCCTACCTTGCTGTTTGTAGGATAAAGTGTTACTTACAGGTGTTTTATATAAATCTTGAGGATCTAAGTTTCCTTGTAAAGTAATGTGATTTCCAACAACATTTCTAGCATCAACTGGGTCTACAGTCCAATCTAAGCCTATTGTTTCATAACCCATTTGTGCTTGTATGTCTAAAGAATGTCCTCCTCCTTTTGCAAAGATTGTCTAAAATTTTTAAAAATTACATTAATTAAATTAGTCAAAATATTTTTACTATGTCATTTATATACTATATTGTATTGTCCGTATACAACCATTATTGTGTATATGTAAAGTTTTAAATAATGGCAAGTTAGTATGTAAAAATATTCAAAAAATCTCCTGTGAAACTGGTTTTTTTTTATTATGCTAAAACTAGTAAAAGCCCCATATGCTCAATTCTTTCATATTTTAGTATAAACATAAAAAGTCCACATTTAAATATACATATATATGCATTTACTGAATATTAAATACAAACCATAGGTACTTCTTCCAAATTATTTGCTTGTATTGTGTCTCTCACTTTTGATCTAATATCTTTTAAGTATGGCACAGAAAACTCTATAAACTGATCCCTTGTAAGATGATCTGCACTTGATTCAAATACTTGTAATAATTGAGCACCACTCTCAACCTAGACATAATTATTATTTATTATAATAGAAACATCTAAAATAATGTATTTATTTATTTTAAAACAATAATAAATTATAATACATTTACATTACATTACAAAGAAGTTTATATTATATGTATAAACTTCTTTGTAATGTAAATGTATTATAAGGTCAATTATGTATCAAATAAATAAAAAACCACATAATAACTGTAAAATTATTGTGGTTGGCTATGTTCTGCAATGGAACAGCATTTGACTTTTTTTATGAGAGAGGACAAGGTAAACAAGCGTTCACCGCCGCCCACAACCCCATGCAACACCAGAGGAACTACAGGTGCGTTGACGGCCTTTCACACTAGATTCTGTCTGCTTACTCTGCTATATGCAATAAAGAGTATGAAGTAAAAAAAAGCAACAATATAATACCTGCATAGCCAAGTAGTTAATAATAACCCTAGTCAACAATTTTAGTAGTTTGTGAACATCTTTAGGAAATTTTGATAACCATTCTTTAGTTTTAGCCATAGTTTTGCTGCCTCCTCCTTCTACCATATAACCCAAAAGTGTGAACTAAAAATAAATCAATGATTATAGAATATTTATATATCTTACTTCTGGAATGTAAAATCACTTAATTTCGGATATGTTTACATAGGAAACTTACTGGTGCTCCTGTAAATCCAATTAATGGTACTTTACCATCAATTTTGTGCCTGGTCAGAGTTATGGCATCACCAACATATTTAAGCCTAGATATAGCTCCTTCTTCTTTCAGATCATCAATTTCTGAAACATCCTGAAGTGGTTTAGGAAATACAGGACCCTGAAATTAGAATCATTCTGACTTAAGTTGATAACTATAAATTATATAGTATTAACTTTTGTTAATATGGTATATGGTAAGTTAACAATAATTATACTTAAAATTAATAACAAAACTTACTACTCCAGGATGCATTTCAACAGTCATACCAAGAGCCTGTGGAATGACTAATATATCACTGAATATAATAGAAGCATCTAAATGTTCATAGCGTCTCAATGGTTGAAGTGTTACTTCACAGGCAAGTTCTGGTGTCCTACACACTGTAAAAAAGTCATGTTTCGCTCTCACAGCTTGAAATTCTGGTAAATAACGTCCTGCTTGGCGCATCACCCATACTGGAACTTTATCAACTTCTTTTCCATATGCTGCTTTTAACAATCTATCATTTTTTAATGGTGGAAAATTCTGGAAAGTGTTTTAACCAAATTATTTTTTATAATATATAAACTAAAAGAAAGAAATTATGAATTTTATAGAAAAAGCTGTTTTATACCTTATTTGTATAATCCATGATTACCTTTTTAAAGTAAATAATAATTGAATCCGTTTGTTTATATTGTGTTTTATGGGACTTACTAATATGTAATTAATAATGAAATATAAAGAAACTCTAAACTCAGCGTTACCGGTGAAACGTAAAGATGACGATAATATATAAATGTCAAATGAGTTATTTGTCAAATCATAGCTGTCATTTCACGTTTCTGTTTATGTACATTAATAGAGAATTTCGTACAGAAATAAAATTAATATGTAAAAAGTAAAATAAAGTAAAATATTTTAATATTTTTTTAGGGAGGTAGGAACATTTTAATTATTTTTCATATATCTTCTAGTGTGCTAATATGTTGAAGAATCCTGAACTGTGAGGCTTGTTAATAATTAAATTATTAAAATTTCCTTCATGTTCGTCGCTTAGCAAGCTGTGTATGTAAAATTATTATTTTATGAGATTAAGTTAGATTCTTTATTTGTCTTATCATTGACCGCATCACAGCATGGAATTTCAGGGTCTCCAATCTTATGGCCAAAACTGAGGCCCTTCTTTTTCATACTCCGCGCAGGGCTGCTTTGAGCATCCAGGAGCATGAGGTGCAGGTACAAGCCCAGAGGAAGTAAGTATCTAACATTTTCAGCGCCGCCAAACGAATAGCAGAGAGGTAACATGAAAGGGATACTTTTGTTGTAGAAGCTCTAGTAAATGCGTGAGGTAAAATTTTGAACAGGTTAGAGGTAAATGGGAAACTTGTAATTACCATTAAACCGAAACTAAAATTAAATTATCCTTCTCCAATGTCATTGATACAGTGTTTCTGAAAGTCAGCTGAGGTATATATATATATATATATAAACATCTCCTATTTGTTTAAAAAAATATATATATAAACGAAAGTGATCTAAGCCGATTGGGACGCTAAGTATACAAAGTTTGCGAGGACGCGTCTACCTGCCGCTGCATTTCTATCAAAATATAAAAAACACAAATGAGAGGGGTCCACTATAGTTTTTGTCGGGTGAGCGACACACTGCGACCTAGCTATATGAAGGTTTTTTGTCAAACCCTTATCCCAGTTGCCTAATAAAGTTTATTCGCTGTCAAATGAACAATGTTATAACTTGCTTTTAGTGTACATTATACGTTATGCCTACACATTTTTTTTTCTTTAAATGTTAAACACGATATGAAAATATTCTATTCAGTTTTAGTTTTCTTACCTAAAACCGACTGGTTGTGGTTTCGATTCCCACTCGAAGAGATGAAATATTTATTTATATATATATATATGTCCATTTCTTCGCACTGGTGTCGCTGCAAAAGCGCGGCGTTGAATTTCGCCACGCAAGGCTTCGAGAATTCGGCGGAAAGTGGGGAACGGAGAGTCTAAACATTACAACGTGACGCTAATTTAATATCTATCATTTGTATTACGTACCTATGTATCTACATCTACATCTCTTACAAATTTAATTGTTAATGCTAGATATACATTAGTCATAATTAAAATGCATATTCTTCTCTTCTCTATATATTAATAGTTTTATTTTGGAAATAACGTCGTATAAAAACGCGAGTTGCAATGTTGTTCCTCTCATCAAAATGTAGCTATACAAGTGAATAGCAAGACATCGAGACACAGGTGTCGCTGTGACTTGTGCATTCTTTGCCGCTGTATGATCCCCTCGTACACTCGGATCTACTTCAGCTATTTTGTGCATAAACAGCATCAGCATTTTAATATTTATAGTGGAGTGGAACAGCGAATGAGTAAAAACGAGATGTTCGCGGCTACGATCTCTATTCGTAGGTATCGTATTCAAATTTATGACCATTCTCTGAAAATACAAAGCGTTGAGTACCACCTCTTAAAAATAAATATCAAATTGGAATGGAAAATGGAGAACAGAGCACTTATAATAAGATTTTATAATGCCAAACGCGAAAAGTTGAAGTGAGAGCTGCAAAGGTCACAAATTTCAATTCTTTTATTAAATTCTTTACCTAGTCTATGTATTATATAAAGAAAAAATTTCTTTATTAAATTGTATATCTATTGATTAAATAATGTAATTTAAATAAAAGTATTGAACGCTATTGCTACTGATACGAATGATGAAATGTATTAAAAAGAGAGACTGTCTTGTATGTATGTAGGTATAAGTGACAAATTATTACGATTAAAATTAAATAATTATAAAAAAAAAATAGTCACAATTGTTACGCCTTAAATAAGAATCTATATTAGTTTCTTAACTTTTTTCCTATTAAAAAATAGTCACGGGCTGTAAAGTAGACATACCCAATTACGTCGTCGATTTAAATATTTTAAAAAAAAAAAAGAAAAGATTATTGTTTTATCAAAAACTATAATGAAAATAACAGTAGTGTGGGAACATTTCTTTTGTTCCAAATTGGAAAAGAAACAATATATTACACGCTATAATTTAGACAGGCCCGTTATATCTGCAAAAAACTGTGTATGGTTTTTTTGTTATTGAAGAATTCCCAGTAATGGTTCGCATATCTGCGATTCCCTTTTTTTTATGTGTTTTAGTTTTTATATGCCGTTATCGAAGTTCGGTGGGCGCAGTAGGGGTGAATCAGACGCTAAATGAGATTAAGCAAAATTGAACATGAAAAAGTTGAGAAAATTTTTGCAAGTCATCTAAGCCTATTCAGATTTATATGAAATATTAATTTCATTCTTTCCACGTCTGCAACCTAAGCTTTGAAGACGGGGATTTGCTTTAATTTTTTTTGGCAGAGTATTCAAGAATTTCATTTATAATATTATTATTATTATAAATATGGGGGGTTATGAATTAAATTTATTATTTCATTTAAATTATGTATTTTTTTAAATCTGAGATGGAGGGATTTTACCTCGTTATCGTTATGATACACAATATTATACATAATATTCTGTACATAATATATAATATGTGTTTTTACATATATTATACTACGTAGGACGTACATATATTTAGTTAAACTTATGCAAAACCTATATTATATATATATTATATTATTCTATTAAGAGAATCCAACAAAAACAGTAATAGTAATTTTAATTTTAAATGTTTTCGTAATAAAATCCTTATTGTGCGCTTTAAGCACCATCCATATCAAGTTTATTATTTTTATATATCAAGAGCTTTACAACTTATTTTATTGGACAAACTATAGTAAGAATTCTATTTTATAAGGGTTTCAGGTCAACACCCCAAAAAATGGTGTGCAAAAACTGTCGAAACTCGTTGACCCTTGATTTAGTTCGTGAGATAATGTAGTCTGCGACCTGCGAACTACCTCTTAAAGCTTTATCAACTAGCAGCACGAAAACTTTTATATTAGCCAAGTAAGCAAGCACCTTTTATAGTTCATGTGATTTGTATAAAGTTGAAAAAGTCTGTAAATATCTTATAAGAAATAAGAATTCAATTACTGATAATTATATTTAAAAAAAAACATCAAATTGCGTATAAGGATTTCGTTACTAAAAATATATTACTTGTATATTCTTAATAAAATGAATGGGGAAATTTTAAGATAACGTAGTTCTTTTGTGAAAATGTAGACGAAAATAGTATACTTGTGTGACAAGTACATCATATGACAATGATAATTAAGGTTCAATGACATAAACAATAGTTGAAATATATTAGTTGTTATTTTGTGTCTTTATTCATTCAAAATTGTAGTGCCTAATAGTAATTGTTACGACAAAGAGTTTATCTTGACACCTTTAAATTCTATATGGGATAGATACTGCCGTAAGTCTAAGATTCAAACCCATAACCATATCAAGTCTGATACGTTTCAACTGCGCCATGCAGGCGTCAGGCGGCGTATTTGTAGTAAATATTCATCAAAAATGTTATCTTCAATGATAGGTCGGCTCGGAAGGTGCATGCGAGCAATAGCGAACAATTGTCACTAATGCAGGGCTCAATTTATTTACGAGACAGCGGCTAGGGGCGTGCAAGGACACAGTTATTATCTATAATGGAATAGCCATTTTTTTAAAAATATTATATATATATAAATATATTTTGTAGTATGTTTCAGAACTAAAGCACTGTAAAAATGTTGAGTCAGTTTAAAAAAATTCAGTATCATACTATTTAAAAAGAAAAAAAATACATATCCATGGCAAACAATAGCAAGCGCCTAATTTAATAAAGCTTCAAGCTGTATCCCGCATACAGCAGGGTAGGCAGAGGGAAGATAGTGTTAGGACTTACATAGCGTTATATACTTTCCGCCGAGGTAGTGCGGCGTGTGCGTGATTAATTAGTAATAACACATTCCCTCGAGTGGGGATCAAGCAAAGTAATTAATTATAGAAGATTATATTCGTCTTACAATAGGTACATTAACTTGTACGTGTCTAGTTACGAATATACGTCGTGTCAGATCATTACCCTGGAGGAGTGTGGAGGTCGTTACAGACGGAAGACGCGTTGAGCTGCTACTCCAAGGTTTTCCCTGTCCGCGCGCAAGAGGAGGACATTGACTCAAGTATTGTAAACAGTTCCTTATCTTGTGCTTGCTTCGTTGCCGTTTAATGACTCGCACGCAGCTTTTATCTAACAGAAAAATGTTAGGTTATATATATAAAGTATGAACTAGTTATATATATATATATAAAAATATAAAATCAAGAAGCTATGTAATATTATATATTCATATAACATACACATTGTGAATCCATATCTATGTATTATGCAGTTAATTGCCAAATTATATTAAAAACAAAGAACAATTGACAGAAGCATTATGCAAAATGGGTTAAGTCACAACGTAGATTATTGTTTTTTTTTTTAATACGGAAGCATGGCCGTTGCTGCGATTGTGATCTCGAGAAAGGTGTGCGTACTAGATAAACTATCGTTGTTGATATGAGCGGTAATTTAGAAAGCAGTTTTTTTTTTGCTTCCACGGACAGCTGCCCACCAATCAAAACGCATTTGCAGTTGGGGTTGCTTCGATTAATATGACGAGTCATGTTCACGAGGTCAGTTGTCTTCGTAAAATCTTGTTTGAATTGGATCGATGTAAAGTTAGTAGTTTTAGGATTCGAGGTGCTTATGAAAAAGTAAATTTCGCATTATTTTGTATGATATATTTTCAATGCAGTATCTTTGTAACATATAAAAAATTTAACATTTCAAAATTATTATTTTTATTATTAATAAGAATTAGTCTTATTGTATTCGAAGAGGAACGACCAGGCGGCGTGGCTTCGTTCGCGTAGGCGCGGCACAACAAGATGCGCGGGCGCATTGCATCTTTTTTAACTTTTTTGCCGCTTTACCCTTGCTTGTGTGTATGGCAATCGCCTTACTTTATTTTCTCTCCGGAACGTTGCTTGCAGGTAAATAAGGATCCTCCTTTTTCTTATTTGTTTCGTTACGGGTGGAATTTTGTATGCACCTTTCTGTCTTGGCAATTATATGCTACATTATATTATCTATTATAAGAATTACTTGCAGCTCAGCATAATAAGAATAAAGACTGGATATAGCATAGATAGGTTGAACATTAATATAGTATAATATGCATTTTATTACAGTATTTATATTGTCATACTCTCTCTCTGTCTTGTGATATCTTCAGTATTTATTGTTCAAATTACGAATTTATTGCGAGTTTGGTGGTGAATTAGGTACACTTTGTAAAAGATGATTTTGCCATCGTTTCCTATACACAAGTACTTAGGATATTTTTATATATATTAATGCTTCTTATAATTTTTTTCGACTAGACCAGTCGTGGCACAGGGGCAAAGGTTGTTTTTGTTTCATTTCTTCGCTCTGGCGTAGAGGCAAAGCGCGGCGTTGAGTTCCGCCTCTGAACATAAGGTTCCCTATATCTACCCCGCTACATGCGGGATACAACGTGAAGTTAGAAAAAAAATCTTAAGCTTCACATAGAATTAGTCATAAGTGTACAGTAGAGGCATGACGAACATGTAAAATGTTTAGTCTAATTTGCACCACCAATACATACGCTGGGTATTATATGAAATATAATATTATGATCTATAACATTGTCTCGTGACTCAAATTTTCTCAAAATTTGCAATTTTTTTTTATTTCAACCATTTTCCCCCAATGAGGTTAGAACCCACAAAAACCATGTGTACATGAGCATTCAAACATAGCCATGAACCACAAAAAGTAATAGCATTTCAAATGACTAGTAGGTTCGTGACGTTGTTTTTCGGAGAGATTGTAATGCGAGGTATAGATGGTCATAGATGTGGGTGTATTAAATACGCAGAATAATGTACAAGCAAGTTCCTTTTCTATTCCTGTGCATAAAGCGGACAGAACTCTCGACTTCAAAAAAAACTTAACATAATCAAATATCCTTTGGCCGTCGTTGTCCGCGTACGCTCACATGCCGCACCACACCACTCGATTTAACAGATACGGCTGGTATTCCTATAAGATTTTCGGTTGGTCGACAAGGAAACCTGCAGTGTGCAACGGGCTCGGAATTCGGGTTCGGGGTGAATACCCTCCTGTCGGTAAAAACTATTTTCAAGGTTAGCACGACGCAAGGAGGGGAGCGTCGCGGGTAGTGAGGTGCAGGGCGAAATCGGCGCGAGGGGAGGCGGGGGGCGCACGGACGCGCCGAAATGTTGATAGCCTCCGCCCCCGGCCCTCAGGCCCTCGGGCCCTCCCGACTTCACTGCAGTCTACGATGCGGTTTGCGATGACTCCTAACTTTTGAACCGACTCACGATTACGCATTGTCATTGATTGATAACTTCTGGTTTATCTATAACGTTTTAGAGTCTTAAATGAGGCATTGGTAATTATGTGTTATGGAAAAATCGCATTAGAAGTATATTAATATCTAATAAGATATAAACTAGTTTGCAAGTGACTGGCCCAATGTAAACGTACTGTTTCAGAGTCACAGACACCAACTTCAGTTAATTAATTAATTCTCCTTAAGAAGACCTTAGTAAAAGTAGCTTTGCCGATGTGTGTGAAAGTGTGGTTCACCCTTCGTGTAATTCGCTATTAGTCGACGTTTGCATTGGGCTTTTTACCTTAATGAGCTTTCCCAAATTAGTTTTTGGGTGCCACGCGCACGCAACTACTACACATTTTTGTGCAACTATTATAAAAAAGTTCAGCTTCGTTTTTAATATACTTCAATATTAACAATTATACCACATTATGACTTCTATATGTATTTTTTTAATTTAAGTCAATCAGTTTATAATTTATACATTGTTTTGCATAATATTATTTACATTTTATTATTCAAACGATTGATATTTTAGTAAATAGTATTAGATTTTTAGGGCTTGTGGCAATAAAATTACATGGGACAGCGATGAAAATGTTATAATATTATAGAAAAAAATAAATTTTATTGCATCTTGAGTGGCCTCAGCGAAGAAACGAAAATATTTAATATTAAATTTCCTCGAGTGGCAATCAAATCCGCAACCTGTACCGTTTATAGTCACACGCTTTTGCCCCTGCGCCACAACTAGCCTCTGAAGTTTGAAGTAAATGGAATGAAAATAATTCGCCCGAGTGTGACTCGACGCCACTGCTGACTCAAAAAACAATTTCAATGAACAAACTGAGTGATATATATATTAATATAGTAAAAAAAGTAAGATAAATACAATATATACTTTCAATTTCAATTTCAACGTCGATCTGGCACCGTTTCATACATAACAATTAAGTGGGCACTAGGATAGAGCGTGTAGTAGGTGCGTGCGATAGCGATCTCTGCGGCCGAACGAGCCCCCCCTCTTTCCAAAACAACATTCTAAGTATTTGTGAGCGGAGGGTTTTTTGCGCGAAGCCCGAGGGTGGTTCGCTGGTGAACGCACAAAAAACACTATTAAATAACTCGACAGAACCGCGGGGCGGACTGTGCGTGATCGTGATCCGGCCGAATTAACGCGGCGACAATGCTGGCTGGTTTGACTCGAGTATTTCTCTACACAGTTTTTGTTAGCGTGCCTGGAAGATTTAATCCGTAATAAAATTTATTTTATTTATTCAACGTCAACTCTAAACAAGTGAAGTTTTATATTGTAGGAAGTAAATAGGTTGTTTTGTTATATAATATTTTAATCTTTTAATGACATCAATACGGACTATAATTGAAGCAATCATTAAAATTCTCATTGAATTTCTTCAAAATACACTAGTTCGACTCTGGTCCTAATCTAGTCAGACACAGAAAAAGTGTGACAAACACTCGCTACTCGTTAGAACAGCGAGATTTCCCGCCAACTTGACTGCAATTTATTTTTCTAATTTGAAATGTACAGATTATGTAAATGTAATTTGAAAAGTACTTACTTCATTATATTTATGTAGATACATATATAATTTTTACGTTGCGTTGAGGCCGTCGTGGCGCAGTGGCCAAGGGTGCCGCCCGTGAACGCGACGGTTGTGGGTTCGATTCCCACTCGAAGAAGTGAAACATTTTTTTACGTTTATATTTCTATTTTTCTTTGCTCTGGTGTCGAGTCAAAGCGTGGCGTTGAGTTCTGCCACTCAACACGTAATGCCTCCAGAATTCGGCAAAAAGTGGGGAACGGAGTGTCTTTCTCGAACACCGAGGTTCCCTCTGCCTACCCTGCTGTGTGCGGGATACAGCGTGAAGTTGAAAAAAAAAAATTTGCGTTTAAGAGAAACGAACATCTATCTTAACAAGCATTCACATTAATGATATTATTAAGAAGATTTGTCTATGCAATCTAAGTACTGAAAATAAATATAATCGTTGCTTTTTCTCTTTTTAATTACTCAAAATTAAATAGTAGCACATGGTTTGAAACGTGTTAACATTGGCAGCGACGGTTCACCGTGTTTGTACGGTGGCGGGCTACTGTACTGTAACTGTTCAACGAGGCTATGATACTAAATATAGACGAAACGTGGACCTTAATCTGTTCACTAAGTAGAAGCTATTGCACTCATTGGTTTCATATTTGGGTAGGTCTTGCATGTACTGTCTGTCAAGTTATAATAAAACATCTGTTAACTTTTGTTTGCTTAATAAAAACTAAGTAAATAATATTTTAAACATTTTAAAGCACTGAAAAATAGAAAAATTTGAAATTGTTGATTTTGTTATCAATTGTTTTTGGAGTTAGTGCCAATTTGGGAATATTATTTTTAATATATTATATATAATATATGTATTAACTTCAACTTAATCTAGAAAAAAAACCATACATTTTTAATAAATGATTAATGATCATCGAGAAAGCAAAATTTGCCGAGTAGGATATTTTCGAACCGAGTCCATAATTGAGTGATTTATGAACTCGAAACCATTACTTTGACACGACTTGTTGCAAAGTGATGAAAGAATCCAGGATTCTAAACACGTGTTCGGGGTCATTGCTATTTCTATTAGCAATCATAATCACAAGAAATTTTATCTGTTAATGACCATTTTGTAAATTAATGAATGTTTATGTAAAAAAAAAACATTTTAACAAATTTTTGACTTTCTTGATTATTATTTGTTTTGAATGTAACTGTCTAACCGAATGTTACTATTATACATTTATGCCACCTCAGTCTACGCGTTACCAGGGACTATTGCAGTTGTTGTTGTCGTCGGGTTTTCAAAAATATATAATATCTGCAAAATATATATGATTAATCCAGTCAAAGAATTTCATTTCAAACATTTTAAATTAATTATAATTTGGTGACTAGATGGCGCTATTCTTGTGTAATCTGTATATATTGCGGATTTGTGACGGTTTTGGCATATTTTATATTACGGAAAAGTTGTCTTTTCGAAGAGTTGAGAAGATGTAAAACTTTGACTAGTGTGGACATTTAACATAGTGTAAAATAAATATTTGTAATATATATTCGCGGAGTGACCTTTCGTGTGTCCGGTGAGGAAATTGCGCGAAAATATTGATTGTTCTTATCTGATCGGTATCGCTGGCGTGTCGCGCGGTCGCGCGGTCGCTCACATCAAATGTGAATCGAACTCACGCACGAAACCAGCAACCTGTGAACTAGCAGCACAGCACAGCGCATGCGCCCCCTGTCCAGTGGTATTGGATACACACAACTCCGCCTCCGATGAATAATTTGAAGTTGGCAAACGATTTCCCAATGCCAATTCTAGTTCATATTCCAATTCGACTTCATATTGAATATGAAAATATATATAAAGCGATGTCAACGCATAATTATTTAAATACCGTCGCTGATAGCATTCGCATATCTTTAATCTAATCTGTGCTGAAGAAAGTAGCTCCGAGGCCAATTAATGAATGCGTATCGCACCAATGCTCTCAAGCAGAATACATTACGATGCTTATGTAGTCGTTAACATGTGAAAGCATTCATTTAAACTAGTTTGCGGCACATTCCACCTGCTATATAATCGCATTTCGCAACTGTACATACTTACTTCTATCCATGTCATGGAGAGAGAACGTGACGGCGGTATCGACGGGTCGGGCGCCAGACAGAGATGCGAGACGCGGTCCGGACTCCGCGAGAGGATGGAGGGGCAATACATCGTACCTACATCGTTATCTGTTCGCGAATATTCTTGTGCAACTACGACATGGAAACTGAGGTTTTCTTTAAGCCTGAACTCATGTTTTTTATTGCAACACTGCAATCTAATTCCATACCGATGTCCTTAACAGAAAACGCTTATCAATTGGCTCTATCTCATACGGTATCGATTTATACAAATTGCTATTATCTTTTTAAATAATAAAATACGGGCGCGCGTACGCTAAGTATTAATGCGTATTCGAGTGGCGTGGCGGCATAAATGTTGGTATAATTTTAAGAATACAGAAATTTCATGATTTTTTATTATTAATTAATTTTTATTTTCATTCAAGACACCGTCTTAAACGTCTTTAGGCAATGTAAATTTTTCATTTATGTTATAATTTATACCTACCGTCTAGACATTTTCGATCTATGAGCGCAATTTTCAATATTCAACTACGACTTTTAATATGTCTACATGTAACTATTAGGTACATGGCACACATACAAAAATGACTTCATTTTAATTATTAAGTAATTAAAAAAGTCGTTAAAGTTGTGATAATTTCGATATTGATGTTTTATCCATGAGGTATATCAAAGTCATTTGCACCTCGTTATCGACGACCGGCGAGCGGCGGGCGGCGAGCGCGACATGGCGACGACTCGGCGCACGTTGTTACGAAAGCGCGCAGAAGCGGCTAGATTCGCGCTCCACTACTGCGCCCGCGCCGTCAACATGGCGGCCGCGCACGTCCGCCGAGTCAACGGCCTCCAATATGCGCTTGCGCAACACCACGCAAATCTCAACGGCAAAACAAAGTCTTCGCTGCGCATGTGTGCGCCGTGGACGTGTAGCGACACTGCACACTACTGTACGATATGTCTGTACTGGTGAAGGGCTCCGAGTAGAAGTTGACCTGCAATACTGATTAAATTAATATTAAAACCACTACACTAGTAATGTTGAAGGTTTTTCGACACTTGCATAAATACAAGATAACGATAATTTTATACGTTTTATACGTTAAATTTAAGTGTATTGAGAGTTTTATTAGGAATATTTTTGAGTTAGTTGATTTTGAATTATTTCTAATGATTTAACTACGTACCTAATGTGTTTCGAATTGGAAGTAATATATGTTTTAACCTTTTCAATTTACTTTTTTTGTATAGATTATATTTTTATGGTCACCAATTTGCAATTGGTCAGAGATTTCAGATAAATAGAATGACAATATATTGAATCAAACAACTAGTTTACTAATATGAGTATATGCTGATACCTATGATGGCGACAAACAAACACGTTTAGTTTGATAAGGTTAAAATATCACTCCTGAATGTTATTTTTATCATTAAATATTTTCCATATTTTCAGAGGGAACATAGTGTTACGACACCCCGTTCCCCATTATATTATGGGTATTCTAGTACCTAATTATATTTTTATATTTTCATTTATCAGCTGAGTGTGCAATTTTGAAAAGTTTTAGTAATTGCTATTATGTATACGAATCTTAATAAGTTAATTGGCTCGAAAATTAATAAGAATAGTTTTTCTTGTTTAATCTTAAGAACATGCCATATTTATTTTTGTGACCATGGGCTCACGGTTCACTACTGTGTAGCCTTGACTCAACTTATTTGTTCAATTTATCATTTCGCTGCGTAAACAATGATGTTCTTATTAAATAGGGAAAGAGATATATTGTTCCCTAATTATAGAATTATTTAATCGTTAACATTTTTAAATCTATAATTACAAATATAAAACACAATTTTGGCAATTTTCTTTAATATTTAGTGTTTCAATCTGTTTTTAAATAATATTATATAACAAAACGAACGTAATACAGATTAGTAAATTTTTTAATTATGTACTTCAAGCGGACGAAGCTATAAGCGGGCTTCTAGTATACAATCAGAATATTCCTTTGGTTTGTTTAAACAATGTCTCCTTACGAGAAATGAATGAGCGGTGAGGTCCGAATTTTCATGCCATTGCGTGTTGATTAGCGATAGTGAAGGCCGCGCTATTTATTTTCACATTATCAGAGCGAGGAAATGAAAACACTGAATAATTAATGAATTATTCAGGGCCATCACCCCGAGTAGAAATCGAAACCACTATAGTCACGTTGACAGTCTTCCACTGCGCCTCGACGATCTGGAAATTGAACGACACAACGTTCGGTTTTGCGGTAATGTAAAAAACTACTATACCATACAAAATTTGAAAATAATTTAGAGATATATATATATATAATAAATAAATTAACAATTAAATATATATTGATAAAATTTTACCTTGTCTAGTAAAAAATATGGCAATATCTTATCTATATTTGTTACTTGTCCATTGGGCGGTTACGCCGTTACGCTACGTAGCGCTACGGTGGACTACGAACGGCTGGCGATTATTATTTAGGTCAACGAGAGTTTGCATGTGTACACAATAAACAAGCTCAAACACTATAAATTGAAGTATAGATTATTAAAGTTGATGCATATAATTATTTTTCTTGTATATTAAAATCAGTTTCACTCTGTATCCCGCGCACAGCAGGGTATGGCAGAGGGAATCTAGTGTTAAGACACTCCGTTGCAGATTATCGAAGAATTTTTCGAAGCATTGCGTGTTGAGTGGTTGAACTCGACATTAGGCTTGCTAAAGCGAAGAAATGAAAATATTTATTAAATAATAATCCATTACTTCGAGTGGACATCGAATCTACAACCGCAGTTCTCACACGACGGCCTCTTTCTTGTATTTATATATATATATTAGCATAAATATTATTACCTTCAAAAATAAAAAAAACACTGTTAATTTCAAAGGTTTATTTCCACAGTCGCCTTTCAAATATTTTTAAGTTGTTGTGCATGCGAATCGGAAGTGTTCCGAAGAGGTCGTCGAGCGACACGTGTAATGCTTGCGCAACTTCGTAACCTTGCGCTCGCGAATACAGTGAAGCTACACTGTGCTATTAAGAAAATTATAGCTCTTATCGCAATGGTTATAGAAGCTATAATGTAACTTATGTGTTTTATATTACAGTAACTACGTATTGTAAATGTCTTCAAGCATATAATGCTCGAAAATTTGGCAGTTATATAATTTGTTCAAATATACCATTTTGTTTGTTCATGTTTGAATTTTCTGGTAAAAAAATATATAAATAAAGATAATAATAGATGTTATTTTAAGTAGGAATCCATTTAGAGCTTTCAACAGCATTAATTAAGTATAAAATCAGCTTCACGCTGTATCCCGCACACAGCAGGGTAGGCAGAGGGAACCTAGTGTTAATACACTTTGTTCCCATTTCATGTTATTTTCCGTTTCGCTAAATTAAGTACGAAACTTGGAAATATTCAGTTTAAAGAAATTATTTTTCGTTAAGGTAATTATTATTTTAAGCGTATAATCTGTAAAAAATCCATGTTAAAAACTATAAAAAAATATTGAAGTATCGGTTGTATGTACATAGCAAATTAAAGGGCCTCGATGTCGGCCCAGAAGGCCGTCCGTTGCTTCGTGACATTCTTTGATATACACAAGCGTTGGTATGATAACTAGACACTTCTAGAAGTCATCGTCAATAGTCTTCATAGTTACACTTTAACTTATAACTATTCAATTATAATTAAATATTCAATTTCCTTAAATGTTATTTTTATACTTAGAGGAAAATAGTTGTTGCTCGTAGCAGGTATACCACGTCAGGCAGACTCTATACGTGTTTTTTTTACAATTGTGTTAGCCTTCGACAAGTATATGTAGCCTACCTACATAGATAAGTACCTGCTTCTCTTGAATGTTTAAGTAGTAGATTCCTTCTATCAACGTCAATCAGGATATTTAATATAAAGACCACAACACGACTAACTCGTATAGAAAGTACCATAATAGAAAAGCTTATTGACAATTAAAGCTGTTCTGATAAATCATAATAAAATTGTAAATGTACAGTTGTGATATGTAATGATATGTTCATTACAAATTACTAATATATTATAAACGGATTTTTAAATGTATATTAATCTGTAGCTTTGTAAATAATTTAACATTGATAATAATTCGTATATACCTTACAAGGTAATGTCGGCAATATAATAATAAATATCTAATCATATTCTTATCTTTCTGTTAAGAGTAAAATATAAATAATTCAAATAACAGCCAACGCGTTATAAGGTTATTTGTAATTAATTCCTTGTAGCAAAAAACAATAAGTGTTATAAACAAAACACTAGTTTATTATATACTGGGTTATTATATAAAAGTTCTTGAAATTCATTTTTCTACAGCTTGACATAATATATTAAGTCAATAAATATGCGAATACATTAATATATAAGTAGTTATTGACATGATGTATATAATATGTTTAATTTTTGTATGTGTTATTAGTAGCATAAAATTTACATTAACATTTACATAGAACATTCTAGACAAATTCCTTTGAATTTAGCGGAGAAACGAGAGCGAATTAAGTCAGTATAGCTACCGGCATCAGTTCAAGGAGAACTCTGGGCAAAGGGCCGCGTCAGCGTCACGCATTGCCATTGACCCACTTACACACACCTAAGCGGCGCGCGCGCACCGCGGTACGGTCGCCGTTGAAAGCCCTTCGCGATACACTGTGTCACGTATGCATATTAATGCGAGTATCAAAGGTTTTCTTAGGTTTTATTATATTACTTATTAAAATCTGTAGCTAAGTTCATCTGTAGCTAAGTTTGTAATATATTTATTATAGAGTGTGCTTGACTGTGGTTGCTGTTAAAGTTATATTACAATTCACTGAATGAAAAGTGTGTGCTCCCAAAAGCCCAGAAGATAAATGAAACAATGTATTCAATTTGTAAATGTAGTGAAGTCAAAATTTATAAATAGAAGTGCTTTTTATTTGAAATCAGATTAGATACCTACCTATATTATATGAAAATTTAAATTAAATGAAAATAAATAAAAAAAATATTCTCTTAAGCAAATCATCATATCAAGCAAAACATCATAATGGTTTCTTAATAAATCTTAATTTTGCCTTTTTCAACCGCTTCGCCACCAGAGCGATGAAATAAAATGTTAAATAGTTAATTTCCTCGGTTGGGAACCCAACTCACAACCTGTCATACTGGGTGTCTCTGCGCACAGGGCGCATACACACTGTAAGACTTGTGTGCGCGATTGTGTTATTTTTCAGCAGACCTCGAGGTTGTTTGTGGCGCGCATCTCAAGGCAACGCGCCCTCCACCGCAAATAATTCTGCTATTGTGAAACAGTCGTCTTATCAACGTTCAAAACCTTGCTCGGAACACTCGAATTACGGTCAAGTTGATGATATCAAGATTATTTTCATATTGATAAATAAAGTTGAGACCATTCGTGGCGCAGAAGCACAAAGTGTACTGCAAAATCGACTAGTTGTGGGAGTCGATCCCCACTCGAGAAAAGGAAATACTCATTTAAATTTATATTTAAATTTCTTCACACCCCTGGTGTTGAGGCAAAGCGCGGCGTCGAGTTCCGCCACTCAACACGCAATGTCTCCAGAATTCTGGAGTGTCATAACACGAGGTTCCCTCTGCCTACACTGCTGTGTGCGGGATACAGCGTGAAACTGGTAATAAAGTTTCCGTAATAAAGTAAATAGGTCCATCTTATATGCGGGATACAGCGAAAAGCTAATAAAAAAATCTAAATGAAGAATTTAACACAAGTCACAATATATCATGATTTAAGTCTTTTAAGAGCCAAAATTAACATAATTTTTGACTTGATAACATCTTATAAATCGATGGACGACGGCTGCACACACTAAAATATGTGACTCATTGTCACGTTCCGCCTGGGCCGAGTGTGCAAGCGAGAGCGAACATAACAATAGAGACCCTTGATCGGCCTTAACGTTTAGCTTTTGATGCATCTTGTTTCATCATTCCATTAATTGTAACTTATAATTAGTGTGCATAATTTAAGAAAAAAATATACGAATTAACGATTGCAAATAAATCTTAATAAATTTATTTTTAATTAACTCCTGTAACTAAAATTCAATTCAATTTATAAAAATATGCAATTTTTCATTTACGTTTTCTTATGATGTCACCACAAACAATCGTAGTCCGTAAGCCGACTTCACAGACAACCAGTTTTATTCAAAATTTTGAAATGAACGTGATACAAAACGATATATTCTGCAATATTAGTTATTCACATAAATAAAGCTTCATCATAGTCTAAGATAGAGGACTTAAGGGTGTTTGAACTTAAAAGTTATTCAACATTGTCTAACATATAAAGATATGAGAGTTATTCATGACAAAAAAAAAAGTATGTATTATCTCAAGAGCACAGTAGCGATAAATGCATAGGATGCGACGTCAATGCACTCTCCAGCATGCTAGGTCAGTTCCCTGTGAGTCAGTCACTGATGCACAGTTACAGTGTGTTTTATTATTACTTGGCTGTTTAACGAGAAACCTATTTAAGATATACGTACTGATGACTTTAATTATTCGGTAATGTTTGAGTGTCAAATAAGTTTATTTAATTTTTTAAAAGGCAAGAATTCATTAGATAATATATATATTTTTTGGAGTAATCTGTATATCTTATAATGTTTACAAATCTTTTCCATTCATTACGTTTTGGCGACATATTATATTTTACGTGCTTTATACAAATATGAAGCACTACACTGCACTATACTAGTTGTTTGCCCAAGCATTTCATACAATATCCCATCCCACGCAGGAGCACTCATTTGAATACGATAATTGTTGATAGTGTAACCGTAGCCGCCGCCATCTGCGTGTTTACTTCATTTTCTCAGTGGGCTCGGGGCTTGTTACCCTTCAGCGGACATCGGCTACCCTTCGGACATACATTTTTTATCGACCACTAAGTATACTTTATAATGAGAAATATCGGTTTCGGATAAACATACTTCAATGAACTCATATCAGAATATCAGATTGTCAAATATTTAGACTTGTTTTTACTTAAACGCTTGACTTATTGCACATTTATTAAATTTTTAGGCATAACTATGTATTGTTTAATTATTTTATAAGGTTAAAAATATTAATTTACTCATATCTACACGCCAGAAAGGCTGACAAGAAACGAGTTAGAGTTACATTTTTATTTTGTAATTTTTTTTCGCTTCACGTTGTTTTCCGCACTTTCTGCCGAATTCTGGAGGCATTGCGTGTTGAGTGATGTAACTCAACGCCGCGCTGTGCCTCAAGACTAGAGCGAAGAAATTAAAATATTTAATATTTCTTTTCCTCGAATGGTCATGGGATTTGCAATTTACATTCATAGACTTGTGCTCCTGCGTATATCTTGTGCCACGAATGACGTTAAAATTTGGCATAATATGTGTTTAAAAAATAATACATTATTATTAAAACTAAGACAGTAGTAGCGCACAAGGCACTTAATATAATTAAAATATCAATATATAATAAGTGGATTTAATTGAAAGGATAACCAACGCTGTTAATGAATCGCGTTTAGAGTTATTATATAATCCTAATGTCCGATTAAGGGGTCAGAAGAATACATGAGGAATAGGGGCAGATGGTAAAAACTGCTTAGTAGATGTGAAATAAGCATGGTATCTGCAACTGAATGTACCGATGCAGCTTGAGCCTACTGACCAATAGTGGCTGTTCTGCCTACGCATCAAATTAATTCACCACAAGGCCAATTTAAGGAAGCCCCATTAAATAGAATGCATGTGTCTTGTACCCGATAAACATATCTTATAGATAGATATATTTATTAGTATTTTTATACAAGACATTGAAATAATGGTTAAAACTATTCACATAAATAAAATCCATTTAACTACTGCTCTAATTCTTAATTACTAAGTTAATTTAATGAAATTTTATTAAATTATTATGGAAAGAACGTATAAAAATATTTTAGTCTTCTTTTTTGTACACAAATGCAACTTAATATAATAACAATATTTTTATTATTTTAATTTCTAAAAAGAGAAAACGTGCGCTGTAGAAATACAACGCTTTTTATATTTATGCAAATGAAAATTTTATAAATCTTCTTTATTACGGCTGACCTACATCAAGTGTGGAGCGGCAACGTTTTGTAGGGTTGCGATTTATTGCGGACAGCCTCAGCCCGCCAGCCGGCGACTCTCCACTTTAATTGGCTACAAAATACTGGCAATTATAAAAAAACTCACGATATGGAGACCAAATTTTTTTTCCGAATGAAATTTTGTGTGTGTTGGATTTTTTTTTAAATAAAAAATGTTAATAGACGAGTGATAAGTGATAATTATATAAACGTTGTGTAGATTTCAGCGGCTATCAGTTCAGTTATCAGCGTTACGTTATTTTTCATTATTTTGTCAATTAATAATATTTCATTTAAATGTGTGTATTGCTCACATAAATAAATTGTTGTCATTATGAAAAATAGCTATATATATATATCTTAATATTATTTTTAGAGAAACTTTTACAGAGTAAACAACAACCGTTAACAGTTTGTCTATTTTGTAATTTTTCATGTAATTAATGCAATAATTATTAAAATTAATTTGAAAATATTTAGCAAAAAATATTACTGATATTTCTGATTGCATTATATCCACTATAAATCTAATGACACGATATGTGTATAAATATAATCGGCACAGGTAGAATTTTGAACTAATGACTATTGCGAAAGTATAAGGTTTTATAAGCTTATATTATTGATTCAGAAAGTCAAGCTTTATTGTCTGTAGCTTTGATATATTTCAGAACAGTGAAGGTTTGTGCTCATCTTTTGGTTTTTATTAAGGTTCGAAGGTATGAGGGGGCGGAGCAAGAGGTCGCTAGCTGAAAGGGTTGTGTGGGAACGAAGGGCACCTGCGTCTGCACATGGTGCTCGCCAGTTCCTTTTTTATACATCAGTGCAGGCAAATCTGTCTAATGCAGTTTTTTACTCCATCTGTTGTTAAATTTAACTAAAAAAACAAGTTCACAGATCCTATTTTTCATATCAAGAAAAAATACTTCCATAGAAAATATAGATGTAAAATACACAAGTTATATACACATTAACACACTACCCTTCTGTGCGTTTTGCACAATCGGGTAACAAGAAGTAGTATATAACCTAAATGATCGATAAATGTAAGAAATACTTGAAGCGATCACTAACCATAAGTGTATGTAATCGTATTATTATGGACTGAAGCAAATATAATAACATTTAATTAACCGACTTCAATCAAGAAAGGGGTCGTTGCGAACTGTCGATTGCGACTGTTTGCCGTGGCATTATCGTGTCGGCGGACAAACTCATTACTAATGCCGGTTTCGCATTATAGATGTAGCGACTAGTTCTATAAGAGCCGCTTCGCCCTTGCTTTACCATGAAACCATAGTCGTCGAATAGAAAATAGCAGTATCGGTTGCATTATTAAATTACTTCGGTCGTTACCTAGCGAACTGCCCTTATTTCTCGCCACAATTTATTCATTTTGCAACACATTACCTGACAGCCTTTTCACCCTCACTTACGCGTTGTCGTCAATGAAATTTTAATGATGGTGGTTTGTTAAAGGCCGCAAAATCTATATAATACGATAGAGCAACAAAACGAGGCACGCACGATATGTCGAACGCTTTATCTATTTGGATCTTTTCAAGGAAATTATGTAGTATGTGAGTAGTAAATAATAAATTAACAAGTTAAGTTCTAAATGCCACCAGGCCTGTAGCAACGTTGAGTTTGTTACAATCATGTTTTTTGTAAGTTTAAATATTAAATTAATAAATTTATAATAAGGATAAATTATAATATCTTATGCAATATAAGGACATCATCATCATCACATAAAAAAATGAAGTCCTACAAAAAATACGAAAAAAGTCATTTCACTGAATCTAAGTCCAGAATAGTTTGCTTCACAAACATTAGCAGTTTGAAAAAGTTATATCGATATAAAATATTACATGTTAAGCTATTTAATAGATTAACATTTTTATTTCAGTGTGGATATTGTCCTTAAATTTATGATATTATTAGATCACAAAACTAATTCAGATGAGAAAATAAATAATTTTGTATATAAATGGGTGAAGCAGCGATGCTAGCTAGCTATTTAATTAATTATTTTTTCCCAATTATCCTTATAGATTATAAATTTATATTTTTACATGTTTTGTTGCCATTTTTTTTATAAAGATCTAATTATTTCTCCATTCGTGAATACAGACAACAGTAAAACATTAAATCACGTTTTTAATCACATGCATAATGGTATGCTAAATAATGCTGGCACGGTAATCAACACACGCTGGGGATAAAAATTAAGCTTTTAATACAGTCGTTTACATTTTAAAAGCACTTTGTACTGGTGTTAATCGGATGGCATTGTATTTTTTGCATAAGCGGATAACCCGTTTGCTACCTGCGCCTGCGCTGCCTCCAAATCAACTTGTGTTGTATACTCCACGTTACGCAAGTAGGATGACAATGCTGTTGCTGTGTGATGGAAAGAAATTATTACGTTTACTTATTATTTAAGTATTTAGTTAGTATATACGTAAAATATGAATTAATCAAAAAATATATTATGTTAGTATTATTAAATTTTGTAAACTGTTTTTTTGTAAAGTGAAGCAGAAGTGGAGCTGGGCCGGTCATGTCTCCAGACATACCGACAGTCGATGGAGCCAACAAACGAATGTGAGCTGCGTATCTGACGATGGAATTTGGACCTGGCGGTCCAGAGCAAGACTCTTTCTGTATTGTCATAAAAGTTGGCATGAATATTTGTAGCATTATAAGCAAAATGGCATAAGTAAAAAAAATCATGACAAAAAAAATACATGGTATAAATTAATAATTTATTTTTTAACAATAACAACAGTGCCTTGCAATTGTATTTTGACTCAGCTTCTCAGCGCTTACATTACGTATACTTTATACTGGGCGGTGTAGTATATTAAGCGAATTATTGTCGAATGACAATTTAACTGAATTTAGCTAAAGTTTTCGGCGGAGAGTGTGGACTAAAGTGTGTTTACATTAGATTCTCCTTATATCGTTACTTTGAAAGTGTTGTCACACTGATATATTTGAATTCATTCAAGTACATCAATCAGAATGAAGTGCAAAAAATCTTGATAAAAACTATTTTTTTTTATTATTTTAATGCAATATAGGTCAGGTGTATATTCAACCCTTTCAGAGCGTGGGAGTTATATTTTTTTTTGCTTAAAAACTGTTTGGTATGTTGTTAGACGCAATATACTTTTTTTGTGCATTTTACGCGAACATTGTGTTTGCTATAATTTGTTCCCACATTTGTTTGGATCAAGGAAGTGGCGACAGACTGTTGTATGCATTTGCCATTGATCAAAACTTACAATTATTTTTAGCAAACTATACTTAACACGAATATAAATTAACACATTAGAATTAAACACCAGATTTTTTTAAATATATATATATATATCTATTTATTTTGTGACAAATAAAAATATTTCAATTATACTGTTGTTTTCTTATAATATAAGAGATTGATTAAAGATATCAGTTTTAGTTTTCGATAGAATAATACCTCGTCCGCTTATTTGTTTACTATTAAACAGTGAGACGGTTGGACAAATGTGAGTGTCTTATAAAGGGGATAATAGTTGTAGTCAAAACGTATTTGCTGAAAGAATAATGATAGTTCGCGGCGGGGCGACCGGAAACCGTGTATTCGCAGCAACTTCCCTTCCGTTCCGTCATGTGTGTGACATGATAGCATCTATAAAAAGCTCCATAGACTTTATTAATTATATCATAAATAAGTAAAAGCATTAAAAGGTACTTAAAACTCAGTTAAAATAATAAAAAAAACATATAATTTATATCCTTCACGAAATTATCTTTTCTATATGAAAAAGTTTTATTTTATTTATCTTATGCAGTCACTTCATAATAATAATGTAATACTAGTGACCCGCTCGCGTGTTCACTCGCGTATTCACTCGCTCAGTACACAGTATCACGGAAAGTTTGCCAAAATAGAATAGTGGAAAATGCATTTAATCGAAACGGCTAACCGTTTCCTTAAAAACACAGTGGAACATATAATATATATATATATATATATATATATATATATATATATATATATATATGAGCTATCAATTATTTCACGAGAACTCGCAAATGTAATGAAAACTAATATTAAAATACGGACATAATAGACCTTAATAAAAAAATATCTTATAGCAACTACTAACGATGACGTATTTATTTAGAGTTCAGCGTGTTTTTGTAAGTGTAACAGCTCGAGACGTCGGCGTGAGAAAGAACTGAGTCGGCCGATACGCTGAAACTTGCAGGGGAGTTTTTGTACAAGTTCAATAAACTACGCATTTGCGTACGTGTAAGTGATAATTGTAGTATTTTAAATCTCTTTTGATTTTCGATGTATATGTTGCTCATTTAATTACTTATAATATTAACTTTAATTAAACAAGTTCTTTATAGAGGCCGTCGTGGCGCAGCGGCACAAGAGTGTCGCGCGTACACGCGACGGTTGTGGGTTCGATTCCCACTCGAGGAAGTGAAATAGTTATTTACGTTTATATTTCCATTTTTCTTCGCTCTGGTGTTGAGGCAAGCGCGGCGTTGAGTCCTGCCACTCAACACGGAATGCCTCCAGAATTCGGCAGAAAGTGGGGAAAGGAGTGTCTTAACACCGAGGTTCCCTCTGCCTACACTGCTGTGTGCGGGATACAGCGTCAAGCTGAAAAAAATTTTTTTATAAATACCCAAAGGTACTAAGTTAAATAAGAAATAATTTATAAATTCAAAATTCGCCAAAATCTTACAATCTGCAGGGTCGATTTCAAAATAAACTAAGTTATCACGTTGCATTCAAAATCGGTGCGCGTTTCTAGTTTTTGTAGCTGTTGTTGCACAAAATTCTTTTTGTGAAAAAACCCTTATAAGTATATCTACCAAATGTTTGTTTAGTGACAAAGCAAACCTTGCACACGTCTTAATCTTCTAAACAGATTTTTTTTTGTTGAAAATGTATAATTTAATAAAAATATGACTTACCAATATTAATAAAAAGTCCTTAGATATTAAAAACTTTAGATAGTTTTTTTTTTTTAAATAGAAAAAGACATACGTTTTAATATTCTTTTAGTATTACTATATAATTGAACATATATAATCTTAAATAAGATTATATATACTCAATTAATATATTATACTCTACACATAGTATACTCAAACTGCATTGAGCCTCAAAAGTTCACCAAGTTCGTGCATAGAACAGTTATTCCTCGATTTCGCACACACAAAAAAGTGGAATTTTATACATTTTTGTCTACCTGATCGTGTGGCTTGCTGATTTGATATCTTTTGTCAGCATTTTTTGCTTTAATTTGTGACAATTATACCGGTATATGACTTTTTACCTGGGACCGCTTTTGCACATTTTGATATTCTACAATATCTTTATGCAATTTTTTATACAATGGTTTTATATGAGTATAACATTTTTTATATGACTATTTTACAGTTATTTGTTGCAAGTTAAAAGTAACGGAAATATATAATGAAACAATTTTTAATAAACGTAGAGTACAATACACTTATTAATGTAAATTTTCAGAGATGAATTGTTGATTGGAAAGTAGAGTACTGAAGTGCCTCTGCCTACTCTACTATATGCGAGATACGATGTGAATATATAAAAAATATGAGGTATATGCAAATAAACATAGGTAAAGTTATGTTATATTTAGATTGTCTGCCTCTAAATACTACCTACCTAGCCTTATTATATATTTTCCATAAACAAAAGTCTCATACTACAAAAACTTTTCATAAAACGTACTTTTTCTATTTAGCTTTCCTAGATCGTTTCAAAAAGTTCCTTTAGATGAAAATGATCTAAAGATTAGGGGGCAAATCAGGTAGATCGACGATATTGTGTTTCATGAATTGGGTCGAATGTTAAAAAAACTCGCTCTCTCTCTGCATGTGCCATTTAAAAAGAAACTTAAAAAAAAACGATCACTAGACAAAGAATGGTTGGTAGGATGACGCGAAGGGTTAAGGGTAAAACGTATGCAAGCGAGCAAAAAATTTGATGAAATGTTATAAAGATTAGTAATGGCTATATAGAATTGGTAGCTTAGAGATCTCTTATAACGTAAGATTTCTTCTTCTCCATGCAAGCCTATTCTGTTCAAACGCACTATACTACTTTAGGAGTAAGTACAAATTGCAGGCACTATATTATATTTTTTTACAAAACGGTAAAATAGGGTATTTTTTGCGCCGCTGCCCTAACATGTGCAATGCTCGATTATTTGACCCAGTTATAACGCGTACCTACTTCGTTTGCTGTAAACAGTTAACCAATACAACAAAAACTATACATATTATTTGCTTATGAAAGGGGTTATTGTGTTAATATTTCACCAATTACACCTACATATTTCTATGGGTATCTGCCATTTTATATTTTAATAAGTAAAGTAGTTATATTTATGGTAGTTTGTTACTGATATATGTATATTGAAGTAAATTTATGGATAAATCTTATTTTAGAATACCATTAAAAAATTCCAAAGCCCCCTGGCACTTTGAGAATTCTCCTTAAATAATCTCGAAAGAGTTGACTCGGTGACAGCTAATTAGAATACACCCATCTGCGCGGTTTTTGCTAAGAGCTTAATCCCTCTTTCATATTGCTACTTCTAAAGGGTTGTCGCACGTTTTATATAGAGATATTAAAAATCTCAATGATATATTTGTATAATTTTACATTAGTTACAATATTTTTTATATTAAAGAAAGGTACGGGTACGTCGTCATTAACATTACGATATTTGTGTAAACGTCTACACCTGATTTTATATTATCATTTGCAAAAAGTAAAAGTGATCTGCTAAATATTTATGTAATATATGATAACTCAATAACTATTAATAACGTATATTCTTTAAACAAATATAAAGTACATGTATGAACGATACATAATATTTAGGTCTTCTGGTATTATAGATAACACGTGTTTTGAATCCCTCTAAATTGCTCTACTTGCATTGGGAAGGGTTGGCTGCACTTCTCATTTGCTATACATATACTCAACCCTCACTGCGACGTACTAATTTCGAAGCTTTTGTAAGTAATCCTTCTTTAACAGCCATTCTTGAAGCACCTTTGTTTTTATATTTCCGGTGAATGCAAAGTTTGACGTTTTGACAAGCGAGATTGTTCTTACCTTTGTGAATTCAACGCCGGTTCGTGTATTTTATTTATATCGTATTTATTTTGCTGATTCATTTGACTCTTATAAATCTTTATATATAAAGATCACATGAATTGCAGGAGGTATCAAGAATACGTCTTGTTAGTCATTATATACCAATAAATAAACATATATATATACAATTTTATTAGTATATAGCCTCGTCAGTAACCAATGAGTGGCTATCTGTAGAAGTATATAGCTATTAAATATATAAATAACATATAATAATTATTATATAAAGTAATACTATACGAGATAAGGAGAGCCACTGAGTGTGCTAATTTATTCGCGATACCGTACGACGTTCCGATACGGAGCGTGCTCACAGTCTAGACCTCCTCCCATTGGCTGGCGGCGCGGGAGGGCGATCCTCCTTCCTCTCGCATGATGCGATTCGCGAACTACTACATACAAGGCTATGGCGAATCGCGTCCTTTGAAAAGATCTGCGCGAAACCCACACTAACAAGCGTCTATGTTTATATTCGAGTACCTCCTAGTATTAAAGCTCTTTATATACTACACCTATACAAACGCAAAAACAATACCAGGCGCACATGAGTTATAAATATAACTATTATAGAGGTTTGTATGTCTATAAAATATTCAATTTTTTTTGTCTTATAAGAGAAAATGACTTAATAAGTGGACTTTCTGCAGCATTACTACGACATTGGTATTATGATTTAAAGATATATTCTTTGTACTTTATTTGTCTATGTACCTAAATTTTTTATTTAGCTCCCCATTTATTTTCCCATTTGCTTATTGCATGTTAATTTTCGCAACTCAACCGCACTTTGATTGGAAACACTAGAAAGGTGTACCTGTACAGATATTGATGTGGTTATAATAAGTACCGTTTATATGTAAGACATCGCTATACATTCCATAAATATATGCTCGTTCTTAAATCACTTGAGTTCGATATGGAATAATAAAATTAATTTTCATTAATAGAATCATATAGGCATTATTATAGAACCAGTCTGATCAATTGCGTAACGGCTATCTTAAGAAGCGCATCGCAGGCCAAAGGTTATTACTGCACAAGGGTGCATAGCTTATTCGATGCGAAACGCAGCGTTGAGTTCCGCCACCAAACTCCAAATTCGACAGAATGGAGTGTCTTAACACTAGGTTCCCTCTGATGTTTACCTAATTTTTCAAAAAAAAAAAAAACTTAAGTAACGGTTGCAATGGAATTAATATATCTGTGAGAAATATTTTGGGAGCGGTCAGTGCAAAACTGCCCACTGGGCTAATGATCACCTTAACAAAACCATGAATATAAAACCGGCATGTAAACTCAACAAAGCAACGCCACACAAAGAACAAAGGTGGCGTTTTTAGTACAATACTCAAACATATATTAATTACCCTTCTCAAGAACGTATCACAAAGCGAAGGGTTAATAAGCTTACATTAAATAAAACAGCCAAATATTATAATACCGTGAGCTGACTGACCGCTGTCCGCAGACCACTACAGGTTTTATCTGTGGGTAGACAGACATACAATAAATTTGTTATGACATTTATATGAAAAATATTATAATGTTACAAAAAATTATTAGAGCCTATAAAAACTGTACATATTACCGTTTTGTTTTACATACTTTGTTATTTACTAGGATATTTAGGTTACGGTAACATTTAAATATTAATTAAGTATACGGACATATATATATGTATATGTACTATTACTTCGTAAATGTATATGTTAACCCAATTTTAATGAAAAGATATATATTTTAGAGAAAAAATTATAGAAAAAATATACAAAATTGCTATTCTCTGGAATGCACTCCTACTGAAGTGCGACATTCAATGTCACTTGTCCTCTTTTAAGACGTCTAAAACAACATCTTAATTTAGAAAATTTGTAGACTCTTTTATCTATTAGTTATATGGTACATATTTATTTTTTAATATAATGTACTCTGTAATCATTTCTTTTTTTATGTGCTCGTAACGTTATTCTACTCTTCTCTTTTTTTATTTTAAGTCCTTTCTTATTATCAAAGGTTGCCTGTAAGAGATTGCTTGAAGCAATAAAGCTGCCCTTGCATACTTGTCTCTACTTTTTTCTTTTCTGTGTTCTTTATATTTTTCTTTATTATTATCTGTGTGCAATTAAGTATAAACTAACTAACTAAAGGAAATAAGTTTTAATATCTTACTTTTACTACGAGTAGGTGCCTATATTATGAAATAAGAACATGTTAATTATTCGTCAATAATATATCAAGGCTATGGTAACTTCGCAGACCTTGTAAGGGATAGCACTTGTCAAACATCGGTCAGAGGTGAACAACGGACCAAAATACAACCGTTTCTATCGAAACTGTTTTATATACACCCCGATATTAAATTATTGTATCGAATATATTATTTTGCCCTATCACGAAATGATTTTATAACGCATATGGATTATATTTTTTAAATATATATTTTTAATTATTTATTGTAGAATATTTAATACACAAAAATATTTACAATTGGTGGACTTAACGCTAAGAAGCATTCTACCATTTACAATTATATAATCTGCATTAATTATTTAATTTTCAAAATTAATTTTGTTAAAAATAAACCTAAAATAAATTCAAATTTTAATCTTAAAATATTACCGTATAAAATACAAAAGATATATGACGATGATGATGTCGTATATAAATGTTCTATCTAAAACGTCCATGCGAATTGTTTAAGCTTTTGTTGACCATAACAAAGGCGTAGTTGCAGCGTAGTGCATGCAGGTGGGGTAAGGAGCTGACCAAAGGATTATTCGCTAGCCGTTGGTCACCTCTGACCGATGACCGGCGACCTCATGGGACTGAGAACTTGAACTTAGTCATGACATTGAATATCTTGTAAATCCATAAAGAAATTCGGGATATTATTTTTATAATCTATATATTACTTTGAAAAACATAAAAACATGAAAAAAAAAATTATAATGGGAATACAAGCGGTTTTTCGAGATCATTTTTTTTCTTAATTTTAATGAAAATAATTCTTGTATTTATAATATACGCTTTAAAAGATAAAGAATAATTAAAATAATTTGAAGGATAAAATATAAGTGAGGCCAGTCGTGGCAGGGGACAAGCATTCGGTTGTAAACGCGACAGGTTGTGGGTTCGATTCTCACTCGGGGAAATGAAATATTTAATATTTTCATTTTCTCGTTTCCACATCCACTTACTTATACATTTACCCTACTACGTGCGGGATACAAAAACATTCTAGAATTAAATTTTCGTAGAGTTTAACACCCACTATATAATAATTACCATGTTTTAATATAATTTTAATTCAAGGAAAGTAGTTTATAATTTTACTTTTTTAAAAAAATAATGTACAAAGAAAATGATGATATGGTCAAGAAATCCATCTTTATAAAATGATTCGCAACCCCTCCATTATCGTCCAGCCGTTGACCACCTTTGCCCGCTGACCGCTGACCTCATGGGACACGTAACTTGTTCCATCTACATGCTAAATTCTGGCATTGAACTTTGCAATGTGCTTTTAATGGTATGTTAAATAAGTGGAACAAACGAATTTAATCATTTTTTTTTTGATCGACAGAGATTCATAAGATCTAAAGTTCTTTAATAAAAACTACACATTTTTTTAAATTAATGTATAAATGTATATTGTATGTAATCAATCAACTTCTTATCAATAAAACTGGGTCAGGCAAGAAATACTGACCGTTGATCACCTGTGACCTAAAACTATTGCAGTTATATTAGCATTACAAAGTATCTCGTATCCTTCGACGTAATAGATAGAGCTGGGGGAAAAAATACAGGTGGGTACGTTATAAAGTACCAAATAAACACATAAGATATTGTAATTTTTTCTTATTTCATAGAAAAGAAAAATTTATAATAAATATTTACAATTGACTGGCAGTGTTCTATTTGAAAAATACATAATTTTCAATATATCACATTAATAACAAAGTGCAAATGATATTGATATTAACGTAAATAAAATGACCCCGGTGCCCGTTCGGCACTAATGTCGCGATTTCTATAAAGCAAACACACTAAATATTAACACAAAATCGTTTCGCAATACAATACAATAAAGTTCAATGACCGCAGTAACACGCTTTTAAATCACACTTCCTTTAATTAACTTGGATTTTGGATTGTCCACTTGGTGATTCTTGTTTTGCGTATTAAGTGAACTTATTTAAATTGTGTGCTCATTTATTTAATGAATAATTATATCTATAATGATTGGTCTTACTTTACGTATTTACCTACCTCCTGATCTAAAATTTAAACAATTCATTTATCGTGATGTGATGCTGAGAAGGTAAAGATCACCAGCAGTCAACTGTATGTAATCCAATATGTGATCAATTAATCTAAAAGCCCGAGGTGTCATCTAAAATAACTAAACTCGTCCCAGGTCTGGAGCGACCGGAACCTCTATGTTTTTAGGTAGGTACATTATTTTATTGGGCAAATGAAGATAGAGTTATGTGTGATATAGACACGCCAAGAATGCAAGAAGTTATAAAGTAACGTAATAAGAATATAATATCGTAATGAACACTACTACTTTTAGTCACTAGTACTTGCATTTAATCTGTCATTTGAATAAAATTCTATGTAGTCCAAACGTAACACCCAAAACTTCTATTTTATTCTAGAAGCATTGCGTATTGAGTGGCACAACTCAACGTCGCGCAGAGCGAAGAAATGGAAATATAAATTAAAATATATATGTCAACATCTCCTAGAATGAGGGTCAAACCCACAACCAGTCGGTTTTACAGTCACACTTTGTGACCCTACGCAACGACTGGCCTCATAGCTTGTCTTTACATTTAATAATATGTTTTTAACTTAGAACAGTTAGCCCACTAGCTTACTTGAACTTGTCTTGTCTGATATATTGTAGTTCTGTACAAATGATATGTATTTTCATAACATCTACCGCCGAGTAATAAGCTGGATCGAGCACATGTCGCGCATGCGTTTTGTGCGCCCTTACGTGGGAAGTAGGAAGCTTGGATCTTTTTATTGGAGCTGTAATTATGGAAACCTCCGCTGTAATTACAGGGGAGGTTGCTATATTTAATTGAACTCTTTTAATCCTTTTCCTAGGATATTTTGGGACTCTACCTATCAATTGAATTCAAATTTCATTTCTATAATTAAAATTTATATTTAACTGTCGTTGATGGGTTTTGTTTCGGAGTTACTGTAGTCAGTAAAAAGTTTAATATAAAAATGTAAAATACTAAGCATGAATTTCATGCTTAGTCTAGAAATTAATCAAAAAGTATTGGGAAAATTTACGAAATATTTGTCGATTACCAACTAAAAAGACTATGAATAAAACTTTTGGATGTGTTCTCTCTTCTCTCTCTCTCTCTCTCTCTCTCTCTTTATTCTAATTATTTGAAATGCATAATTTTAACTATATAGCACAATTTTTAATTTTGATTTACCACCCTACATCAGTACCTATACATAACCTACAGCAACGATGATTTATCAATGTTTATTTAAACCATTATTAAATATTTAATTTAATTAGCCATTTAGTTATTTAAAGGGCAATTTGCATAGTCCGATAGTTTTGTTATCGTATAACAAACAGTAGCTGGACATTGTTGCCGTAGGTTTGGATTTTAATTGGTATTTAATACTATTAGAAAACGTATTGTCTTTGTTCGTCAGTACCTACTAGTAAGTAATTAATTAATATCGAATTAAATCGAATTAAAGTAAATTGTGGCTTCGAAAAAAATCGATTTTTAAAAGTACTATTTTGATTATAATATTTGTATTCTATATGTATTATATGTGTATTATATATTTTATAATATTAGGTATACTTATAATATTAGGAATCAAACTTTTACATATTAAATTTAAATGTTATTCCTATTTTATTGTTTAAAATGAGAATTAGTGTTACACTCTTATCATAATAAAATTGTGTTGTTTATTATAAAATTATGCATTAGTGTCATTGTAGTAGATACAAATAAATAATTGTGAACTGTACGCTTCTATTTGTGTAAATCTATTGTAGATTTACAAATAGTACATTTACATGATTGAACTTCATTTAGAACTATTATTTTTTAAAATACAATGTAAAGATAAAGTAAGAAAGTGCCTAGTTTTGTATATTTCTTTGTGTTTGCTATTTATATTATCTAGTAAATGTCGAAGTCAGGAAGCGACGTCACGACTCTGGGCGCTATAGGAGCTGAACGCGCCGCGTGTTGAGGCAGGACGGGCCAGTCTACATTTTTTAGTACCGTTCACATATAAATAAAATCTACCTTATAATTATGAATATAGATTTTTATCTAAGATATTTAATTAGCTGCCTAACAGCCAGATGTCTCGTCATCATAAAATTTTACTTTTGTTTTAGTTATTATGTCGTATCGGTTGATTTTTTTTATATAATATCCAATTATGAAATAGTTATTGTCAAAATATTTTTAATTTAGTTTAGTTAAGTTAAACATATTTTTATTTTACTCGCTTTTATTTATTTGAAAAAGTATTTTGTTGAACTGTCAACTTAAACAATAAGTTCTTAAATTGAAGAGGATATAGAGAACGGAATATGTTAATATTCTCTTTATTTAAATCTTTTCTCTTTACTAGATAAAATATTTTTTTCGTGTTCAAGTGAGTACGAAACAAATAACACATTCATTTGCGTAATTTATCCATAGGAATATGGGAATGCTGACTGTACCTACCACAAAATGGAGATTCTACACAGAGTAAGTACGTAGTTACAGTATATAATGAATAACGGGAATATTTTGGTTTACGTTCTATAGGACCGTAGAACGCAATACTTTCATTTTATAGTTGACTATACTCGATATGATAGATGTGTGTACCTAGTATATACATATATCATACATAATTATATTATTAATATTTATATACCTAAAGATCGCTACAATAATTTTCTTTGTATCATTTAAGAAGTCATAAATGTAAGCAAACGCGTGTTATTTACATAAATGTGAACGTATCGTACGATAAAACTATATGTCATTGTAAAAATCTATAATAAATAGTATAAGGATACGTGCTGATCTGCTAAAACACGCATCATAGACGCAAACGTGTTAATAAACCAATAGAATTATGAAAATTTTATCAGATACAAATACAATACAAATATATATCGAATAATCAATCTATCCTACGGGTGACTTTGACTAAATAGTAGAATCCGGTTGGGCGTGCAGGGGGAATGAGGACGAAACGGCCGGGGGAGGGCCAGAAGTGCAATGTCCTCGCTAACATCGCCAGCCAGAGATGCCTTTCTTGAATGCTACTCGCTTATCTAAACGTCGAAAATTATAAGGAAACATTCGAGGGTCTCGTGTACGTACGTGACTTGCGTTCAGTTTTGTATATGTAGGTATACATATGTAGTTTACAGTATGTACTCCATATTTGTAGAGCTTACGTGTTTACATTAATTATTAATTGTATCCTGTTTTTGTGGCCAAAATTGGTTTATGAATTTTTTGTTTTTTTTTTAATTGTAGGTAAGTACAGACAAAAGCGTGTAGAGATAATGCCAATAATTAATAATAGATAAATCGATTCGGAATAACCTAATTAGTAACTTAAGTTATATATGAGTAATAGTAATGACTCCCTAATATTTCGGTGTCGATGACCATCGTTAAGGGAAGCTGAAGCCATAAATGCTAGGAAGTCGGTAAGAGGGTTTGTAAATTATTTATTTATTTATTATATACCCATTTGTATGTAACACGTGCTTTGAGAGTATCTAAAAAATAATATGAATGTGAAGAACTAAAAAAAAAACTTAAAAAAAAAAATTAATAATTGCATATTTGCTTAGCATACGATATTAATAGGATCTTTATTAAATAAATGCTTAAGATAATGTTATCAGACCAATTTTAATGAGGAAATCGATTTGTCGTGACAATATTTTTTTCAACTTCGCATTTAATTAAGAATAAATCAAAAATATTTAAAAATAAAAACCACTTTTATAGAATCCACTTCAAATATGCCTTAGTAATAAAGAAAGAAGAAGACGAAGGAATATTATTCTTAGAATATTTCAAATATATTGCTTCATGTATAGTATTAGTAAGTAAATTTGAACAAAGTAAAATTTACTTTGTTCAAATTTACTTTACAAACATACTGATTTGTTTAACTATAAATGTGCAACATTAATTTATGAACTGTTATGAATTCTTATCGCAAATTTTTCGAAGTAACGACTGACGCGTATTTCCTTGTGTTATCTGTAAATGTCTAATGAAGTATTCGCAATTAAGAATCGATTAAACATCGAAAGGCGACCCTTTCGTTTGCTAACATTAGTCGTGAAAATCATACAAGTGTTCAATTCAATATAACACAAATATTATCAACCGAAGAAAATACTAAATAAAATGACAATTAGTCATTTCGCTTTGGTTAAGCAACGACGGGTACTTCCATTTTTTAAAAGGCCTATTAACCGACTTAATTTTGTAAGAAAAGGTGGGACCGGTGAGGTAATGTGACACAGCGAGTGGGAGAGGGGGAGTGAAGTCTTGACCTTGGGGAAGGATCGAGACGAAACTCGCGGTCCCTGACCTGACTATTTCGAGTGGCAAGTGCAGTGGAGCCGCGCCGCATGCAATGTGCATACCGAAATAACCGCTTGGCCGCTCGCCCCGCTGCGCCGCCCACGCCGTGCCAGGATGCACAGACCCTGCACCGCACATACTCGTATACATGTACGTGGCACGCCCAACACTGTGTACCTAATACTAATAGTAAACTCTTATAACAAACTTTGTTTTATATACAATAACGTTTAACTGTCTCAAGTATAATATAATATTATTGTGTTGCCTAATTACCTAAGGTAGTCGTCCTCTTAATCTATTAAGTACTGATAAAAAATGAAGATCGTCCATTTACTTGATCGATGAGGGAAAGGGAATGTTCAAGGTTCTCGATGCACTTTCTAGAAAAGTAACTAACTGTAGTTAAGTAGGTACCTTCATTATGCTTTATTTATACGAAAAATCTCTTAATCTAGTAATATTTACTTATTACTAGATTAAGAGAATTACTTATTATAATAATATACGTATAATTAAGAATTACTTATTGATAGAAAATAAGTTGATCTACAGTCGAACTAACGATAAATAACTTTATATTGAGAAAAATATTTAACAAGTTACTTCTAAATAATCCTTTTCTCGCAGAATAGAAATACTAACATATAGATATATCGCTGTGACTGCGACACAGCACAGCAATCTGCCCTTCCTTAACACACACATATAAGTGAGATATCTACATACATACACACATACACAAAATGTATCATTAGGTATGTCGTGTGCGTTTAGTGTCTAATCTATTGCGCCCGCGCTGCATTCAAGGTCACTGGCCAGCAGTGACGTCGCCTAGCAACCAATTTAAAATTTCGTCTTAGTAAAATTATATGCATACATTATGTACAAGCTACTTACGTTATTTTTAACATTTGTAACTATTAATATTTATTTGAAATTAATATTTACAATTTCAAAAAAAGCATATAAAAATAAGGAACATTATAAGTCATAGATCAACACAACCTAATAAGATTGGCAAAGTATTATTAAAATTTGATGTTATACATTTGAGATGGTTCAGAATGCATGTTTTTGAATTATTTTACTCTATCTTCCAGGTGTATAAGGTGATTTCCAAACCAAAACTCAACACAAAGAAGTAAGGGCGGCGAGCGAGGGTGGACCGCAACTAGTTCTGCCGAATGACTCCGTAGTCCGTAGCGTCCGGGAGCGGCCAACGACCTGCCCAATCTCCGCTGCATTAGCATAGCAAGCAATAGTCGTTCTCTATGCGTTGGTGTGTGTACAGAAGTTGCTTGTGTGGGTGCTGCGCCCGCGCCCTTGTCGCGAAGCCGTGTCGTGTCGCACACATTCATACGTCAATAGGAAATTGGATAGAACTCGTATTTGACATTAAAATTTTTTTTAGAGCTAATGTAAAATTTCAAATACCCACTTTGAATTCAATCATTTGGGTTTTTCGAATTGTGTGGTCCTGTCTTTTTATCCAACTGCGAGACACAAAGAAGGTATTTAGTCATTGTTTAGCTCTACTTAGGTTTATACTATAACCTAAATATATGAAGTTAAGAAAACATTGTCCTCGTATACATATAAATTATATATGTAAAAGCGTATAGTTTATATATATATATATATATATATATATATATATATATATTTATACCATTTTTAAGACAGGATAATTTAGTGTAAAGGCAGAAACAGTGTACGTAAGAAAAGTATAGCATATAATTTGTAGGTAGCAGCCGCTTGATAATTAGATCAAGTTCAAATGACCGTATCTTACTTAGTGCGTAGGTATGTGGCGCTTAAGAAAATAATTTTTAAAATAATGCATTGCGCATTGTTGAAAAATGAACAGTTGCCAAATATTTTTATAAAATATAATAATGCGTTCTCATTTTACCATACAAGTAATTAGATTATTGTATTGACAATTGAGTTCGGTAGCACAATTATCACATGAACAAAAGGCAAATCGTTACTATTATGAATAGACAATGGCAAAAAAAATTAATTCTTTTATTTGCGTACAGCTTATTGGTGAATATTGTCGTAAGCGTCAAAATCTTTTTGTATGGTGTAATAGCTTTACAAACGAGCACAGTTTGTACCTGCGAAGTTTTTTTTCTCCCATTGACGCCCTCATAAAACTAAGGATTGCGTAATTTTTCTGAATTGTACAAACCCTTTACGCTTGTTTTTATTGTATGCCTTTATTTAACTCTTTTTCCCATTCGGTCGGCATCTTTGCGGAGATCTGCAGTGCAGAGAGGTGCATCGTAAAGTAATAAAAATTGCACTATTATCTGCAGGGACACGCAATGCGACGCAGTAAAGGGTTTAATGTTGTGGGTTTGTTAGTTTCTCTTTTTATTTGGCCAACACTTTGAGGGACCGTAACGGTACTTTCTTTCGAAAAGACACTTTCTGTAATAACATTCTAATGGAAGGCTTAAAATAAAATAAAAAATATATATTGTTAGATAAACGGAATGTCTACACATCGTCAGTTAATATTTATTGCTTATACAAACATAAAAAAAAAATGTTCAACGTTAAAAAGTTTTTAGGTAATTATTATCATTTGGTTTGACGAAATTAAATACGTTTCTGAATACTGTAGAAATTGTATAGATATATTTTTGTAGGTGAAATTCATTGATAGGTGCTTTTATTTTGAGGTTTCCCGCAAATGGTAATCGATACGTAGTGACGGAAATAAAAATGTACATACATACGAGCAAGTTAGTTTCTGTATTTTTTAAGTAAAACAATGATCACATTCAATTATTAATAGATAATTTTTGTCATTATAGTTACTACATCACTTCGTGTGGATATAAATTACTTTTATAACAATTTTTATAGCATCTCTTAAGAAATATTAATAGTTGCCTATATCTAATGTTTTACATAATACATATCTGTAAAAAAAAGTGCTGGAACGTCGCTGGAATTTGCTAAAATATTGACATTGATTTTGAATATTTCCTTAGAATGATTTGAATCTGTTATCACATAATTTATTGCAGTAAATACTTCAAGTTCTACATTCTGCTTCACTACGATTTACGGAGACAACAATCTTCATTAACAGTTATTTTAATATTTTATTGTAATAAAAATATGCATTACTATACTGTATAATGTGTGTGAGGCCGCCGTGGCACAGTGGCACAAGGGTGCCGCCTGTAAACGCGACGGTTGTGGGTTCGATTCCCACTTGAGGAAGTGAAATAAAAATCTATACTGTATCCCGGACACAGTAGAATAGGCAGAGGGCCTAGTGTTAAGATACCATTCCCGACTTTTCACCGAATTCTAGAGGCAGTGCGTGTAGTAGCGCAACGCAACGTGGCGCTTTGCTACCAAAGCGAAGAAATGGAAATATATAAATTTAAATAAAAAATCTTTTCCACGAGTGGGGATCGAACCCACAACCCAGTTATTCTGTACAGTTATTTATAAGAATATACTCTCTGATATGAAAAAATAATGTACAGTTATTTATTTTGGTTAAATAAAATAACACGCCAAATTTGGTTTTTAAAAAATGAAAATGAGTAATAGCTAACAAGGTAACTAATTTCTTCAAAAGAAGCCGACATTTTATATCAGCCCTTAACACAGGGACCACCTTTGTGAGAGACTGACTTTCTCCAACAATCCGTTAGTTTTGTGCAATTTGCTCAACTCTTATCATTTGTTACTTAACTACTTAACGGTAACGTATATATTGCACTCCTTATTGCATTTCGTGATTCACATTAATACCATAAAACTGTTACTTTGTTGGCAAAGGTGGACTTATCTCTTATATCTCTAGAAATCTCTTTCTTGCAGCTACAGAGTTAAAAAGTTAACATAAAACAAATTTGCACAATAGCCTTTTAATACATATTTGTGTTGTTTTTTTTCTGAATCACTTATTTACAAATGAAACATGACTTCACTGATTTCTTTATATTTGTTTTTTTTAAATTTTTTTATGTGTTTGTTAAACTTAAAAATTAAATAAGCTGCGTCCGCGTAAGAATATCAGGTACATATTGATATCAAAGTTTGTTGTTTTATTACAAATATTTACTGCATACGTCTAAGTAAAATACAAAAATTATCATTTCATTATATTATGCTAAAATTTGTAAATATAGATTATAAAAATGCTACTGTATTTTCTACGAGTATTATTTAAGTATATCTCAAAATTACATTAAAACATTGAAGTCCCTCTAAGTAAATATGAGACTCGATTATCATTATAGTTAAGTAAAAAGGGACGAAGACAACAACATACAACTTTCATCCATCACGCGTCCAATCAGATATACGAAGAAATAAAAGGTACATATTTAAATCGCCTCAGTCCATTACCCGAACAGCCTTAATTGAGGAGACGATATAGAAAAAACATTACTATTTGACGTGGCCGAGGCAAATGACAAAAGTCAATCTACACGTCAATCGCCAAACAGAAAATTTTGGAGGCGACACGCGACCACTAAATAATGTACGAAATATCGATGTGGGGCATCGCCACCACATGCGTGTCCGCGGATACATCCCCGGCCGACTGTTAGTTTAAATCGAAAACTTATATTACCAAATCATGATTTGAACCGTATATTTTTACTTTACTTAATAATATTAAATACAACTTTCCCTATCTACAAGTTAAGTAAAATATACACAATCTAAACAGACATTACTTATATGGCTGATTTTCGTTTTGCAAAACAAATAATTTAAGTGTAAACAATAAACAATATTATATTTTATTTAATATGACAAATAATTATAAATATAGATTACTTTTAGAGTAAGAAACGTATATTTCATAACTTTATGTTTTATTGTATATTGTAGTAGTTATTTATGTTATTTAGCTTCCTCAAAATTTGATGTGTTGACTTTAGTGACACGAGGCCACTAGCCAAAAGGCCGGGGTGGCTGGGAGGGGGGAGGGTGAGGGGGGTTGGTCGGTTGCCAAATGACACGTTCCTATCAATTATTCACAGAAATTTCCCCACTACATTTGCGTGTGGAAGACAAATAGACACTTTAACGCTTCGAAAATCTATAGTCCCATTTTAACTTTAGGTCATTTGACAGAACTCATGATGGTAAAGTTTTATACATATAGAACAATATTAGCTTATCACAATAGAATATTAACAAGGAAGGATGTTTATATCTAAAAAGTAAAAAATAATAATTTTAACATAATTATGAACTAGTTACAATAGCATATTTAATTAAGTATCCATACATTGGTATATCATGGTTTTTAAACTTAAAATCTTCTGAATTATTCTTTCAATTTAACACTAGACTTCTATACTTTCTGTACGACGATCTAATAATAGAACTATATACTCCACAGTTAGTGCGGCCTGTAGAATTTTTCGTAAACAAGTTTATAAACGCAATAATTCAAAACACGTATTTTGGTCACGAGGACGGTCGACTTCACTAGACCGATATTAGAGTTCACTGTAGAAACTATATTATATAAAGGTTTTATTATATTCTATATGCAGAATAGTTATTTTATTATGTTAAGACACATAAATTAATAGCTTATTAACAATTTAAAATAAATAAAGTATGATAATTTAAATGTCATCATCGTATTAGAGCTTTTCAACTAAACAAACATAAATATATATTAATCTTAAGGGACCGGTTCCACTCAAATTTTCTACATAATGTATTTTAAGTTAAAATAAAAATATCTACATATTAGCGTTGGAACCTTGGCCTCAAATCCGACATAACCTCGACAACCCGTAACTCGTGTTGTTCAACAATCTATTGGTCACAAATATCGCAACCGTTCAGATAAATATTTAATTTGGACGACCGATATTTCCTTCCGAACGCCTATAAAGGAGCCTTTTACATATTAATTATACATAACATAAGAAAAATAAATTATTTAACTATATCGGATTTTGTTTATGTATTTTTTATTCAAATTTCCTTATACAAGTAGGTATTTATAGTACTAGGAGCTCAGAGAACATAGTATAGTGATTGTGTGCAAAGTAAATAAGATATATATGTGTATATGTTATATGTGTGTGTGTGGATAAGTGACTATCGCGAAACGGCTACGCCCCTTGCCAATCGTTGCCAAAACCATCTATGTGTGTATATGTTTTATATGCTCTATAGTCTTATTCGATAAGAATGTTATCATCTACAGTGGTTCTGTAGATTTTTAACCATATAAATCCGTTGTATTAATATTTATATATAATAAATAAATATTAAAAATAATAAAACAGCTTCGCGCTGTATCCAGGAAACGCAGAGGGAACCTAGACCTAGTGTTATGACTTAAGTTCATTATATCACTAGGTATATACAATTAAGAATAGAAGTATATATGAAAATAGCTTTTAATAAAATATACATTAGTCGGTGCGGAACGTGGTGATATGAGTGCCTATAAATACAAAATATTCTAAGTATGGTTTTCTTTTATACTTAAGGACCTCTAATGTTCATGTTTTTTACTTATATTAATATATTAATTCTCTACCTCTGATTATTTTATGTTATCCTAGTATAGCATTGCGCAATACGAGTTATCTGTGATTAGATTTTCTTTTATTAGAATAATATAATTTATTAGTTTGTTTAAAAATAGAATGAACAGACGATAGATTTTTTTTATTTAATATATTTTAATTTTATCTTCGAATACAGATACAGAATAAATAAACAAATATAGCATAGTAGAGTCCGCTATGTATCCGCAATTCACTATCCTACATAAACACAAACAACTTCACAAGACTCATGGCGTCCTGGTACAATTGTGCGAAATTGATGTAATTTCGCATCGGCACCTGTTTTTGCAGACGCGCGCCACTCTCTCGGGTCATTGTCGTGTAATCGTTTACACGCTCGCCACACTACAATGGCTGGACGGCGGAGAGCACTCGACGTATTTTTTGTAGGTCGGGGAAACCCCCATTCATGTATGATGAATTACTACTGTGCGAATTCTCGACATAGACTTTTTTTTGCTTGACTATTTGCAAATGTTTACGTTGAATGTGTGCGTGGGTATTTTTTTTGTATATATATTAGAATTTGTGTGTATGTTAGCTTACTATGTAGGTGATAGTTATAATGATATCCCACATTTTTTTTATATCTTCACGCTGTATCCCGCACATATCTGGGTAGATAGGGGGAACCTGGACATCAAGTGTTAAGACACTCCGTTTCCATTAAGACACTGCCCCATTCCCCATTTACTTTATATTAATAAAATATATATTTTTAAAAATAAGTATCAATAATAATTGAACACGGATATTGTGTTATCACTAAAACGTTGGTGTTATCGGGCGAACACACTTTATCTGCGCGCACGCATCGTGCGTGCGTATTGCATTTCGCGCGATACGCATTCCGTCTTCTTGCACGTTTTCAATATTGTTGCATTGTCTTTTATTACTTTCGCAAGCGAATTACTCGTAATTATGATGCTAGACGTGATATTTATTGAGAAATTTAAAGTGCGTAACGCATTGACAAATTAAGAAACAAATAAAAGGATAACAGTTACTACAGTTATTACTAAGTAAGCAAATAAAAGGATAACAGTTACTAACTGAATGTTATTCATCATATTATAAATAAAATTTTTTTTTTCTTAATACCTATGTCACGAATTTTATGTTAATTTCGTTAATTTTCTATAACTAATTATAAAATATTTCAATAAAAAATGTTTAATAGTGTTAAAATATTACACTTAAAGTCAATCAAACATTTGTATTGTGAAATTATAAATAGCAATAATAAGTAAAAAATGACTCCAATTTGGTAATTCACGTTACGCCTTAAGCTGTCGCACCTCATTTGAAATGATCTATTATATAAGGTTTAGTAATGTACGAATACGTGGTTGTATTTCAAGTCGATAAAACAGCGGCGAGTACTGGCAACAGATAGTACTTATCGGTACTGAGAACTAATGCACGCGATAACATACGATAACGAAATGACAAATTGCAATAACTATAAAAAAAAAAAAGACCAAAATAGCATGCGACTGTAGATTGATGGTTCCTGTCAGTTTGTTTGCTTATATCTTTATTAATGCCAATTCGTCGCTTCGACTCTCTTTGTGGGTATTTTTTTTTTAATTGCTTTCATGATTGTGGCAAAAAAATAATTTGCTTATTCCTATGAGCTGATGTCAAACGAAAAAGATAATTAATTAATATTATTATTTTTTTTTCGATCAATTCAATCAATTCAATTGATCTAATTTAAGATGAATAGTTATAAATATTTATTTAAAAAAAAAAGGGCGACGTTTTATTCGCATTAAAGGATCAGTTTATATTTGCCAACAATAATATACTTATGGGCAATCTTTTTTGATACAAAAACGAGAAAAGGGGTTTTACACTAAGCCTTTTGAAGCGGGTCGAATTGGGTATGGACAGGAAGAAGTATTCGCTTACTTTTTGCTATTATTGTGATAGTAAAACTGTCATCATATTTCATGCTTAAGTAATATTCATAGTAAAATTTGTTTTCACGTAGTAAAATATAGAAATTTACGTAAATATTTTTTACATCATGTTTAAAATCGGATATATTATATATATTATAATATATGATTATATTACCTAATTCTTTTACGAAATATATTTGTTGCATTGAAATTGAAAATTTATTTAATTATTATTCATACTTCACTATCTGATACAATCATAACTTGCCTACTTGAGGTGATATAGAATCCTACAATATTTACCCCGTCGAACGCGGCCTGAATAGAAGGGGGGCCATTGTAATAAAAATACAATTTGAACCACAACCCCACACAAACAACCGGGTATTTGCAAATAACCGTGAGTTAATCGCCATGTTATTAGATCTGGATTTTTATACGTGTTATAAATATAAATTCATGATTTTAAACAGTTGTTATATTATCTTATTTATTTTGTAATACTGAAGTAGACCGAACGAAGGATTATGTATAATATAAATTATTATATTTATTTGGTAATTATTTATTTGTTTATGTATTTTGTCATTTCATGAAAAAATATATTGTTTTATCTTAATTAATTAATTAAAAAAAGAATTGCAATTCTACTACATAAATTTTTGGATTAATTTTGGTTTTAGTTTTATATTAAATGTTTATTTATTATCCGATAATAAAAAATAATATTTATAATAATAATACCATTTTCTGAATTCAACATTCATTACATATCAAAGACTGTATTTTTATTTTAAAAAAAACCGACCCTATTATAGTTATTTTGCATTAATTATATGTCCGTATATTAATAATGGTGGTTGCACCAGGGGCATCCATATCGCTGACTAAGCGACAATTTTGTTGCGAATGATAGCTGTAATTATAGACTATGTGGTCACTATCGTGGATCATCTATTCGCACTGCGGTATTGTGCACGTGCGACGGATATAACATATTATTGATTCACTGTAAAAGCGCACTGGCCTTCGTTGTTTTTGTTTGCATGTTTATATTGTGTATTGTCAAACCGTTATTTTGTCGACGTAGAATATGTTGAGGTCGAATAGAAACGTAAAATGGATGTTAATGTTATGTAGATATTAAGAGTTTACGATATTTTTAATAAATTAGTTTAATTTTCATGTTTTATAATTTTTAATTATTGTTATAATTATTAAACAATAACATAATGTATATGTAGCGAGAATATTGACAATCTAAACTCTAAGCTAAAATAGTGAACATTTAGGACAGATGATTTCATGCTCTTTCCTAAGTTGGGTGTTGCAGCTATTCGAAAGGTCTTGGAAGTTTTAAAGTGGGCTTGTATTATTTGTAGCTTAAAATTTATGTGGATATTACGAAAGCACGGTGATTTTTTAAACTTAGCAAAACAGACTATAAATCAGTAGATTGTCCGCCATGTAGCTCATTAACGATACGTGTATAATAAATAATGAATTGCTCTCCACTTATATAACCTCAATTTGAATATCACATACCCTCGTTGATAACTCATCGAGGCTGAAAGAATTAATCGTTATAATTTCGTTAAAATCGTTAAATGTATAACTTCATGAATAGGATAAAGAATATTTATATAAAGAATTTCAGACTTTGTTTAAAATCTACTTTGTTATATAAGTAACTTGATGGAAATTTGGATGTGTTTAAAAGTATGTAAAAAGACATTTACCGATAGCTATGTTTGTATATATTGCTAATGGTATGAGGTCAGCTTCACAGCGTGAAGGAAGCTTTCCTGCGTTGCAGGGTAGAAAAGTGTGAAGACACTCCGTATTTTAATTTTCGCTGAGCTTTCGAGACTTTGTGTATTGTGCGGCGGAACTTTATCGCGTTACCGCTCTCGTAACCATCGCTATGATTTTTTGTTACTAAAGCGAGGAAAATTAAAATAAGTACTATATAATTCACTCCTTCGAATGGGAATTGAAGCCACAACCGTCGCACTCACAGTCACAAGCTGTGCCACTGCGTCTCTCCGACCTCTCTTTACTTTTTGATTAAAACCAATATTATTGGTTTTTTGTATACACCATTTAACTCTAGCATGCATACTGCTTATATCGTTACAGAACTATTCCACAAAGTTGAACATAACTAAAATAATTCAAGAAATAATTTTAAAAACTTGGTATATAAATTATTCAATGGCTGCATTTCCAACTTTCCAATGCATTTTAAATGCATCGTATCAGTGCAACGACCATGCGCCGATGGGACGATCTCTCGCGGCTAGCAGATCGAGTCCATCCAAGGACGTCCACTTCGGTACTACACATAAACTGTATATCTACTCTATTATATGTATATATAAGACACAATTTACTGTAACCGGCGACATCTTTAATCCACCGACTGAGCCAGCAAGAAAAATGATCCTGTATAAAAAAAGTAAAAAAGTTGATAGCTCGCGGTTGTTTTATTTTGTAGAGCTTCGGAGTCAACATGGCCGCGAGTGGGAAAGCGAATTATTTGGATATATGGCTTTTAATGCGCCTATACATAGACAGTATATGTGATTCTCCAATTACGATGCCATATATATGCGTACCTAATGCTATTCTCTTGCATTCGATAAGTTTTTGGAAGACTTAAATTGTGTACACATTATATATCTCTTTTCTTACTTATTAGTTACACGAGATAATTTATTTATATTATAATTTTATACACTTTTTTTGGAATCCATTTCCAAAAATCGTTAAGCGCCTCCTCGTCTGCAAGGCAGGTGCACGTTTATGTTTTGACAACAACACTTAGCAGAACCACCCATTTTTAATTGGATGAGTTTTTTCTATTTTCTTGACCTATTTCCGAAATATAATAATATCTTATATAATTAGATTTGCAACTATCTTTTCATATAAATATTCATAAAAAGCTTTCCTTTTATGAATATTTAATTAATTTTGCGACTTCATTTCACAAATTATTATAAAATTATTAATGAAATTAATAAAGATTAGACAATGGCAGGAAAGAGTATATTGTTTCAGGTCGGCCTCTCTCGGGGAGTTTCGCTACAATGAACCGCATCCGGACTCACCCGCTTTCGCCGCACTAGACGTTGATTACGAATGTTGATTAAAATAGATATACCGTCAACTTTTTATGTACAGGAAAATAAAAATTATTTATTAACTTAAATATATAAATACTACCTCTGCCTACCCTGCTGTGTGCGGTATACAACTTGAAGCTGTATTAATTAAAAATATATAAATAAACATATTTATATATATATTTTTTAAATATATAAATATAAAAAAGGCAGGTACATTTCATAAATCTACTATGCAATGGCCTCGATATTTTGCAAAATCTAGATTTATACCAGAAGCCTATAATATGTTAAAAAAGAACATATTTATATAGTTCAGGAGAATAGCGACCCCTAACAGACGTAACTTTATTAAAAACGATGTTTACTGTTAGTTTTTTTTTCTCTCTATTAACAACATTGTATTATTTAATTGTCTCTTATAATATACGGGATGAGAGGGGTATAGCACCCTTGATGATACAGATAATATAAAATAATAAATTCTGTAAGGGCGCGTGGCGGGAAGCTGGTGACAAATGACGGCGTTTCGTTTGCGTGAAATTACAAATACCTCTTTATGTTGGCCACTACCCCTTTCATAATTATGCAAAATTAATGTTTCAATTGCAGCTAAATTATAAGCAATTGAAAAGTTCAGATATTTACAGTACAATAGCGATCAGTTCGCGGCTTCGTCCGCTTGAGCTACATATCATTCATTTAGTAATTTAATTATTTACTTTCTTTTTATAATAATAATATAATTTTAAGAAAAATGTCTATATTTAAAAGTAAAGTTTAAGCTAATTCAATAAAACAGTTATTCATATCAATTTTAATTAAAAATCTAGATTAAAAGTGTTTCTTAATAATATCTACATAATAAATGGAATTTTTTCAAAAAGTTTATAAAATCATTAATTATTAATATTAATTTTATAAAGGAAAACGCATATTCTTCATTCCTTTAACAATCCAATATAAATTCGATGTATATTTTTGTTTATATCGACAGTGAATATTATTAGTAACGTCGTCTATTGTTACGAGCACTTGATCCCTCGCGTTCGGTTCATCAGTCGCGTCACTTTCGTAACAACTGAACAAGCCACCATGCGGGATCACATTATTGCTTTTTTATTACTTTTTTCACAAACCCCCGCTTCGCGTAAGTTTTTGCTGCGCGTGCGTTGCCGTGGGATAGGTCGCGGTGCTTCGCCATGCTGGTATTAGCATAATGCTCTTTTGTGTAACGCTTTATTTATCAATTGTCACTTACACTAAATTACACATATTAAAATTGTAATTAATTGAAATTTATTTATAGTTTAGGGTTTATTGAACTACTTTCGTTAGCGCAAAATACTTATAAACTGATTTTATTTGTGGCAAAGGTCAAATCTATTAGAGGTATTAACAAAGGCGCATTTGCATTTCTGCATTTCTATTTCCGGGGCAACAACCAAATTATCATCAAACTTAACGGTCGCGCGGTTGACCGCTCTGTCTACGACTATTAACAATTATTTATTTTACTAAATTAAACAGTTAAACTCAAGGAGATAAGGAATGGAATAAAATTAAATTGTTCTATTCGTGTTTTCCCACATTTTTAATAAAGTATTAGAGCTAAATCATTCAATGAATAAATCGTCATCGATATGCAAATCGAGAGTACTTGACGAATTGCTGTCGAGTGGTCCACTGCTGACATTCGCTGCCATTGTTTATGTTCAAGAATTCATACTATAAGTGGATAGATTCATGGGAAAATTATAAATCCTATGAAATGACGCTTTTGAAAAATATGTATAAGAATATTGGATTGTTAACCATGTCACTCGTAGGAAATATACCTAATATTTCGTTACAAAGAAGTGGAATTTTTAAAAAGTATAGTATTTTTTTTCTAATATAATATATTTATATTGTATTTATAAAAGAATTACATGATTCTTTCGATCTTTATTAAAAATCTTTATCCCTATATTTCCAATAGATCATCTATCCTCTCAATCCGCGTGTCCCGTATAATAACTAGATGAAGAGTGACACATCGCGCTATTAGTGTATTGTATGTAGTGAGAGACAATTTAATGTCCACTCGGTAATCATTTTAATAGAACAACCCCTTTGTCATACGTCTAAATAAACTTGACTATATATACTCAGCGTTTTAAAAAAAGCCTTACTTTAAGCTTTAAAGAAAATTAAATGCTTGAATATAATTTTAGAAAAATAAAGTTTGTATTATGTATTAACACTTTTTTTTTAAAATCTCTGAATGAATTTTTACAAGATAGAGATAGGTGTCTATCATATAGAACGGATGCATCGACAAGAAGTTTAAGACAAAAAATATTGCACACAGCGTGATCTATTTTTGAGTGCATTTCGCGCTATTTTGGCGTTCCCTACGCAGACAGCGTGTCAATGACCCCGTTTCGCGGCGTTTGTTCACGTACTTTTCGAAACTTTTGGGGCAATTCACGTTAATGAATAGCGCGATGTTTTTGGTTGTGTGGTTTTATATATTACATACGTTTCGGTTTGTTTTCTTTATAAAAAAAGTGTATAAATAATACAATATATTTTCATGTTATCTTTATAACTTTAGAAAATTTATTTTTATACATAGGTATGTAATTTTTTACACGCAATGCCTCCAGAATTCACTCGAAACTGGGGAACGGAGTGTCTGAACAATAGGTTCCCTCTGCCTACCCTGCTTAACCTGCCATGCGGGAATACAGCGTGAAGCTGATTTTATTTAAATTTCTTTGTATTTAATATGTGACTTTTTATGGGAGTCATCAAATTCTTACTTTACTTTTATTAGAATACTTAGTTATACAAAATAAAGATATCATTAACTGTGTATAGAAATTCATCCATTTAGTCGACCGCCGATTGGGCATATTTTACTATAGCATCTATGTATTTAAACATGTAAACTTTCATATTTATATTATTCATAGAATATTCACTGTACAGTTTTTTCTTATATAACTATTAATAGATTGTAAATTATAAAACTAATATTGCAATTAATTTTTGAGACCATAATAAATACTATACATATTATTCAATATAACAAATATAAATTTTATATAAATACAACAAATCCATAATGATTTAAAGTATAATCATTTCATTATGTAGTTTATCGTTGTTTACTTTATAATTAACTACGAGCACATTGTATTATTTCATATAATACTTTAAGAGGGTATCAAAGTAACTTTTATCTAATGTAAATGGTAGAAAGCATATTAATTCGATTTTTATGATAATTAGCGAGGCAAACTAAAAGAATAACCGATTTCGACGGCACGACGCGAAGTTCAACGTTAGCATACAAAGGGCCGGGTGAGGCTCTAGCTTTTTATGAGCTGAATTCGGCTTTAATCTATAGTGGATAGCCCACACGTATGCGGTGCCCGTGCGCACTCACGCACACAGAGGCGGCGCCCTCCTCAGCGGGCTGCAATTCGTCGGCGCGCCCCCGCCGCCGCCCCGCGCCCCCGCACGCAATTGCACTGCACTCCGGCGCGCGACGCGCTGCGTGCGTAAAAAGCGCACGCGGGAGGGCGCGCGGGGGACGCGAGAGGACCGCGAGCGCCCGCCTGCAGCCAGCGGTGGACGCGAACAGTCACCGCCAGACGCTCCGAGGAGCACGCCGCCCCCACAGGGCGCTAAGTAAGCTCTATCGCGCGAAACATCCCCCGATCCTACCTTACTACGAACTTCGTTCAGTGGCTATGCGAACTTTTGTTTCTATTTGCTGAAAAAAATATTTTCACTAATTTTCCTGGAAAATAAGAAAATTTGTCAACAAAGGATCCAGCCTTTGTAAACTATAAATAAGGTTAGTTTTTCTTATATATACATATTTAAAAAATTGGGAAGAATTATTTTTCCTTTTTTTACAAAATAATATTTATGCTTCGCTCTGAAGAGATGCTACGAAATCATCCGGTATCAGTGAACAGGTTTGTACAGTAGTGTTGTTGTATGTTTAATTTGTGCTTTAATATTAACTTGATAAGAATGAAAACTGAATGCAGCTTAAAATAACTTTGTACAGTGAATATAAATTATTATCATAGAAACGAGGCACAGAGTGGCGGTTTTTGTCGTCCCCTGTTTTCGATTTACCTATCGAATAATATAAAAGGTAAAAGTCAATTTGGCAGTAAGGAAGGGCTATAAAGCGATATATGTAAATGGGGAAGGGCGGTGCAGTCGGGCAGTCGCGTTCCTTCATCACATACGTTCGCACTGCGAACGCAACTCTCGGTCAGACTGCGATCTGCTCGCGAAGTGCACACAGTGCTCCTGCACTTATACATGTGATTAAATTAGTTAATTCTCTCCTTTTGTATACTTAAGCTACAGTATGTTTCCTGGTTCCACATATGAAGGCGTCTTGCCGGGTACGTGTGAAATTTTTTTTTTTTTTTGCTTTATTATTTCGGGTTGTTTATTGAATTTTTGCTTCAGAATATATTTTATTAGGCTTAAAAAAATTGTCTATTGACAATTTTTTTTGCATAATAAAACCCCGACACCACTGAAGTATAATGGCAATTTTTCAAGATATTTTATTTTGTATTTACTGCTTATTTTGGAAATTTTGCGTTTCGTGCCGGGCTTCAAAAAAAAATAATTTATCTCAACAGTCCGTGTAGATGGCAATAATTTACGTGGACACGTCACATATCATCACATAGAGAATAGAGTCTACAATGGTTGTACATATAATTTCTATATATAAACTTCCAAATCAATTAAGAGTTGAATTTGAAACAATCGCGTATGCTGATTCTAATACTCAGAAACTTCGCCGCGAGATTGCTTATTGGAATTTAATTGGATTATATATTTTCAGGTTTATATATTTTTCATCTTATAAGATAGTATTTATTCTCTAATATATGCATAGTTCATTTTCAAAATTTAATTTGTTTATTTTGTTTACAGAATCACAACTAAGAAAAATGGGGAGTAGTGAAGGTCAGCAAACCTTTTGCTTAAAATGGAATCATCATAAAACTAACTTAGTAGAAATTTTAGAGGCTTTAATAAAAGTCGAAACATACGTTGATTGTACACTAGTAGTTGACGATCAAGTAACATTTAAAGCGCACAGAGTAGTGCTTGCTGCTAATTCACCATACTTCCAGTCAATATTAGCGGACGTCCCCATGGATCATTGCAGTATACTATTCCCAGGAGTTAAGGATTTCGAAATGCGTGCTCTGCTCGAATACATGTATACAGGAGAAGTCAATGTCACGCAAGCTCATATTCCGCGTATTATGAAAGTTGCAGAACAACTTGAAGTAAAGGGTCTGTTTGATATGACGGAACTTCGGCGAAGACCAGGAAGTAGTGAACGTACTCCTGCAGCTTCTCCTCCGCGTGTGGTACCTGCTGCACCATCTAGCGTATCACCTCCTATGCCAAATAATCGATGGCCACTACCGCCCACAGCGCCTGTACTTTCTGCCGCTTATGATTCTGCAGACATGAACCCATTAAAACGCAAAAAACTTTCAAGTATGCTAGCTACTCGTGACACTCCTATATTAAGAAATGTTCTCGCCCAAGCCACTCCAGTTGATTCCTCGCAACCCATGTCCCTTGTATGCCACCCTGTTAATCAGCACGAATCGACTCGTTTACACTCTAATGGTTCGGCCCAAGAATCTGAGAGACCTACAAGCCCACAAAGGCCTTTTGATTATCGTCCTAGGAGATTATCATCTAGGGCTTCTTCACCTCACTACAATCGCTCAGACCGTTCTGAAGATGCTCATTCACCATACACCGAGCGATCATTTGAGGATGATAATCAACGATCATTCCATCCATCTCCGCCTCCAACAAATTTCCAACAAGATGTAAGAGCTGGATTAGCTCCATACGTGCCACCTCAACAAAAACCTGAGTGGAAGAGATATAAGCAGTATACGAGATCTGACATAATGTCTGCTATCGAATGTGTCCGAAACGGAATGAGCGCATTGCAAGCCTCGCGTAAATATGGTGTACCATCACGCACATTGTACGATAAAGTAAAAAAACTAGGCATCACTACAAGTCGTCCTATGAGTCGCGGAGTTAAAAGAGAGACAAATGGGGCCGCTTTTCCTTATGGTCTAAGTGGAACGGGCGGTAACGATGACGGGACACCAACAACTCCACTTATAGATCCTTCTTTTCTACAACAAGCGTTAGAAGGAGCTACTCGAGATGGGGGTCGAGAAGCTCTACATGCAATGGCTTTAGCTGCTGCTGCACACGCTGCTTTAGCCCCAAGATCACCACCTCGTTCAGCACCCCAGTCTCCCAGATCTCCTGCAGATGATGACCATGTAGAAGACCTATCCGTAGCAAGGCGTCGTGATCCAGATCCTCCTTCAGGTGTCATAGTTCCACCTCGTAATTTTGCTCTTGATTGTAACAGCGAAAGAGATTGAAGTTATGAAAATATGAAAATAATTCAACAAGACTGACTTAGGCGTACAAAGTTAGGATAAGACACTTATAGGTAGGCTACTGGTAGGACGCGCCGCGCGCGCATGCCACGCCGACCGGGCTCCGGCCGGGCGATTGCAATGGGCCCCGCGGCCACAAATCTTCTACCTCTCTTCTTTCTATTTATTTCCCAAAAACCGTTTTAGCCGATAACGAAATAAAATTTCCGTTAAACGGTATGGCGGTGTCTTTTTGTGATTTTTGTTTGTTTATTTTCTTCTGTAGATTTTTTTTTATGTTTTATAACTTTTACGTCTTTGTTAATGTAATCGTGTATAGGCTAGCTTTAATTAGCATATAATGTGTAAGGTGGACAGGAAGATAGGTTGCCTCCTATATGGTACATTATATGCCACAGGTAGGTCCGTCTAGACGAGTAATTTGTGCAATTTGTTGTCCGCGACTGTGATGTTGATAGACTGAAACGCCGCCATTACCTCACGCCCGTTACAGTTAAACTCTAGTCTCAAGCATCGCACGGTTCGCCTCTGTAAATTTTGTTCCGTTTGCCATTTTATTAACTATTACATACTAAATGAATAATGTTACTAATTGTAATTCTAATTTAACTTATCACGGAAGGTAATCGATCGTGCGTGGCTTAATGCTACTCATATAATAACTAATGTAAAAAGCGACATGTAAGTATATTATATTCAATTTATCTTAGATTTCTAAACGTTGTTTGCGATTTGCCATTATTGTTCATTGTTGATATCTAGTTGTGTACACCTTTTCTATATATCGATTGATTTGCACAAGCACAGTCGTTTTTTAGACATAAGAGGCTCATATCACTTAGTAAGCGTTTGATGCTCAATAATATTCTATTCAATTTAAAACATTATGTCGCGTTTCTTTATAATATAACGTAATTTGATATTGTTAAGTTAATATAAGAGATAATACTTATTTAACTTTTATGCTTAAATCATGGTTTACATTAAAAAAAAACCCTGTTGTACCTTACAAAATATGATTATTATATTATTATCATAACATTTACAATAGAGCTGTGTCCTAATAGATAAAAAAAATATTTTATTTATTTAAAGGAAAAAATCTGTTATAAGGTATTTTTACCTATATGTTAATACTGAGACAACTATGTATGTATCGTTAAATCTAATTATATATTGATAATTACACTTATTATTTTGTAATTAATTGAAGACTGATTTGTTACTTTAGTCTAGTTTGAGAATGCCATAGATACTTTATAGTATTTGCATATTGTGTTTTTAATTAAGTTATTTACGGGTTTGTATAGAAACTGCACTACTGAAGTGTCCACTATATAGTGCCTTGTTTGTTGAAATCTAGAGTTTTACAGACATTCCAGTAGTAGACACTGTTTCCTTGAGTGATTTGTGAACACTACGTATAGTTATTTTATATTGAACACGGCGTTGAGTGGTTTATCAAAATGTTTTTGTGTCGGGAACACAAATATTAATTGTAAATGTAAATTATTATTAAGTATACATTATAAAATACCTCACGATTTGTTTGGTTAGACAAGATGTTATGTGATTTTATCATTAATATACCTACTTTTGTGCCTATATATAATTTTAAGTAAGATGTTATGCACTAGAGACGATCAAGTAATTGTGAATGTGAGTCGTATGTTCTTTTTGTAGTATGGACGTATCTATCTATAGTAATAGATTAAATTTAATCGAGTTTCTTCTCGTACCTAAATATTATAGTAAGAACTATATTTACAGATAATATAATGTTATAAATACAAAATAAACGTTTAATATCTATATCCTGTGATTCATTACAAACACACATCTCTTTTCAGTAGATCATATCGAAAATTTTTTAAAATACTTACCTATTACTCATAATTTGTGTAGAAAGTTTAAATTTTATATTAAAAATCTATAAATTTTGTGTGTACTGCTTTTACTAGAAAAAAAGTTACTTTAGTTTATTCTGTAAATAGACGGCTTTAAGTAGGCGGCAGGCGGGTAGTCAGAGAAAACTTAAGGAGTTAAAACCGTTCGCTCTCCACACTCTGCCGAGATAACTTTAATCGACCTTGTATGGTGAATGGGGAATATAAAGGCTCGCTTGGACTTACGATATCAGAGTCACTGAAGTAATTTCAAATATAATCAATCGGCGTTCTTTTGAGTTGAGATTGTACGTATACATACATCACATGGACCACACTGTCCTACTTCCCCACGACACTGTAAACATACATTTGACATAAAAATAATCATCCCGTACATATACATGAGTTGAATATAAAATAATTTTCAAAACTATTATAGTAAATACTTGCAATGTGATAAGAAATTACATATTACATTGATGCCATCTTTTGATACTTTTTAGTACTCCACTAAATTTACAATAGGATACTATTGTACGTATCGCGTAAAGATGGCACTGTTTAACATGTCAACTATTTCATTGAATAAATATATTGCTATAAAAAAGTAAATGTCTAAATAAATAACATATTTAAAAAATACATTTTATTTTAAAGTAATATAAAAATAAATTAAAAATAATAACAACAGACATCAAATGAAATTATAGTTATGTTTCTAAACGCTTACTACCTTGTGACGTAAAATCGCACCATCGAAAAATGTATTGTGATTGGACAATCCAAATTGCAATCACAAGTCAAAATATATAATAGTGGTAATGAACGTAAACAAGTGCGTTAAATCGTAATAAAACGAGTAAATTAATATAATATAACGTCTGAACAAAAATAAAACTATATGTTTTTTTCTTCTCAACATTTATCGTTATGGATACTGAAGAACCATTTATAAATAATGATGTATTTAACATCCGCGATATTGCCGAAATCGAAGGTAAGTTTCGGCTCTTACTGAAAGTAGATTTAAAAATAATGACTCATATTAATTACTTCATACTGCTTATAGATTTTCTTAGTGGTTGTGATGGAGATTTTATGAAGAAACTAGAAGAAGAACTGGCATTTGTCGATCCAGATCCAGGAGTCTTGGACATAGATACGAAATATAATTCTAATATTTCATCACCCCAACTGTCACCATATTACAATGCTCCAGGAAATCCTTTAGTTTCGCAACATCCTCACAATCGTAAATCACATCATCACATTCAACCAAAGAGCAGTCCAGTTTTAGGTGTATATAGCAGAGAGGAAGGTTATAATTTGGATATAAAGAATGAAGGACCCTTACAAGATGTGACCCAACACACTCCCAACCAATCAACACCCACACCAATGGTTGTACAACAAGTAATTCAAAGTCCCCTTTATGTCAACATAGCACAAGGAAGCTTACAAAAATTACCTGATGGTAGAGCATCTCTAGTTCAAGTAGATGGGGTTCCAAAAGTTAATCAGTCATCTAAGCCTCCACCCTCTCAACCATTATTATTACCTAATAATACAAAAAATGTAACTCCAGTTATATTAAAGAGTACTACTGATGCAAATTTTTCTCCAGTAATATTACAGTCAAATATTATCAACCCAGAGACACAAACATTAATGTATACTAGTGGTCCCATACAAGGTAATAATATCTGCAAATTTTATAGCATATGAAACTGTTATATGTATAATTATTAGAAAACTTAATATCCTAGTATTAGTTTTATTATTTTCACTGTTAAAATTTTAGGTACTACTCAAAGTATTATTACAAATGCAAAATGTACAAATGAAGGTCAACCTATACATACATTCTTTGCTAGCAATAATGGTACTTTGCTCACAACTGGTATACCAGTTGTTTTGGATGGAGACAAGATTTCATTCAATCACACAAACAATGGTCCGCCTAAAGTTAAAGAAGTTAAAAGAAGTGCACATAATGCTATAGAAAGGAGATATAGAACTAGCATTAATGATAGAATTGTAGAGCTTAAAAATATGTTAGTTGGAGAAGAAGCTAAGGTAATATGCTTTGAACAAACACACCTAAACAATCATCAAATGTTTTAATGTCTTCATATAGTTATTTTATGCTATGAGTAATCTGCATTACCTTGTTTAAGCATAGAACTATATATATATATATATATATATTGAAGCATACTCAAGAACCTTATCATAAGTATAGCTCTTATAAACAATATTATCAAATTATAATAATAATGTTGTCATGGCGTAGGGGCACAGAATGTGACTGTAAAATTGACTGGTTGTGGGTTACATCCCCACTTGAGGAGTTGAAATATTTATTTATATTTCCATTTCATCGCTCTGTAATCATTTATTGATTTGAACAGACACTTCTTGGAAGCAGTCCAATTGCTTTGATATCGTATGTAATTTTTATTCATTATTATCAACTTCAATATGGAGATGTTAGCAACATAAATAAGATGTAACATGTATATGTTGTATTTAAGAAATCTTTATGTTAGTCAAACTTAAAAGATGTAGGAGTATTTAAGATTTATTAAAAAAATATTACTGTTACACATTACACATATTAATTAAATTAAATTATTTGTCAATAACAAAATATAGAAAGATTAGCTAGATAATGCATACACAATATAATTTCTCATTTTACACAGTTAAACAAATCAGCAATATTAAGGAAAACCATAGATTATATTAAATACCTGCAAAACCAAAATACAAGACTGAAACAAGAAAATATGACACTTAAATTGGCATGCCAAAAGTCTGGTGTGAAGGACATAGTGTTTGATGGAGCATACACTCCCCCACACAGTGATTCTTCCTCACCGTACCAATCTCCTCGTGATATAGACAGTGATTCACCATCATCTCCTGAATACAAGGTATTTGAACAATTACTAGCTTCAAGCATTTTTCTGGGTAAACCAGGGTATAAATGTACCTCATATATTGCAGTTTGTCTAACATGAACTTGACCGTTTTTTTATATATTATTATTATTTATTATTTGAGTCTTATGAAGAAAATCACATTAATTTTATTTTACTTCAATTATAATATATGAAATATTTTTATAGGTAGAAGAGAAGTACTCTAAAGTGGTCATGGGAATGGGTGATCACTCTCGGCTTGCATTATGTGCCTTTATGGTTGGGCTACTTGCTTTCAATCCATTTAGCTCTTTCTTAGGGGGCTTCATTTCAGATTCTGTGTCTAATGATTATTCAGCTCGAGTGGACCATAGAAGAATTTTATCAGATGATAGCTATAGTAAGTTCAATAAAAAACACATTTAATTAATTTAAAATAAAAATGAGCCATTTATGTATTAGGTCACATTTTTAGAGGAGTTTTTGAAATAGTGTGACAAGTGATATGATAAGATCTTTAAACTTCGTGACTACTATTTTCAAAATATAAGGTATCCACATCGTCTGTAGTGTAATTTAAATAATCTCTAGGTCAAAAATTGCAAAATATATGGTGTGGCACTAAATAGAGTGATGATGGCTTCCTCACAAAGGTGGCAGCTTTGATTAAAATGGGGAAAGAGATAAAAAAACTATAAAATTTTGTGACGTTTTTTTTGGATGATTCCTTATTTTTAACATATAAAAAAATCTTTCTCAGTAAACTTTTTTTTTCTCAAGCTATACAATTACTATACTTAAGCAATATTTCAAAATTTTCAGGTTCTAGTGGCATATCTTGGGGTACCTGGTTGTTTAATATGTTTATTATATACATAGTAAACTTTGTTATACTCGGAGGTTGCCTCATAAAACTACTTGTTTACGGCGATTCAGTCCCCAAGTCGCAATCTAGAGAGGCTGGGTTGTTCTACAAGCATAAACGACAAGCTCATAATTATTTAAAAAAGGTTAATATCCCTTTATTTATAATTAATGAATTCTATTTTTACCTATAGAAATTTATTAAATTTTCTGCATACTTTCCGCAACGCCTTCATTTTGAGGTTTATTTCGGTACTCCGAGGAAGTAATTATTTTAATTTAATTCTCTTTGGCAAGAAGGCAAAGCGTTGCGTTTAGTTCCGCCATTTAACATGCAATGCCTCCTAAATTCGGCGAGAAGTAGGGAACGAAATATGTTAACATGTAACCTGGCTAACCAACTTAATGCGGGATAGAGCGTGAAATTGAAAAAAAACTCCCAATTCCAGAATGACATAACAAACGCACGTGCAGAACTCAACTGCGCGTTGACCGCGTGCGGCGCGAGTGTGGGCGTGCGCGGCGGCGTTAAGCGCGCGGCGCTGGCGGCGGCGCTGCGCCAACTGTTACAGCGCACCCCCGCAGGGGGGTTCCTGGCAAGGCGCGCTGGCGATTTGTGGGCGGATAGGTACTAATACGTAGAGCTGATTTTTATTTAGTTTGTTTTTCAGCTTCCCGCTGTAGCCCGCACTTAGCTATGTAGGCAGAGAGAACCTAGTGTTATTATACCGCTCTCGGCTTTTTGAAGATTTTTTGAGGCATTGCGACTTGAGTGGCGGAACTCTACTACGCTTTGCCTCATTAATAGGCAGGCATGCAGGACAGGCAGGGCCTACTCTGATATTGAGCATGCTTGAAGCTGAAAAAAAAAACAAAATTACAATACTTGTACATTGATTATTACTTACTTGTATTACACACAGTCCAGCACGCCGAGCCGCACAGCAGTGGGCAGCAGAGGTAGCTGCGGCGTCGCTCCGGCTAGCTCAGCTACTGGGTGGTGGGCGCGCTGAACGAGTCCTCCTAGCGCTACAGGCGGTGAATCTGGCTGAAGTGGCCGGAAATAAGCAACGATTGGCAGAAACCTATGTTACTGCAGCTTTGGTGTTCAAGGATAATATGCCGAAGTTTGGGAATTGGTTGTGTGGGTGTGTATTTTTGTGTTTTTTTTTCTATATTGATTACAATGCAATATACCTGAGCTAGCTGAGTCAAGCATCAAGGAAAAAACTTTTTAGGGAAACGGAAACTTATGTACAGCATTGATTTGAGAGCTGGTTTTGGGAAGTGTATTTTGTTTTTTGAATAGTACATTTATATGTCTGTCTCTGTTTGCTTGAACTTGATGGTTGTTTTCTTGGAAACAAATAGATTAACTAATTCATGAATGTTTAGCTTCAAGCTGTACCCTGCATACAGCAGGGCGGACAGAGGGTACTTCACACTTGCTTAAATACCAAATTGTAATATTCTGCGTCGAGTAAATTTTGACGTACATTATCTGTCGGCGTTATAATTTATACTTATAATCAATTATAACGCCGCTAAATAGATAAAAATTAATTTATAACTATCCACACTACTAGTGCACTAGATTAGGTCTGTACACATAAAGCTTTCTGGTTCTTAGTAATTAGTAACTGTACTAATTATATTGTAAACCCTCTATTATACTTCCCAGATACTACCTCCGTCGTTGCGCATTCACCTGGGACGGTATAGGCGAGGGCTCCGCACGGGTCCGTTGGGCCATCAGCGATCGAGGCCAACAATTCCTTCGCACGCGACGTTGGGATTATGAACCCACTACCAATGTCCTGTTCTCGAGGATGCCTGTGTCTACTGATCCACTGGCGTATGCTATGCGGGTATGTTATTTTATATTATATACGATTTTTTGTTTTGGTTATTAGTGAAAATTCTATGAAACATTTTTTTTAGTTAAATTTAAGTGAAAAAGTTAAATTGAAACAAATATTCGTTTTTTAATTTAATTTTGAGTAAGATTTTATGATACATCAAGCTCGGTGTAGAGTTCCGCCAGTCATCATGTAATGGCGATATAGCTTTAATCTAAAACAAAGCTCAATGCTCAAATCTACTTAGAACAGTGTGTTGACCGTAGTTTTAATATGTAAATTGTTGATATTCTAGGCCTATCATTTAGAATTACTACAGAAAAGCCTCCAAATGCTCCTCTCTGCAGATGAACGAAGCAACACCCGTAATGTACTGGAACTCATAAAATTGATCACAGACAATGTTTCTACAGAGGCGCCACATCACACTGGTATTTAATTAAATTTAATACGTCATATTTAAGAAAACTTTGTAAAATTTTTAAATGGCGAGATCCCAATCCGCACCTACGGTTATCGTTCAAACGCTTTGACTACTAAGCCACAGCTTCCAATTTTTACATGTTTCCTAAAATTATTTTTCTATATTTAATGTGATATCCATGCAAGACACTGACCACTCTATCCTGCTATGTGCTGGATACAGTGTGAAACAAAAAAATCTAAGAGATGGAAATGACTTATGTTTTAAGTTAGTAGTCTTAATATATTTTGTACAAATAAAGAATATTCCATTCTATTATTTTCAGTTTTTTATAAATAAATATATATTATATGTTTGAGGCTATGTTATGGCTCATCAGTACAGAGTCTAACTGTAAACGCCACATTGATGGTTCGAATCCCAATTATTTCATCAAATGAAGTAAAAAGTGGGAAACATAGTGCCCTTAATACTGTAGGTTCCCTCTGTCTACCCTACTATTAGAGGGACAATTTTAAAAACTTATATTTTTAGCTTTTATATTTTTTCGTACAGGCTGCTGGGACCCTGTCATGGAGTGGTGGGCGAACATCGTGGGTGTCGCCGCCACGTGGTTACTTGCTGATTCTCAAAAAGCCGCCGATATCGGAGATAAATTAAACTTACTGCCTGAAGAACTTGCTAACTCTGAGGATCCTCTGCCTGGGTAGGTATACTATGCTATTTACATCTTACATAGTATAAGCGGCTATGCTATTTACATCTTACATAGTATAAGCGGCTTTTGTTATTTTATATAGACATGATACATGATCTTTACATAAATTGTAACCATTTATATAATACATAGAATATTACTACTCTAATGTATAGGCTGTACTACAGTTAAGTGTAAAGTTTTATCTAAATGCACTCACAAGTATTTTTCTGTAAGCTTCATGCTGTATCTCGCACACAGCAGAGTAGACAGGGGGAACCTAGTGTTAAGACACTCCATTCCCCACTTTCCGTCGAATTCTGGAGGCTTGCGTGTTGAGTGGCGGAACACAACGCCGGGCTTTTGCCTCGACACCAGAGCGAAGAAAATGGAAATATAAATTAATATTAACATGTCATCTCCTCGAGTGGGGACTGAACCCACATCTAATGGGTTTTACAGTCACTCTTTGAGCCTCTGTGCCACCAATGACCTCAATAGTATTTACTCAGTAGTATTTAACTTTCATATTTATAATATTAGTAGGATGGCTTCCCATAATGTATATGGTTTAATTAAGGTAAACCCTGAAATACTGCATGTATTCACTTTTTGATATATTCATAAACATTCCAATTATGAACCTATGCTTCCTGCAATACCATATCTTAGTTTTGAACCGGGCTCTGTACACTTCTAAATGTTTTTGTTTTACACCACACAATATTTCACTAACTAATTTATTATTTGGCTATCAAACTATGTTTATAAATGAAACCAATGAAATCCCATGTCCTTGAAAAACGCAAGTCCCTACATATAAAACAATCAATCAGAAGCATTAGAAATTCTAATGGCAGTGTTTATAAAACATTGCTACGTTTATAGTTTATACTTTATGTGATTAATAACTATTGTCTCTAATGTAAACAATGTTCAGGGCATTGCATATGGCGTACAAAAGCCGCCGCGGACTCCTCAGTGTGGCGCAGTGCAGAGATGAACATTCAATTGAGAGGACTTCTGAAACTATACTTAAGGTACCGGTTTTTTTTTATTATATTATGTTTTTATAAACTTGTATGTAATTATGGTGTATGTATATGTTTCTAAATTATGTTTCTTGACATTTTACTTTTTGATAAATGTCATAGGTACTTCTTTAATAATATTTTTATTAAACATGTATTTTTTTACACAGAGAGGGAATTTTTAAATACATTTTCTAAAAAAAAATATTTTTTAATAATACTTTAAAAATGTAAACATACTTCGTTATTGTTTGGTTGTTAATTACAAAGGTTTTTTGCTAAAATATAAAATGAAGAGATAATTGCATAGTATTTACTATTTTATATTTTTGAAGATCTTTCATGGCATGTTGAGTGGCGGACATTAATGTTTTCCTAATTAATAATAATTAAAAGACCAGAAAAATCAAAATATGTTATATGAAATTGAAATATAGTAAATTTTTCAAATGTAGATTGAACCTACATTGTGTGTATAATCACTGTCCCACTGCAAAATCATCACATTAAATTTCGATGGATATATAATTTAAATGAGGGAATTTATAATCGTGAAATTTATAAAGCTTTCGATACTTTTGTTTTTGCAAATTATTGGTTAATAAATATTCAAATCAAAAAATATACTTTTCAGGTTTGTGATATTGCCGGAACCAGGTTAGCGGACTCCTTAGCTTACTACTGTTGCCGCAAGCCTACACAACTAATGATGGTAGGTTCACAATTGTATAAATAGTATATTTTTACTTAATTTTTTTCAAATTTATTATGATTTTTTTTTCTTTAGAGCGCCAGCATATTATTAATATATATTATTTGAAGACAAACTACTGCGAGAGTGCATTGTAGTTGCATTGCACTTGTTATTTGTGCAATATTTCTACAAAGCAAATCTCGCTCTAGTTGCTTTCGTCATACATACATACGTTATCTTTTACATTACCTTTTATTTGGGATTTGGTAAGAAAGTTATTATTTATTTTGCTTTTTCTTGTATTTGTGTTTGTTGAATTGTGTTTTTTTTTGTTTAACTGTTGCTTTGTTTAACTTTGTTGATTATTTTTCCGAAAATTGTAATGTTGGTAGACTCTTTTCACCACTAAACCTGTAATATAACATTGTCCTATTTGTCTAAAGGCGAACTATAAGTTTATAGGTTAGGACACATCTTATGAAAGAAGAATTAAATAAATGAAATTTCTATTTGGTGTCTAATTACTGAATAAAATGTAAAAATTTACCAAGTTTGTTAATTAATTTTATTAATGACAATATAAATGTAATAATACATTTCCCGTATAGTCCCGTATAATGCAGGATAGGTAGAAATCACTATCAATCCTATTTTCGAGACATTCAATGCCGCGCTGTCTTTTTACAAGGGCGAGAAATTTATTTCCCGAGTGAAAATCGAACCCACAACCACTACTACTCTACAATAACCTCAAGAATAAATTAAATAAAATTAATAATAAAACCTTCATATTCCCAGCTAATGCAAGTGCTATGCTGCGATTGGCTGCTGGAAGTCCGTTCGGGCGTGTGGGAGGCGAGTGGCCTCACACAGGGCACGCCGCCCGCGCCCGCTCGACACCTGCGCGCGTTCCAGCGGGACTTGCACTCTTTGAGGCGCCTGTCGCAGACCTTGCCTGTTAGTAGTATTCGTTTTTTTGTTTGTTGTGTCATAGTTGAATTCATGTATGTATTCAGTATGAAGAAATGAAAATATTAAATGAAATTATGTGTGAGAATCTAACCCACTACCATTGTGTTTGCAATTGTTACATGTTTGTCCTGTCCTGCTCCACGTTGCATTTTTTTTAATAAAATAAAATGTGATTACCTTTGAATATTAACAGGACAAAGGGGATGCATTAATACATGGCCGGCTTTTAATTTGTTGATCTGCACATTGAAAAGCTCAAAGTTGTCATTATCTGGGTACACGTCTGGTGTTAGTTGGTTTTGTAAATTCATGTTCGAGACATTCGTATCGTGTTAGATGTAGTGCTTGGCGATTGTACCACACTACTTCTAGTGCACTAGGTGAGTTCACTACAAGTAGAGTATTCCGTTGTGCTTAGGTAGTTGAAGTTGGTGTTCCAAGGGTAAACATAGACCTTACTAAAAGGTTTTCCCAATATATCTGTAGTGATTAGTTGAAATATAAAAAATATAATTATTTAATTTTGTTACATACTCTTACATAATTTGTATATTATAGTGGGTAACATCCCGCGTGTTCCTGTATTCGGCGGTGTGCCGCATGATGGCTGGCGCGGCCCCGCGTCGCACGCAACAGCTCCTCGATGGCAGTCTGCGTCCTCGTATGAATCGGTCTTCTATTATATGCGGGAAAGGTATATACTTCTGTTTTGATTATTTAACTAATTACAAATATAAAATATAATTCTATAGATATCGCCACGCAAAAGGACTCATTAAGTGTTATGGACCTATTTATTTATCAATATATGTAAATGTCGGATCGCGATATACGTATAGGCGAGCCAAGTGGTTTAGACGTCTAGTAGTTTTGTTCCTCCATTGCCGAGATAACACAATTTCACACTAACGGTATGATTCAGGTGTGATCTGTCATAGCCGACGGCCGACCAAGCCAAAAAGTGCCTCTACTGGCGACGCACCTCGCTTATAAAATAGCCGCCCCACCTTCATATCTCGCCTGATTCGCTGAGTGGCGCGATTACGTTACATCCGGCAGAACAACTCAAATAAAATTATTATTTTTAATTAAATTCACTTTAAATGTTATTTTTAATTTTATTCGTTAAAAGATCTAAATTAATTAATTTTGAACTTATTCTCAGTATTTCTAAATTAATTACTATCAACGCCGATAGGCACGATGACGTCACATCCGATATAAAAACCATACTCAAATATGGAACTTCTACTTCAAATTTAATTTACATTAAAAGTTACCTCCAATTCCATTCGTTAAAAAATCGGAATTAATTAATCAAGAATTTATTCTCAATATTTCTTAACCAATTATCATCGACGCCGACATATACAAAAAACTTTAATATACTCATGCTCGTGCCATCGCTTTTGATAAAAAAAAATCTATGAACAATAATAAAATAATTTGATTTAAGTAAAATACTATTAAAAAGTTCGTTTTATGAGAAATCCATTCCATTACTTTTTTTTATTTGTCACTTATTATTATAATATTGGATGACGATATTTGAAAGAGTACATTTCCACCAGTAATTAACGACTTTGAGCCCCCATAAGTCCTAAAATAAACACTACTATAAAAATTTGTGTATTTCCGTTAAAGACTAATGATAAGACCTAACATTTTAAAAAATAACCAAAATCGGATACGCAACTTTTTTTAAGCTTTCCAGTTCGCGTTGAATGTCCCATATATAAAAAGCAGACTATACGTACTAAACATATTTACACTTAGATTTAAGATTTTTGACAAAATTGGGAGTTAATTGATTTATGCCATGTATAACTGATTTGCGTTTACTGACAAATAATATCTCATACAATAATAAATTACAGAGAAACAACTCGAAGGCGGCGGCGGCGAAGGTGAGCGAGCAGTAGCTCTATACATGGCGTGTAAACACTTGCCAGACGCAGTACTTGCAACACCCGGCGAGCGCGCTGGCATGTTACAGCAAGCGGCAGCCACTCTACAGAAAATAGGCCATAGAAGTAGACTCTTAAATTGTTATCACCTCATGAAGTCAGTGGGAACCCTGCCTTCTGCGCCGTAAAGTGTCTCTCTATTTGTTTTGTTATATTGGATTTTGTAATAAATTAATTATTATAATTTTTTTTCGTTATTTTACATATATTTTTTGCAGTTACTTTGTTTTAATAATGTTTACTTTGACGACTGATCTAAATTTAATTAATTGTCGTAATGTTATTCTAATTATTTCTTTTTAATTAATGCGCCGTGAAATGCCTATGTATTTATTTTATTATATTGTATATTATAATTTTATTAAGACAAAGGTCCTGGTCTTTGAAAGAAATGAAGGGAAAATGAATGCAATGTCAGTGGAAATGGCAAGACATTAGAACGAGTGAATGAAGTGGTATACTTCGGTAGTATGTTCAGTAGAGATGGAAGATACGAGATGGATGTAGAAAGGCGTATTGCTGCCGGAAACGGTTAACGGAGCCTTAGTTGCATTGATGCGACGGCAAAACGTTAGCACAGCTGTGCGTTTGACCGTACACAATGCAGTGTTTGTACCGACGTTGTTTTACGACAGCGAAACGTGGGTATTACAGAAGAAAAATGAATGCCGTGGAGATGCTATCTCTTCGGAGGATATGCGGAGTCAGCTTGACTAATCGAATCCGTAATTAAGAGATACACAGAATGGCAGGTACTAGCGAGAATGTCAGTGAGAATGAAGAAGAACGTGCTCAGCTAGGCATGTCGAAAGAATGAGTATTGAAAGAATGGCAAATAAGACTTACGATGGGTAAGTGAGTGGTAAGAGAGGTAGGGGGACCTTGGTTGACATTTGAAAACACAATATCAATGATACTGGAACTGGTCACGTAAAAAGCATGAACGAAATCCTTATAATGATTGTTTTTATTCCTTTTAAAAAGGTCATTAACACTAGAAAGTAGACCGTTGAATTGTCAACCCATGAAGTCAGTAAGAAGAGGAGTGTTCTGCGTCGTAAAGTGCCTCTATATTTGTTACATTTAATTTATATAAATAAATGAATTATATTTTATACATGCTTGTTCTTTTTTTTATAATTAAGTGTTCGTGACACTTGCCCCTAACGGCATTTATGGAGTTCATGAAAATATAGCTTCTAAATAATCTGCCCCCCCAGCCCGTACCTCGCTAAGTCAATGAAAACCAGTACCGGCATATGGTACTGAATGATATAATATAGATGGTTTCATATTTAAATTCGGGAGCATTATTAAAAAGTAATTTGAGGACTTCTAAAAATGTTATATATTTGCTGTTTTACGGTACTTATACAAAAATAAATCCAATTTTTTTTTAAATTTAACTCAATATGAATAATTGTTTTCATATTTTAAGACAAATTAGAACTCCGGTAAAATGTCAAAATTGACATTGACTTTGGTTTGACGTTAAAATAAAAATCAATTTGAAAAGAGTGAGCTAAGTATATCCACAAAATTTATATTTTAAATCAGATATTTTAACTAATTTCATAAAAATTTTACGTTTATTATTACTTCGGCATCTTTGAAGTTCTAGAAATATACTAAATCTATCTTACGTATCGTAAATAAACTTCTACTAACAGTAATGGTATGATGTTTTTGATATATATCAATTACCTACAACAGTTATTAGTTATTAACTTAGGATTATATTATATATTTTTCAGACCACCATAAATAATTCGCAAAAGAAAAATGTGAATCCTAACAACACTACATCTGGTGTACGAAAAAAATCTGGACCCAAATTTGAGCTTTCTGATGAGCAGAGACGTGATATTAAGGAAGCATTCGACTTATTTGACACTGAAAACACTGGTAAAATTGATACAAAAGAATTAAAAGTTGCTATCAGAGCTCTTGGATTTGAACCAAAAAAAGAGGAAATTAAAAAAATGATTGCTGAAATTGATAAAGGAGATGGGAAAGTATCCTTTGCAGATTTTCTGGAGCTTATGACTGTCAAAATGGCAGAAAAAGACACAAAAGAAGAGATAATGAAAGCATTTAAATTATTTGATGATGATGAAACAGGTAAGACAATTATCTCATATGAATATTGTAAAACATTGTGATATAGTTTAGCAGTGTCTATTATGTATTAGGTGTTGGAGTTAATTCATAGCGTTTTACTAGAGATGGCACAGCGGATTCAATGGCAGAAAAGAAAAGATTTTTTGCATTGGATTACCGGTTTCAAAAAGTGGATCCATTATGACAATCCATAGCGCAGAAAGCCATCCACCAAACTATCAACATCAGTGGCAAAGTCCAATATTTATGGCTCAATGAAATTGAGCCTTTTCTGAAGGCTCAAAGCTCCTGCTCTGTATTTGGTGCGATCAGAAGGGTGTTCTGTGGGTGGTGAACTGCGAAAACCGCATGAAACCGTTACTGGAGATCTCTACCGACGGCAACTGATGCGCTTGAGCCGTGCATTGAAGCAAAAACGGTCAGAATGGCGCACCCGCCATATTCTCCTGATAATGCACCTAGTGACTACCACTACTTGTTGCGATCATTAGCTCATAGCTTGTGCGAACAGAAGTTCACATTTTATGAAGATTGTATAAAATGGTTCGATTCCTGGATTTCATCTAAAGACGAACAATTCTTTCAATGCGGTATTCATTCACTGACCGATAGATGGTCATAAGTAGTAGAAAGTGATGGGAAGTACTGTCATTAAAGTATTTTTTAATGCTCATGTGAAATAAATAGCATTCTTTCAATAAAAAAAACGCAACGAATTAATTTCAACACCTAATAGGACATTTGCATTTGAATTCCTAATAAGGGATGGTATTTTAAATCATCTGTTAAATTGTTGTTGCACATTTAGGCAAAGTGTAAACTTATTTAGTAGGAGTTACATTTTAGGCAGTGAATCTTAGAGTAATGCTTGCGACTTGCAATACACCTATAAGCCTAAGAGGCCTGTAAATCATTGTAGAAATTCCTCTCACTGCCTTTGAAATGATTCTACTAGTACTTCAAACAAGACTAGGTTCTACCATGGTAATTCTTTACGTGTGGTGGGCATAGGTTGCTATATTTCTGAAGTGTATAAATAAATCCTATTTATTATTTTCAGAAATTTGATTGGTAATACATAAGCATTAAAATTTTTTTTCAAATGTTAGATCACAAAATTCATTAAAAGAGTAATCTGTAAGTTTTTATTCTTATCAAAATCATATCTGAAAATAAAGAAATAAATTTTTAATTATAAAAATTTATTTATTCATGAATAAGAAATATACTTAAATTTTAACAATTTTAGGTAAAATTTCCTTCAAAAATTTAAAAAGAGTTGCAAAAGAACTTGGTGAAAATTTAACAGATGAAGAACTGCACGAGATGATTGATGAAGCTGATAGAGATGGTGATGGGGAAATTAACCAAGAAGAATTTTTGCGCATAATGAAAAAAACAAGTCTTTACTAATGGCATTTTTTACATTTAACATTCAATTAAGAATTCTTATTCTATTTCTTTATTCACTATCATTATGAAACATTTATTTACATCTTATTTTTGATATATACTATTTAGTTGTCTATATTAACTCCAAGAGGAGTAGCAGACTGTGTGAATTTTCAGTTAATCAACACTATATTGAAACCATTACAAAAGCAACTTCCTCAACATTCCTCATTTCATAGACTGATTATAATATTGAGTTTTAAGCAATTCATGGTGGAGTCACCAGGAATTGCTTAAAAACTCAAACTCATTCAAAAGCTATGTCCAAGTATTATTATTTTGTTTTGAATGTAAATGCCATCTGCTTAAGTTAAGTGTAGATATATCAATTTTAATTTTCTAGAAGTTAGGTAATAATATTTCGTATTTTGATTGACAGTTATAACAACATATAAAATTGCCGTACTACATGTATGCCCATTTTATATTTGTAGTTACTGAAAAGTTTATTTGTTTACACTATGCTTGAAACAATCTTATTACACAATGCACAAAATATTTGTTTTTATATATGTATGTAGTATGTAGTATTTCACTATATGCAAATAAAAAAATACTAGAATTAAGACACTTTATTACTCACAAAACGAAGGGTAAATAATTTTTAATTGATTCCTCTGATTTAGGATACCCAACGGCCTCAATTTTATAAGATTTTAAATTCTTTTTTCATTTGTAAAAATGTTTTTTGCTCTAACAAGATCTTTAAATTAAGGTGATAAGTAACACCTTAATATATATGTATCTGTCTAATATTTTATCTTTGTTTGTACCAAAAATGTTTATAAAATGATGAATAATTCATTAATTTTCTCCAAAGCTTTATAAGTACATAATAAGCTTTAGTAGTATTATTCTGAAATAAGTTTAGTAATTTATAGATAACAAGCTTATTGTTGTCTACACTATATCTTAAGCCAAATAAATTTACATACATATGTAAATGAGGTGGTGTTGTTGTATGTATCAATATTTTAATATTTATTAGAGTATAAATTAATAAAAAATTGTTTGATTTTCATAAAAAATATATTAGAAAATGAGATTACAGGATATGTTAGTACAAATTTCATAAAATCCCACAAAATATCTTTTACACTTTAAAGTTTATAAAAAAATTGTATGGTCCTAATTATTCTATACTTAATACTGATTGCTGTGTGCAGAAAAGGTTAAAACAAATTTAATGTCAAAAATGTTAATTAAAATAATACAAAGTTCCTGTGCAAATTTAAATCTATTTTTGTAATTGATCTGTTTTGAGTTCTGCCTTATAGTAAATGATCTGATTTTTGTAATCGAATAATATATATATGTTATTATAATAAAATGTTTACAGCACCATCTGCGTATTTTTCTTGTCTTTTCAACCTTTTTTGAACTCTGTTTTATACCTATTTTATATTTGACTGCATTTATATTTAACATGTTATGTAATATGTTAAATATATATGTTATGTAAAAAATTATGTAATATGACATTAAGTTTTATTACATAATTTAAAAAAATACAGAATTACAAATGTTTTAATATGAAAAATTATTACATTGTTCTTGTGCATCTTACTTCAACATACATTATGAGCAGGATGTGCATTTAATTTATTGCCACTAGTTAAGAGGTGCATGTATTAATGTAATACTTGTGAGCGAGTATTACTAATGCTACCTCTTATTACCACTATTTTAATAATGGTTATCATCTAAAACTGGGTATTCACTATTTTGAACCAAAAATAAGTAATAAACCCATTTGAACCATATATGTACTAAAACCAAAATATGTTTATACCAAATTATATTATAAAAAATATATTTATATAATTATTATACCAAATATAATATTTATATGGATAGGAATTTGTGAATTTAAATATATTTGCTGATAGAATCTGCCTTGCTCATAATGTAAAAATAAAACATATGTTTAGACATACTTAAAATGACCTTTATATCAATGCATGTTTGCTTTTAAGGACCCAAATACACATTTATTTTATTGTAGACCCATAAATGTTAGGAAGTATTTAGTGTGTGCTACTACAAGCTATATAAATTTAAGGATTTTATGCACATCTTTCTATAACGGTTCCTTCAGGTTGGCCAAAGTAAGCTTTGTCACACATTTTCACAAATAATCCTACTTCTACAACTCCAGGAATCATTTTAATAGAACTGTTAACTGTCTCCCAATCTAAATCATGATTAACAAATAACCAATCAAGAATGAAATTTCCATTATCTGTTACAACAGGCCCGGCCTTTGCTATAGCACTTCGCAATTTAATGTCACCGCCAAATGTAGATATAATTTTATTCTTAATGGGCATGTAAGCCAAAGGAATAACTTCAATAGGTATTCCCTTCTTATACCTTTCTCCTAATTTTTGAGAATCTTTAGTGTAATCAGCAATCACAATAAGTTTTTTTGAGCAAGATGCAATAATTTTTTCCTGTAATAAGCAACCTCCACCACCTTTAATTAAGGTCATATTTGCATCAACTTCATCTGCACCATCAATTGTAACATCAATAATAGGATTTGTCTCAAGTTCTCCAAGAACTAGATTATGTTTTATTATAAGTTGTTTAGCTTGAAATGATGTTGGAATACAAGTAAGTTGTAAATTTTCAGTTTCTACTCGTTCTGCAAGACGTTGCACAGCATATACCACAGTTGATCCACTACCAACTCCTATTATACTATTGTTTTTTACAAATTCGTCGACTGCTCGATATGCTGCTACTTTTTTTGACTCTTCTAGAGACATATTTTCTTTGGTTTGAAAAAGTAAAAAGCGACAAATTGTCGAACAGGCAAACTGTTTCCTTTGTAACAACGTTGAAACTGATTTAACAAGTAACATGTGATCCACATTGACACATAATTTTTAGATTTGCTGTTATGATTTGCTAATCTTATCTATATAACGAAGACAATGCCAACAAAATTAAGTGATGTAATATTCTATTTTTAAAGAAAATTATATACATGTATAAAATTAGGTTACAATAGGTACATGTTTATACTTTATAAATATCTTATCAAATGTCAAACTTGAAACGTTAGTTATTACGTTCAACATTTTAAGTACAAAACTATTTATAAATATGTCACTAAATTATTTGCCTTTTTAGGAAAACTTTATTTGCATATTTTTTATTTTATATTCTAATTAGCGGATCATTTTTATTTGAAAAATTCTTGAGCTTCGTATATAAATTGCTTTTGACAAGTTAGTAAAAAATTGACTAAAGACAAGTGTGATTTCAATTTTCTCACCGGTGATTTAAAAAACTGACTGTTATTTGTAACTTTTGTACTTTTTTGAGTTACAAATTGTTGCTTAATATGATTTTCTTCGTTATAAGCAGCATCTCCTTTCATTTTATTTAAAAAAGAGTCATCTTGTCTTAATTGTTGAAAAATTTGGGTACGTAAGAGTTCATTTTCTTCATAGAGAAATTTTAATTGAATATCCAAAATACTTAATTTATTTTTCAAATATCTATTTCTTTCTTCAGATAAAAAGTAGTTTTTACATATATCTTCCAAATTTCTAATACATGTTCCATTTGGTTTCTTAGGGGACATATTGTTAGATTTACCAAGTAAGAATTCATTTTCTATACGTTGGTTTTGCAGAAGGCCCTCATTTTTTGTATTTAAAATAATTTTAACCAATGCTTAAAGGAAAAGAATACATTTTTAATTAATATCCAGATAAATTGTGCAACTATAGATACAGTAATGAATATAATCATGAAACAATTCATAGTCTACTCTACTACATAGACTAAGTATTTATTATGGTATATATTTAGCTTCTATATGATTGATATAATACAATCTCCATATTTTCTAATGCACCTAAATATAAGGTTAGTAAAATTCGTAGGGATAGATTTGAAAATAAAACAAAAATTTTAAATGAGGCCAGTCGTGGCGCAGGGGCACAAAGTGTGCTCCAAAATAGACTGGTTGTGTGTTCGATTCCCACTCGAGGAAAAGAAATATTCATTTAAGTTTATTTATATTTTTTTATGTCTGCGCTCTGATGTCGAGGCAAAGCGCGGCGTTGAGATCCGCCACTCAACACCCACTGCCTCTAGAATTCGGCTAATGGTGAATGGAGTGTCTTAACACGAAGTTCCCTCTGCCTACCCTGCTGTGTGCGGGATACAGCATGAAGCTGAGTTATTTATTTTTATATAAATATTAATACGACGGATTTATATGGTTTAAAATCTACAGGGCCACTGTGGATGATAATATATTGGTGTTTTTGTGTGCGGGAATCAATCTGTAGGTACAATATATTTACATCTATTATGTAAAAAACTGACTTACCACTTAGAATTTTCACCTTTTGGCTTAAAAGCTTAATTTTATGATTCTTTTTACTTATGAAGATCTTATATTTTGTGATAAAATAAGGTGTATTTCGTTTTTCAGGCCTTTTGTTCACATTTATACTAGAAAAATAAAAAAAAATTACATTACACATACTATGAGAATACTAAATCTACTACTAAAATACTATTATATATAGTAAGTCTCCTACTAAGATATTGTATATTGATGATACACTAATAATTTTTTTAACAAACATAATAATTTACCTTTCGATATCATTAGCAATTAATGCAAGAATTTTTTCATAGTTTTCATATGGACTTATCATTTTAGAAATAAATAAGATTTTAAATTATTCGACAAATGCGTTTATTAACATATGATGAGTGAAAATGATGACATAAATAAGTCAAAGTGATAGCTTTTGTTATTTTTTATTTTTTAATTTTATATAGTAAAATATAGTGAGCTCTTGGGTTTACTGTATACGTACATTAATAAGAACATAATAATTTACTTAGAAAAATAAAAATTATTATCGAGATAGATATGTTATATGTCGAGATAGGTACCCGTGTGCATTTGTATATGAAGAGACACTTAAGTAATATATATAAATATAATATAAAAATATTATGTCGATAAAAAATAAATTTTTAGAAACAACTTGTGTCATTTTTCCGCCGTCTAGAGAGATTTTACTCTATTGATAATATAATATTATTTATATTAGATAATATTATTTCTATTTCTCACAAAAATTATATATTTCAACTAGCCACCGTTTGTATTACAATTTACACCCCGAGCTGTGTTCGGTTGTGAGCCAATTTTCCGGCAAACGCCACGCGCCGTCTAGCGATCTGCCATTACGTTTGTTCGCGAGACGACCGCTTGTGCGGTAACCATTTCACGCTCGATTTCACTGCTATCACTGAAATAGGAACGTAATTATTATTTATTTAGTGTATTACATTTTGGAATTAAATAAACTAATGGAGGACATTACTTGTCTTAAAGAATTAACGAATAGTGGGTATGTTTCCGCGTGCAAATATATTTCTTACTTTTAGTGAGGCGAACAGATAATTTAGCCACAAGCTACTTTATATTTTTTTTTATTTTTTTTGTAGCTTCACGCTGTGTCCCGCACAGGGATCAAAGTAGGCAGAGGGAACATGAGAACCTAATGTTATGGCATTCCGATCCCAATCTTCGCATCCAAATCGCGGCATTTAAATTATAGTTAATAATTTATTAATATAATAAAAATTGCAACCAGTGCCTGGATACTTTGAGATGATGAATGAAATGATTCACCGATATATTCTTAAAGGATCCCGATCTTACTTAGCCGTTATCCGCACGGTCGGTTTATTTCAATTTCCTTCATAAAAGACGCCATTCTCGGATTTGAAGTAGATTTATCATGCTCGGATAAAGCGGGCACTTTTTGTGCTTTTCTTGTGCCTGGTTCTGACCCGAGATCTGTCCACTTAATGTGAATAATGGTGTGCGATGGAAAACGAACGCGAGCCCGAACAAAGACAACAATACGACGCGATTTTAACATTTGATACAACGATATTTTGTTAAGATTATATTGCGCTGCGTGATAGATATCTCTTGTTTTCTTATCAATTACACAATTGATAAATTAAAATGTGTGACTGTAATGCGACGGTTATGGGTTCGATCCCCACTCGCCTTCGACTGAGTTATTATTTATCAATATTGTCATTTCTTCACTTTGGCACCAAGGGAAAAGTTCCGACAAAAGTTCCGACAATCAACATGCAATGCCTCGAAAAATTCAGCGGAAAAGAGGGAACGGAGTGTTAACACGAGGTTCCATTTGCCTACCCCGCTGTGTGCGCGATACAGCGTGAAGCTGATAAGCAAACACATTTAGAAATGTGTAGATATTAACGTCGCACCATATTCAACATTATCTGATAACGCCATAGTGGAATCGAGATCTCTTTGATACTGTGGAATCAGCACCGTCTAGGTAATCGACTCTTGAAGCAAGTTCTGCATCGCAAGAGTGAAGAGATGCGCTAGAGATGAACATCCAAATACATGCGAGATATTTTACAAATTTCAAACTAATATTGTGTCCTTTTCTAATTGCTTATAAACATTGAAGGTTAAAATATGACGATTGAGGCGAGTCGTGGCGCAGGCCCACAAAGTGCGACTGCAAACGCGACAGGTTGTGCGTTCGATTTCCACTCGTAGAAACGAAATATTTAATATTTCTATTTTCTTGTCTCTGGCGTCGATGCAAAATGCGGCGTTGAGTTTAGCCAGTAAACACGTCATGTTTAGGCATAGGGAACCTAAGGCACTTCTTAGGTTCCTTATGCCTAAAAAATACTAAAACACGACATTATGTAAGTAAGTGAAAATTAGACCGTAATTTGGAACAATTCTATTCTATTCCATAGCAAATAATTTAAGACTAATTTTATTATAATAATTAATTTGGCTATTGGATTGTATAGCGACGTCTAATTTCTAAGATTTGCATTACAATACAGAGGAGATTCAACGTGGCTGAAATAACGTCTGCTCACATTTTCCTTTACTATAATGTAAAGACAGACAGACAAGGAGCTAGTAATAATAATAAACCCCACGTTTAATAAGAAGAAGAGGAAGCGGCGTTGAGTTCTGCCACTCAACACGCAATGCCTCCAGAAATCGGCAGAAAATGGGGAATAATTCTCTCGTCTCAATCACATTCCACCGAACTCTGGAGGCATTATGTGTTGAATGGCGGAACTCAACGCCGTTAACCCACAACCAGTCGCGTTTACAGACACACTGTGCCACTGCGCCACGGCTCATAATGGTCTTTATTTTTAATTACATGCTAAATTGAGACTTATCTCACTAAGCTTAGTCGGTACCGTTAACACGTAGAGGATTTGCCCTTGATCAACGTAATCGATAACCGAATCAACAGATTGACTCTCCCACGTGTCAATGAATCTCCTCTGCCCGACTTCGTTTAAATGTTAATATTGTTTTATTTATTTATAATATTTTATTGTATTATGTACTTGTACTGGACTTTATTTACATAAAATAATCCAATAGTATATAACAATCAAAAAATCTTCCAGTGGCGGAAACCTATTCTACTAGAAAGATCTTCACAGCCCGATTATACTGACTAAATTATTTAGACAATTTTCACAAACATCAGCAGCATATTATAATAAGTATAATGTAAATCTCACAAGTGATCTTAAGCTCCCCCATCCGTCATGAGTATTGATGTAAAAGAGGCATATCTTTAGTCCTCACCCAATAAAGTCTAAGAGGTCTTTTGAAGACGATCATTTAAATCAAATAAAAAATATATATTAAAAAGATTTTAAACTAAAACATAAATAAGCTTGGATGAAACCATACATACTAAAAACAAAAGCAGCCATCTTTGTACTAAAAGCGTACAATGCCTGAATAAATAGTTAAATCTTCTATTCTAATACAATTTGTAGTAAACCATGATCCCAACGTTAAGGTCGCATTATCGGATTGGAAAAAAATGTTATAAAATACTTATGTTGGTGGAAAAATAGAACTTGATATGCAGAAGTAAAGTCGGTATTGGTACGGACACATACCACGCGCGAGAGAGTTTTACAATGTTCCTGCGACGGCGGGACCTCTATGTTGGGTCCTTTGTGCAGAAAATCCACGACGCCCCCGGGGCCCACGGCACGATTTCCATTACACGAGAGAATTTTTGAGAAAATAACTTAACTTTTGGAAAAAATTAAATGTAGTACAATGTAATGCTAAATTACATTGAGCTACCGTATAGGATTTTATTTTATTATATATGAATTGGTAAATAGAAGAAGAAGAGCAATAGCAAATTTTATGTTATACGTATAAAATATAAATATTGAAAAGCTGATGAGCAATAAATAAAAAAATGCATGTCAAATAAAATAATTGAACTTAGAAAAAAAAATAAAAAAGAGAATATTTCTTCTTATTTTTTTTTGAAAAGGTGCAGAAGTAGGAAGCCATGGGAGCTGGCTGGCGCCCATGAAAGTGTTATGTAATTATAGATTTTAAAGATTATTATTAAGTAGGTACTTAATAACAATGTTGAAAATATGTAATTAAAGAATATTTGTTTGTTTTACCAGATTTTTACAGGCTATTTAAATTGACGTGAATAAATTGAATAAAATGCATTTAGCCAAGATGAGGGTACAAATGATGTAATAACGTCAAGTCACGTTTGGACAGTATTTTGAGTTAAAAGTTGCGCTGCAGCTGCTGCTTGCAGGGATTAGATCTATCTACTTTTGAATATTTTAATAAATTTAAATCTTTATGTTTTATGAACAAAAAAAAATCATATCCCATGTGCTTAATTGTGGACTATCTAATATGTAGGTGTAATAAATAATATGTAGATTGGTAAAATCAGAGGATTTTCTTAGCATCATGAGTCACTATATTTTTATATTTCACCAGTTTAAACCTTTCTAAGATTTATGACTACTATAAATAACACTAGCACAGTGGCCAAGTTTTATAGTTACATTTTGTAAGAAATTAAATGATATTCTTTTTAACGCATGTTTATTTGCTTCAGTAATATGTACGAGTATGTATGTATGTCCACATTTGAGCGACTTTGACTTTGAGAATGCAGAAGGTATGCCACTAGAGTTTAAAGGCTTCCCCTTCTTCCAACTCCGTCCTCCAATATCGTAACCATTGATGACCTCATATTTTTTACCTTCACGCTGTATTCTTCAAGTAGCAGTATAGGCAGAGAGATCCTGAAATAGGTTCTCTGGTATTAAGATACTCCTGTTACTCACTTTCCGTTGTACAATGGCGGTAGCTCAACGCCGAACTTTCCCTCCTTGCGAGAAAATGAATATATTAAATGTCGTCTTCCCCCGAGTGTAAGTGCCGTCGTGTTTACAATCGCCCAGACGGCCTATGGATATAAAATATTATTGAAGTTTCAACGAATTATTTTATTTACTATGAAAACGGTTAGCTTTCGACAAGAATTTATTCTTCTTTATTTATGGAAGTAAATAGTGCATTTTTTTAGAATAATAGGACCAGAGATGAAAAATTAATAAAATAATTATATTTATTGAGGAAAAACGTGGCGCAGGGGCACAGACACGTGACTGTGTGGTGGAGTGTCTCAACACTAGTTCCCCATTTTCATTCATTTTACAAGAAATGAAATGACAAATTTAACATAATATATATATATATAAAATACACGACAAATAAGTAAATAAGACATGCTATATGGATTTCATTTAATCGTTATTACAAAAGTTATTACAGCAGTCATCCGAACAAATGGTCTCATTTGTTGTAAATATTTTCGCAACGGTAATGCCAGGTGATCCCGTTGCCGAGGTCTGGCAACAATACAGTACGGAGCGTTCGACGTAATTATGATCATTTTGCCTGCCATTTCATTAACATGAATACGCGTCAGCGTTTTACAATGTGTACAATTAAATCAATAGCATAATTGCGAACGGAATTGCTTCTTTAAATTTTCAATTTTGGTTAAAGATAAATAGGTAATCGATTTTTTTTTATCTATTTTAGATAAATTATATATATATGTATATTTAATATGTTAGTAGTCACAAATAATGAAGTAACTAAAATGGTTTTTGGTAGACAGGGTCGAAATGTAGACACCTACATATGGGACGAGGGTAACAGTGAATTTTCTGGTCTGCCGCGCGACGAGATGAAGATACTTCTACATAAGTAACCACTAAAAGCTATAGATATAAAGATTTTCCTTTTTGAAATACGACGAGTATTTTAAAATACTTTATATAATGTTTTGTTTGTTTGTGATTTCTATATTTTACTTCTATGTTTACTAAGATTTAAGTACTTGAATAATTTAAAAATATTTTAATATTGCTCTATAGTTTGAATGATTTTTTTATTTCTTCAAAGCATTACGTGTTCAGTGGCGGAACTTAACGCAGCGCTTTGTCTCTTTTTCAATTGATGAAATGACAATTTTAAAATAGTACTCAGTACAAGCTTTAACAACAGAGAGACAGTTGGCAAATTATACATATAACGAAATGAATGTCATATCTAGACCGGCCGGTCACGCTAGCAGTAACAACATAGCTATCTGCATCGCTATCCGCGTTAAACAAGTATTTGTATACGATTCAAATTCAGTTCACATTCGGACGTTTCACCTGCCATAGTTTATTACCTATTCAACGGACTTCTACAAATAAAATTGTATAATGCATAAGCGAACGGCGGGTGGCGAGTTTGATTTACGAGAGCGGTCGGCCGCCTGAGTGCCCGCTTCGCGCTTTGAATAACTTACATGAGGCTATTCGATTTGAGTCGAATCTGATGATAATCTATTCTATTCAGTTATGCACACTACAATATAAATGAGTAATTAGTCTCATATTAAAATTATATATATGAGCAAATCGAGTAATAGAGTTAAAAAAAAAGTGCTCGCCGCGTAATTCCTGGAAAATATCGCGGAAAGTGGGAAACTGACTATCGTAACTCTAGTTACTCTCTGTCTACCCTGCTATATGCGGGGTACAACATGAATCTAAAAAATGTCGCAAAAATCTAAGACCTTATTATGTCCTTTTCTTTTTGAGAAACGGAGATATTATAATAAAAACAATTAGCAGCATTTAATCATATAATATAGAGTGACATATCGAAACTCTCTCTATGGTCAGCCCTTTTCATTGACCTCGGGCTGTGGTTACATAAAATCCCTTAAGTACTCTATCTTACATGAATCTGCTTTTAGATGAGCGTTACTGGATTATTTTTCAATTAAAGCTAAATTTAGATTTGTTTATTATACAGGATGAAAAAATATTTATAATTTTTTTTTTAATGTAATATTAAATATTGTACGACATTCTCTTACATAATTTATTATGTAATATTTCAATAACAAGATTTAGTGTAGAAATACTGTTTATCATCTGAAAAATATGACAGAAACAGTAGGTATGTTTATTGTTAACTGTTTTATTATGCAATATTTTTTATATTATAGATTAAAAAAATAATTCGTTACTATTTTATTAGATTTGTTTTTAATTTTTTTATAAGAAATTTTCAAAAGAAACGTTACAAATTGTAGCAACATAAACAATGGAGCTGGTTGCTAAAGAGCCATTAAACTGAAAGGTGTAAATAGCAAATTAGTCGACAACAACATCTACTTTCAAAGGTATTTATTATTTCTTTGTGCCTGAGTGTTAATTTATCTTTCTCTCTATCTCGCACATATCAGCGTAGGTAGAGGAAGCCAATTAAATTTTCTGTTTTTCTTTCAATTTTTGAAACATTGTGTGTTGAGGAAGAATATGAGAATAGTTCATTTCCCTAGGTGGGAATCAAACCCACAACCACTGCTTTTAGAGTCAGACTTTAGGTTGCTATTCAAAATAGGCTTACCCATTCACATAATATACAAAGATTTAATAAAAGAATTACGTGAATAACATCTCAAAACAAAGTATGAAAATAGAAAAAAACACAGCAAATCATTACTGTGCATAAATCAAGTGTTAAGATATATTTACAAGTACCTTTATTTATTGAAGCAGATGTATCCCGGCTAGATCGAGAAAAAAGAAAAACACTGCTAACGATCCTCCAAGGAAGATACAAATACTGTAAGAAATATTTATGGAGGTTTTTCGAAATAGAATCCCCGAGGAAGGCTGCGACCGAGTGCCCTCTGAAAATGGGAGAAAACACGTTACAAATCCCTCGCCACGCATAATTCTTAATACTGGGATTATAGAATGGCTTCTTAGAGGCGTGGGTGCCAAAAGAAAGATAACAAGCAATTAGTGGTGGAAATGTATCTAAGAATTTCTTACAGTACATTTTATGTAAATTTTATTGTAAGTATGTAATTTGAGGTATTTATTTGTGTAATTTAAGAAGATAATCTCCATTCACGCCGTATCCCGCACACAGCAGGGTAGGCAGAGGGAACCCAGTGTTAAGACACTCCGTTCCTCTGTTCAATTTCTGCCGAATTCTGGATGAATTACGTGTTTAGTGGCCGAACTCGACGCCTCCCTTTGCCTCGACACCAGAGCGAGGAAATGTAAATATAAACGTAAATAAATATTTCACTTCCTCGAGTTTGGATCGAACTCACGACCATCGCGTAACACCTACACCCTTGTGCCGCTGCGCCACGACGGCCTCATTTAGGCGGCGACGAGATGAAGCTTGTATTATAACTGTTTCACTATAAAAATTCAACTTATTGCAATATAATGATTCATAAACTAATTATTTTGGTTTGCATAATAGTTGACATGGACAATAGGATTAATTATCGGCACGAATTGATTTAATGACATTACATTCTAATTGGACATCATTTTACCTGATAGGTGTATAAATAGAATATTTATGTTATTATCATAAATTTTAGTATTAATGTAGTTGAATTATATATTTAAATATGTGATATATCAATTTATGTTTCATATTGTATTAAATTTTCACAATTATTATTCGATTTAAGTAGTTGGTATATACTAACCTATAAGAGTATGGTAGAAAGCTTTTATCAGAAAGTTTATCTTATTCGTTTTCATTAATATATTTGGATGTTCTATTATACAAAATTATATAAAATATATTATGACAAGTTTTTGGTTTTTTAACCACTGCTGTATGGGTAGGCAGAGAGTGTCTAGTGTTAAGACACTCCGCTCTCCATTTACCACCGAATTCTGGAGATATTGCGTATTGAGTACCGAAACTAACCTGTAAAATATTTAATTTCCGCGGGTGGGAATCGAACCCACAATCTGTCACGTTCAAAGTCACACGCTTATGCCCTTGTCACGGCTAGCCTCGTTCACTTACACTTCTCTTTCTAAAATGGCTTAAGTACTCGAACTCGCATATCGACTTTAAGTTGATTTTAAGTAATATAATAAACACAACCTGCACGAGGTTGCTAATTAAAGTAAATTAACACAAATAGAACAAACAGAGATGTAATGAAATTCCGTGTGGAAAATGCCAGCTTATAATTTCGCGAAACTTACACATTTAACGTTCCTCGAAAACGATAAGCTCGAGTAACGTATGCATAAATGATAAAAAAAAATTGATAACAAAGAAAATTAGTCTGTACTAACTTCTTTATTAGAAATTCATAGGTCGGTGAGTAGTACAGCGTCAGACTGTAAACTTGATATTTGTGGGTTCGTTTCCTATTCCAAACGAATAAAATATTTCCGTTTATTTGAGTTTCACAATTCAACATGCAATATACTTTAGTCGTAAGGTGGAGAGTGGACTCTCTCTCTCTCCCTGTTGTAAGCGGAGTAATGTGTGAATCTGAACTAGAAATCTTTTCTTGAACATTATACGGTTTAATAGGATTGTCTAAATAAAATTTTAGCTATTTAAAGTTTACTTTAACTTTATTGTTTTCCTTATCTCTATAGGTGTATTTGTCTTCAGACAAATAAGAACAGAGAAAGTTGAGAAAAATTTAAGCTTTCCACTTACTATATAACAGTGAGATATATCGGATCGGCAGATCAGTGAGATAATAATTCTCAAAATTGAGGTTTTTAAATTTCTATCTGCATCTAGGGAACAAAAATGTCATCTATGGATAATTTACACTATATCAAGGCAATTCTGGCAACGACAGCTGCAAATATTTCTAATAATAATATAAGATATTCACCAAACATTTGTAGAGCAGATAACAATATTAGCACTCCATGTGTTGTATGTGGGTAGCGTTGCTCGCGTTCACCTGGGTCTCATAAATACCGCCCAGGACCATAAAATGCATTAGTAAAGTCTGCTTTGAATAATGCCAACACAGTGAGCTTTCAGCTGAAATAAAATTCTGAATGTGCGTACGAGGTCGTTGAACGTTTTACTGTCCGTGAGCGACGCAACGTCGTGTGATTAGCGTTCACGCTTTAGATGCCAATAGCTAACTTATTTGTTTCTTTAGAAATATCTATAGTAAATTTCATTTACATACTGTGGTTAAAATATTTTATTAGATTTTTGTCATGATGTCACTGGCCTTGGATGTTAATTTTTGTATACACTTTTTTAAATGTTATCATAGGGGGGAAAATTGTTTGAATATTCAGACGTCAGAGCTCTTAGACGTTTAACTAACATACGCGGGTTAAAATTCCGCTGCGATACGTTTTCTAAAAATATATTTTTCTTTCCTAAATGAGGAATGTATTCCTAAGAAATAAATTAAAATAAATACTTAATAGTACCTAAGTATTTTATTTTTGTAGCCAGTAAAATTAAAAATAAGTTTAATAAAAAAGTTAATTTTGACATTAGTTATTCAACTATTAGAAAGGTATAGATCAATCATGATATAATAAACTATTTCAATGAAATGTATATATTGAAAGATTTTATCAATTTAGTGCATGAGATATGTTAATTAAGTAATGGATCCCCAGGGTGTAGTCGCGAAGGGCCCGGCTTAATTAATTAACGACCATTCATCTCACAGTTACTTTAATGTGATGAGTTTAAAATTTGCTTTGGAAGTTATACACTCATTTAATATGGACAGTCATAAACAAATTAAAAATAGTTGCAATATGCACTATTTGGGTCCGTTAATAAATATATCGGTAATAAGCTACTCTGCAGAATTTTTGTTTGTCTATCAAAACTCTTTAAATAATATTATATTTAATAATATAATAAATGGATTTTGGTATGTTAATAATTTAAAACAACTTATAAGATTTTTATAAGATTTCTTGTTTAAATTCATTATCTAAAAGTAATTCACAATATGTCAATAAAGTTGTGAACGAATGTAACAAAACGCTCTAAGGAATTAAATATGTGTGTACATTAGATAGGTAAAATATCATTTTTGTAGCGGGCGCAGTCGCGAGCGGGTTGCTAGTATTCTACCAAATAATAATTATTTATTTTTATGCTTAATAAATACAATTGTATTTCGTAATATTAGAGTTGTTTTGTTTTTCTTTTTATATTTCACTTCTGAAACCTCTACCCTATAATATTTAAAAATTTACAATAACTATCCATAATGCATATCAAATACGTATAAGTTTTTATTGAGAACCCATTCGACAAGAAATATTGGTGAAGTTAGATTGAGGAAGCGACGACATTGTTATTATCGCTTCAGCCCTGCTTGCTCTGTTCGAGTCTGCTCGGGCTCTATAACAATATTTTCACTTCAATTGGATGTTGGATTGTGAAACCTCGTCTGCTATGATCTCCGACGACCATTCATATCTTTTGATTTTTTCGTCCCTTTTTATTCCATGTTTCATTTCTGAGCTCGGCATTCAAGTTTTTTTGTATTATTTAAAAAACTGTTTTTAAAGATGGCTGGCTGGCTACCTATTAACTGCTATCAAAATATTATATATAATAATTTGTTGAACGAAATGAAACTGGCGTACAATTAGTAAAGTAACGAGAGCGGAAACAAGAAATTAAGCTTTTTCCTATGAATTTTTTGTCGTACTTACTTCTAAAACAAAGCGTAATGACCCGCGCGGCACGCATTTGTTCGCGAACAATCCGAATAGGCCATTTTTCATCTCGAACAATTGAGGGCGGTGCTCCAGCACAATTGGCAGAGTATTTTGTCAAGCGAATGTCGTACGAGAGAGACTCGACGTTACGAGTACGACATTACAAGTGCACTCTCCGTTTCCGTCCTGCCTTATAATTATGCTTGCAGGGAACCTACTGCTCACATTAACAGGTAATTCTGCACGAGAGTGAATTGAGTGCACTTCAAATATCTCAGAGACTGATCTCTGGTTTTATTTTCTACTTTGTATTCTATGTTTGCCTAAGATGTCTATGGCAAAACGTGGATAGTTGTTAAGTATACTGTAAATGCGACAGGTTGAGGGTTCGATAGTTTCCAGAATTAGGCGAATAGTGTCTTGACAGTAATTTTGACATTAGGTTAGCAGGTTCCTATTGCCTACGCTGCTATGTGTGAGATATAGCTTAAAGTTAAAAAAAAATCTAAAACATTCTAATATGATCACTTCCATTTTTAAAATGATGAATAAAATGAGAAATAAGTAAAGTGAAGGAAATATTGTTGCTATTATTAATCACCTGCGGAAGCGTATTGTCCGTAGCAATACTCATAAAATCTCGCCTCTTATGATTTTCATAGCGGCTGAAGGCATTACGTTGGAATTTTTCGTTTTATTTTATGGTGGCGCGTACTGTCGCCGAGAAATATTGGCTCGACGGAATAGCTCGTAAAGAAAACAGTTTTCTTTGCACGGGGCCACACACCACAACTACCCCCACCCTTACCTATTGTATTGTATATAACTATGAAGTCTTCATTTTATATTTTTCTATGTTCTAAATAAATAATCAGTTAGTAAATTAATTAAAAACGAAAGAAGTAATTTTTGGTGTAGAAAAAAATTTGATTTTTAGTGTGATCGTTAAATATTGAAATTATTCGAAGTATTTATATTTATATTATAATATATTTAACAAATATTGATATATGTTGAATTATCAATTATAGGTCAATTGTTTTTAGGCCAGTCGTAGTGCAAGGTCACAGAGTGTGACTGTAAAACTGATTTGTTGTTGGTTCAATCTCCACTTGAGGAGATGAAATATTAATTATAATTTATATTTTCATTTGTTCGCTCGAGGCAAAGCGCGGCGTTGAGTTCTGCCACTCAACACCCAATGTCTCCAGCATTCGGCCGAAAGTGGGTAATGGAGTGTCTTAACACTTGCTTCCCTCTGTCTACCCTGCTGTATGCGGGATACAGCGTGAAGTTGTAAAAAAAAAGTCTTAAAACGTTTGTTTTCGTTGTTTAATATCCATTATGTTTCCTCAAACCTATCGTAGTATAGATTTAGTTGCGATTTCATTTGTGAGGTTCTTCGATTGTACAGTGGGTCGGCATTTTGCCGGTTCATTTGCCAGATCCCTTTTCCTCACACATCATTATTCACCTTAAGTGGACAGTTTTTACAATGTTAGTAAATGTGTTATAGAAAAAAATATAAAGGTACCTTAGCTACATCTGCTTGTTTCCTTACATTGCGTTTTGTTTGTAATCGTCACTCTATATCATCCCGCATGTAGCAGTGTAGGCATTTTGTGCCCCTGCCCTATATAATTATTATTCTAATTAATATAACCCATATAATTATTATTAGAAATCGGAAGCGTATTTAAAAAAAAACAAGATAAAAACGCATATCGCGTTATGTTTCTAAATATACGGACAGAGTTTCTACGTAATTGTAATAAGTAATATATATCACCTAATAGCAATACTTCACATGAGTTTCCTTTGGTACTTTAGTCTTTTTCGCCTACATATACCCTATTTTAGATGAGTATGCTACCAATATTATAAAAGCATTTGACTTAAGACATATATGAAGAGTGAAGTGGGGAGTGGGGATTGAACCCACAAGTATTGCGTTATAATCACACCCATAGGCTGCTGACATAAAGTCCTCCAGGAATCAATCTATTTTATTTTTACAATAAATCATAAAAAAAAAGTAAAGAATAGTGGAAACCCATTTGTTAAGCCTACGCTCACGACATTTTTTCCTCAATCTTAATACAAGTTGTCTATTGAACTCTTGATTACACTTATCTTCCTCTTTTTTTTCCAGTTATCATGGAAAATTATATAATTATCAATAAAAATATTCACCACATTCTATTACCAATAAATATATTCAAACTTGTAAAAATTCATATTTAGTGTAAAAGTTTATATCAGTATTCGTGTTAAACATAGTCTAGCCAAAGCTTGATTGATATATTTGTAAGTAGTAATATATTTATATAAGTTTTGTATAATATAATGGTACATAACTAGGAATTGATAGCAATAAAGTTGATTTTAGAAGCTTTATTCGTTTACGTAAACTTTGAGATTGACTCTAACAAGGCTTGGAGAGGCGGGAGCGCCTGTGATTTCTACTCTTAAAATCCAATTTAAATGCATTCCTCTGTGCCACAGGAGCCCCGCCGATACGCTCCAGAGACCAATTAACTTATTCATCCTTAACGTTTCATTGCTCAACTACGAGATCAATCTTAGGTTATGTTTCGCTTCTTCCTACCTCCAGGGCATTTCCTTTACGATTACATTTGTAAAATTTGATAAGAACTTGCTCTAAAAACAAATGAGAAAATCCGAAAAATGTGTACTATAGAAAATAACTACAAACTTATACTCATACTTCCCATTGACGTACAATCCTGCAATTAGCTCATTACCAAGTACCAAGACCCAATAGTCGCCCTCGATACTCGAGTCTGACTCGACTCGACTTGGTCCACTCATTAATGAACTTTAGGTAACATATAACGTTTTACTTGTTGCAAATATGAATTAAATAAGTTGAGAACAAGACATGGTTTTCATAAACGCTTTTAAAGTTGCAATGAAATCTGTATTACTTTCAAGTTAAATTACTAGCCGGTTTAAACTTTCAGATGAAGTGGAGTTCGAAAATGCTATTATAAATTCAGCAGTTTACAATCACAGCCCTACTTGGCGAAGGCAAAAACCTTGGCTGGGAACTCGTTCTAACTTTTCCTATTTTTCTGCGTTAATTTTACCTGAACCCATTACAGTTTGCAACAATTCTTAGTGCGAACGTTTCTATTAGGATGTTTAAATAGCATTTTAAATGAATTTTTCTTAGCAAATAATGTAATGAAGATTTTGAGATGGGGAGTAAAAAGCATTTGATGATGATTTCCAATTTATTTCGAAATTCCAAAGCGATTCTAAAGAGTAGTCTTTAAAGTAAAAGTAGAACGGTTTGTGAAAGCCTATGAATCAGTGACGTTAACAAAATGAATGAACATCCTAATTAAATTATACAAAATATTAACAAAAATAATAATAAACGAGGTAGAAAAAATAAAAAAATATATACATATAAAATCAAAGAAATTGATTGGACGAACCCTTTTACTAAATAATCATTATTCTGTATTCAATAAAAACTTTCCTTTGAAAGCATCCTCGGACCCTATTTATTTGGAGAGATGCGATGACTCAAGCAGATTCGCGAGATATCTCGCAGCCGTCTGTGGATTACTTTGCAAGTCTTTTATAGGAGAGAATACCAGTATCATCACTACTTAAGGATATTAAAATCCCTTCTATTCGTGTAAGCAGCTTGTTTTCTTTATGGCGTAGCATTTATCGAATAATCCTGATAAAGTGAGGTGAAATTATTATTTCTGTTTTTGTGTTTTATATTAACGTCTTTATAGATAAATGTTATAAATATTAGCTTCACTCCGTTCCCCAATTACCGTCAAACTCTGGAGATATTGTGTGTAGATTGGCGGAACTCAACGCCGCGCTTAGCTTCGACACTAGAGCGATGAAATTGAAATATAAGCTTAAATAAATATTACACTTCTTCGAGTGGGGATCGAACTCACAACCGCCACGACTGGCCTCAATAATAATAATGATGTATGTGTAAATTTTGCAAACAATTGAATAATGTTGTTGTTGCTAATATTGGGTTCACAATATGTATCGTTATGAGACGTAATAAATTATTATATTATCTAGTCGACCTAATTAGAGACTCGTCTTAATACTAATGTGGATGGTTTATCACGCATTCATTTTCTGTCAGTGCAATTATTTACAGCATCGCATGTAGATGCTTGATTTTTATTTAATAATAAAAGATTTTAATTATTTTTTTTATTTAGTTTAATATATACATATAAAAAAGTTTTTTTTTATAAAATGCATAAATTAATATTGATATTAGTAATAGCACTAACAGTAACTACTGTCATATATGCAAAACCGTGTTCACCAAGGTAAGTCAGTTATACACGCTTTGTTCCGAATAGCAGGGTAGGGGTCCTATGGAGAGGAATTAGTGTTAAGACACTCACTTTCAGATGCTGTGTCAATCCATATAGTGTTTTACGTTATAATAACTCAGAGACCAGCATGTGATATTAGTTGTGCAATTTATATTGCAACCCTCCTGGTATTCTCCTATTATATTAAAATTGAATAATTTTTGATACTATATATATATATTTCTAATTTATACATTAAATATATAACAGAAAACTGGAAAAAGCTGTAATTTTTGTCTATAATCTATATTGTATATTTTCAGAAAACGATGTAATTCAAATGACAGCGACGAGGTAGGTAACTGTGAATATACTAGGCGGGTTCAAAATTGATATTTGTGTTTTCGCTATATTACTTTTTGGACTTCTTTTGAAAACATCGTAGATTTTTTAAATTTAACATTAAATAACACATTGAATCTCATTGTTAGATAAGAACATTAATATCTTGAATTGATATTCAAATTATTTATCATCTGTGACCCAGTTTTTATATATTAAACAAAAAATATTTACGCCTTAAAAATATGCTCCAGTTTGTATTTTGTGAATGTAAGGTAATAAATTCTATTTAAGTAAGACAAAAAACATGGTATATATTTTTTTACTATTAACTAAGATGTTTTTTAGATTTTAATTAATAAGTGTGTATCTTTGTAGTAAAAAAAGTTATGAAGTTATAGTGTTTGTATATCACTTTAACTCTATAACTGTTGCTAGTAATGGATTTATCTGTACAATGTTAACTGTGTTATTTATATCATTTAAGAATAATAGCAGGGATAAGAAAAGATGCAATGAAGTATCATCATCATCATCGTCGTCATCGTCTTCATCATCATCTTCATCCGAGGATGATGATAATTGTAGCAAAGTAAGTAACAGTGATATTAATAAAATATTAGATAGATTTCTGGCTTAAATTTGAACTAACAACTATTGAGTTAAGATCAAAAAGGTAAAAATGTTGTTACATAACACGACACGACACACACGACGTTGTGATATTATGTTAAAGATTTATGGTTTCACGGTTTATCCTATATACCTAATATACATAAGCCCACACTTTATTTTACTAGATATTAAAAATAATTTATTCCTGTGAGTTTAAATCGAATCCAAAACTATCGTTGTCATTAGCTTTTAAAGCTGCCCCGCAGCGCTACTTCTACAATTAATGATTTATGTTTTAGAAAAACAGCGTAGATAATGATAGTTCATCCTCGTCGTCATCATCATCATCTTCATCATCTTCTGAGGAAGAGGGAGATAAGAAAAAATGTAATAACTCTATAGAAAAAACGAATCATCATGTAAGTGTTTTAAGATTTTTTTAGGGTTTCCTACCTCAAAAGGAAAAAATGGCACTCTTTTCACACATGGCACAATTTCTTGTCCGTCTGTCTATCTGTCAAGAAGATTTCGCAGTGTAATCAAGACCTATCGGGTACCTACCGCCGTGGACGTTAAGAAATTTGGCACGAAGTGAAAACTACTTCGTTTAAATTATTTCATAAAAAAAAAATTACAAACTTAATTTAGTACTTCATTACATACAAAATAAGTTCATATGCCCGCAAACTTAATTTTGTCAATTTTATTCGCCCCAACCTACCTATAATTTATTGGATATCTGGATTATTTACATATTTCAAAAATTTTGGCTTTATAGGAAATTTTTGTTTCAGCACAAGAAGTCCCGTCATTTTAAGAAAGAAAAAGGTGACTGAAACGAAATTGCACATTTATTTCCTAATGGGCTAGTGTCTTATTATGTGTTCAAACTAGAGTAGACTAATTATTACATTTGAAATATATACAGATATTTTTATATAACTCGATTTTTGATGTTAATTTGACTTAATTATAAGTAAAAGCATAATTTAATAAAGAATACTTTGATTTTGATTCAATCTTCCTACACATTTTAATAACATACGAATTGCATATGTGCTAAAATTTAATATTTTATTAGAAATGTGTACAACAAAATTAACAAATTACTAAGCGACAGGCGTTTTAATTACAAAATAACTTTCATGCTTGAACTGTGTTTACCGAATTTTTCATTCCGGATTGACATTACCGTCAAAGGATGCTTTAAATTTTACTATAATAATAATAATATTATTTTCATAAAGGTGTCAAAAATAAATAAATAAAAATATATTAAAATGAAAAGAAGAAAAAAAAAGAAAACTGTTTTAAAACCATAAATAAATTGGTCAGTTATTTCGAGAAAATTAGCCGTCTTCGTAACGTACGAATGAAATCGCTGAAGCGAGTCTGTATTGCGGAGTTTACTAACGAGAAATTTACAATGATGAACCGAGAGCACTCCGTATTCATCATAAAAAAAAGGTGTGTTTTTATTACGAGCCCTACTCAGGTTTGGACTGTACTAACAATTTTCAGATAATAATTTTTGTTTTATATTAATATAAATAATTTCTATTCGATTATTTTACTATAATGTAAAATTATATTAGGAACTAATAAAAATAAAGGATTGGATACTTGGAACTCCTTGTGTTCGTATAAATATCTAAATAAAGTATCGGTTAAAGACCGACAGCCAGATTGTGGTAACCAATGTAATATAAAGAACATCATTATTCGATATCAGCCGTACTTGGCCTCTACTTACAACTTGTTAATACAAAAATTTTTGTATTTAAACTTTATAAGCTTTAATTTTGATTATGATTTCTTCGTTGTATTGTTTTTTTTTTGTTTAAAAGTTACTTTAATAAAATTATTGAACAAGAACTGCTACAGTTTTGGTGTTATTCTTTAAGTGAGAAACGGTAACTTATCAATTATAATGTAGAAACTTCCTGTTAATATTGAGAAATACCTGACTGAGATAATGCTAGAGAATGCAAAAAGTTTTCGCTGATAAAATAAAAATAGTGAATTTTTTTCAATATTCAATTTGGTAATTTTTAAATTAAAAAATCCGCTGTCGCCTTAGATAAGTAATAATATATGTAAAGATAAGAAGAAATAATGTGTAATATAATCAGTAAATTCTTATTCACTTTATTTATATAGTATTATATGATGTCATGCTTACAGTATTTCTGTTCATCGATATGATATAAGTTTATCAGTGGATTTTATTTTCCTAGTAATATAAAATATTTTCTGCGATTTTAGTGATATAACGATAAGATATGGTTTTAAAATTCTATGAAGATAACAAATTTGTATTAGAACTCAATTAAAATTAATTTCTTATTAAAAAATTATAGCAATAAAAAAATTTTAAATAGTAAATTTTTTTGAGTATGGTGTAAGCAAGTAAACAAAACAATTGTTTCCTGCCATAATGCTATTAATTATGTATTTATTTTAATTTCATATGATAGAATAAATTGAAGTCATATTTGTTACATATTTACAATTTTTGTCCATACTAATGTTAAGTTCCCTTAACATGATAATATATAGATAAAATATCTATCATTACTAACATATACAAGTGTAATTATTCACCAACGACACATGTAAGAGGATAACGAAGATTGTAACATGACTTACCGAGAACACAAAAAGACATTACGTATCATAAATTAGTCTTCTATATAAAACGATTGGCACCACGACGTGTATGTAGAGAATCGTCCAAGATAAGCGTGTGTTGATATCTATTGAACCTATTCATATAATGACGCGCCCGTTGACACAAATAGTTACGATCCATATTATTCTCCAATTGTTGTTACACGTTGACACGGCACCGTATTCGTTCCAAGACTTTAAAAGTTTATTTGCAAATCCTGTGAGGGACTTCGTCAAACTGTTTTCACGCGTAGGAACTCAAAAATCCTTCAATACAAGTGAAAGTGTTAACGCGAACGATACGAACCGTCCAAGCATGATCGATGTTCCCTTTAATGAGAGAACTTGCAAGAATGGGGCTGTCAAAGACATAGATGGTATATGCAGAACACCTTTTTGATTTAATTGCTCGTGCTAGTGCTGTAACCGATGTGACTCAGTTAGCCTCCTACGGTACGTTAAAATGGACGTAAAAATAGTTTTGGTTATAACAGTTTTTTTATTATGTGCTATACATTCAGGACAAAGTGGAGTTGTTTTTAATTTTCATGACAAACTTCGTATGGCAACTTCTACAACCGAAAGGGATTTACTTTCAAGTCAAATTATTAGAGTGCCAGACCTTGAGTGTCCAGATGGGTTCAGACGTGACCAACTGGGCAACTGTCGACAGAGACTATAGAGGTTTGCATTTTGTATTTTTTCACGATATATCCTACGATCCACTCTCCACTCTCCACTCTCCACTCTCCACCAGGTTCTAGCGCTCTTGCGTGTTGACTTGCGGACCTTAACGCCTTGCTATGTTACCAGAGCGGTGAAACTAAAATAATTCTGTAATAATTAGTAAATTTAAGTTTTTAAGTATACTTTATCATCAAATGTATGTAGTATAATATATAAAGAAAAGAACTTATTTTAAAGTATATATTTATTATATAAATATTATCACGTTGTACTGTTAAAGATAACAGAATATTGTGAATGTTTTAAATATTTTACATATGCTTAATTCGAATAATATACAATATTCTAGATCATTTTTATCGGTTCTTGGAAATATATATACCTAAATTATATCAAAATATAACTGATCACAAGGCCAAGAGGTTAAAGCAGTTATCACTTCGATAATATTTTCTTAATTAAGTTCAGTTCTATAATAGCAGTAGAGACTAATACAAGTTAGGTCCTTGAAAATGAAGAAGGCTAGTTTTATATATATTTATACATTCTTCTTGTTGGTTTTGCAGGATGTTAATGGAGGCTTAGTCAGAGGATTATTTGAATCAGTTCATGAAACAGCCCACAAAGTACGTGAAGACATACGAAGCTACTTACATCCTGGACAAGATATAAAAAAGAATGAAATGGCTTCAGTACCAAATAACGCAAATAACTATAAAGATCAGGTTGATAATAGCAGATTTATTTCTGTATCATCTACAACCGCACCGCCAGCACAAGATAATGACATAGTTCAATTTGAAAAGTATGATAAAAATGTAAGTGAAGAGAAATTAGTGTTTTCCACATCTCCAACGACTGCAGCGCCGACATCTACAACCACAGAGAAAGAAGGGAGGGAGAATTTTTTTGGCGGATGTTCAACAGGATTTAAGCGAACCGCAGATGGAAGATGTAAGCCTACATTTTGACATATATATGTGGTGTCTAAAATACCGTGTTAATAGAAAAATCATTTGTGTCTCAAATACTTTTTTATGAATAAAATATTGCAATTCTAAAAACACTTATTTAAATATAACAATGCAAATTTATAATTACCTTTTTTGATTTTGTGACATTTTTAATATCACTAATTTAGTAGCAGTAGTCCTAGAACCACTTTATACAAAATATATTTAGATATGCTTCAAACCTCAGTATATATGTATATGTATGTACGAGGCATATTTAAATAAATATTTATTTTCTTTTATTCGCTGTCGTGTTGACACAAGGCGCGGCGTTGAGTTTCATAATTCAGCGGAAAGTGGGGAACGGAGTGTCTTAGCACTAGGTTCCTTCTGCCTACCCAGTTGTGTGCGGGATACACATACATGCACGTACACAGTAACTTAAAACACACATTAAAATTTTAAATTTAAATTTTACACATTAAAATTCAAATGGAATTAAGAGTAAAAATTATAAAATCTTCAAGTACTATATTTTCGGTCTACCCTGAGAGGTGCGCATTATTCGTTCTTGATTCCTTTTTCGAGCCTTTATGAAATCAATCAGATTAATCAAACTAATAAAATTAATACTAAAATAGTCCCTCTATTTTTCTATAATAATTCAAACTTTATGAAATAAAGCAAAGATTTTATAGTAAGGAACAGTTTTTAAATTAAAAGTTAGTAAGGAAATTATTCGGACAGAGGTTCTACGTAGTTGTAATAAGTGATATGTATCACCTAATACCAGATATGGAACAGGCTTAGCTAGGCTGCTAGGATTACACATAAGAGCTACTTTTATATGTTAACATTATGTTGACCAACTTTTGGCTAGGTATTATATTAATAATTTTTATAAATAAGACGGAAATATTCCATTAGAAAACGCTTATAACATTGAACAATTTTTTCTAAGGCATTAGTATAATGTGTTTATATCTAGTGAGGCTGCGAGGGTTCTAAATCAGACATTCGTTTTGCTTTGTGTGAACAGAAAACGATCATCATTTGATATCAAGTGCTATTTAATATTTATATGTTATAGTATTATAGATCAGACGCTAGGGCAGGGCTGCTAGGTTCACATTAGGTGTTAACATTTTCAAAATAAATTATATAAACTATGTTAAAAAAATCATCAAAACTCGTGCAGTACTTATTACGTAAAAAGTAAATAAGTGACAAACAAACAAATATAAAATAATATAAAAAATACTGTTACTTCTATAGACAGAGTAGGTAGAAGAATATTTTTTGTTTATAGTTTTCTTTGACACTCGTATTATATTTATAGATAATTATGAGTTACATCTATTTGTATAGCATTATACTAATATATAGTAAAAACTATTATTATTTATCATGAGGTCAGTCGGGGTGCAGGGGTACAAGGACATCCTTGCCCTCCAAGGGTTACAGTCATGTGACTATAACGCTATGTTGTGGATTCGAGTCCTACTCTAGGGAATGAATAATTATTTATTAATATTTTTGTTTCTTGGCCCTGAGCTCAAGGCAAAAGTCCGGCTTTGAGTTCCGTTACTCATACTACAATGCCTCAAAAGTTCTGCGGAAAGTGAGGAACAGGATGTGCTAAAACTAGGTTCCCACTACCTACCCTGTTGTAAGTAGGAAACAGTGTGAAGCTGAATTTGTTCGCTCTGGCGTTGAGGCAAAGCGCGGTGTTAAGTTCCGCCACTTAAAGCGCAAGACCTACAGATTTCGGTGAAACTTGGAGAATGAAAGTATCTTAATGGAGATGGAGTGTCTTAACTCTAGGTTTCCAGGTTTCCTCTGCTTACTCTGCTATGCTATTTGTCTGCTATGTGCTATATACATGGTGAAGCTAAGAAAACACCACATTAATTTCCTTCATTTATCTACCGTTTCTCTTAAAAACCAAATGACACAGTTTCAATTTACATGATTTTTATGCTTACATACAATAGTCACTCACAAATCACATACACAGTTTACATGGCAACATTTTCTATTATTATGTTTTTGTTCTTCTGTGGAAAGTAAAGGTTAAAAAGAAATCGGTCTTTTGAAAGGCTTGCTTGGGGACAAAGATCCAACACCTACGCGTTGGCGCCTTAGAGGATATAAAAATGTAATATTGTGCTGCCATGATCCATCTCTGAGTAACTATGCAAACTAAGATTATGGAATGGATTTTGGGTGGACGTCCGCCCGCCTTTACAATAGTCACAAACTGAACGATTGAAGAACGTTGACTGGCCTCCCTCAAGAGTAACTAGTCGCAAGTAGAGTGATCGCAACTACACAAAGCGGCATACTGCCGCGGTAATTATTACTATATGTATTATTATTGTAACTATGAGAATGTAAGACATTGAAACTGTGGGAACTAAGCAATAATTAAACAACCGGCAGCGTTGGGAACAGCAAAATAAAATATTTTTAAAATTTTTATATTTATTGCTTATACACTACATTTGCATTTTTACTTTTAACATTTTTTTTTTGGCAATTCTCTTAAGTTTTCGTCGTTTGGAAAACTATGGTATCCGTTGTTGGAAATTATTTCAGTCTTTCTAAAGCCATTATCTTTTCTTCTTACGACTGTGGTGCCTGGACTTGAATAAACTTCACCATTTATAATTACCAAGTTGTGATTATCCGGTCCATGACCAATTTGACTATAGCTGAAGTCAGATTCATCTCTATGTTTATTTCGGTTCATAGGGCCAGGAGGATCACGGTCTTGTCTATTATGAGTTCCATGATTGTAACTGTTGCTACTTGGGTCATTAAACTTTTGACTATCATATGATGAGGAACCGAAACCATTTTGAAAAGTTGTAACAGTTCGTCCCACTCCATCTGGACTGTCCTCTATTATAACAGAATTTTGATTTCCTCGTCCATTTCCTATATTGTTTATACTTACAACTTTTGAATCATATCTTGGTCTTTCGTTAGTGTATTGAAAACCAAATGGTCGTATGTTCTCTTGGAAGTTTCGTTTAGGGCTTTCATTTATAATAACCACATTTTTCTTATTGTGACCATTTCCAATACTTATAGTTTCACCGTCGCCATAATATCTTGAATTTGTATTCTGGGTCTGACCGTCGTATTGTGGCTGAAATTAAACACAAAATAATATTTTAATAAAAAAAAATGGATTATTCTTAGCATTGATTGTGAATATCATAATAACAATGTAATAGATGTAATAATGTAATAGATTTTATTTTTCTCATATTCTACTTATGAATCTCAGTATTATGAAACATTAAAACTAATAATTATCCTCCTTTGCTACCTTCATTATTAATGTAATTAAATTATTGATTTCATTTCTTATATTATAGAGAATATGAATAACGGAAAAAGTAAAAAATTATAGATTTTACATAGAAAAAATACTACAAATTCATATTTGTAGTATTACTAATATTAGTACATACAGAAAATTAGTGCATACTCCTAACTTGTCATGTTGTCAATTTTTGTTGTTTAAATATAAAAAAATATATACACGCGTCGAATAAAGAACCTCTTCCGCTTTTTATGATTAAAGTCGATATTTCTGTTGTATATTAATAATAACTAAAATATATTAATATTATTATAAGTTTCAAAGGTGTTAATGTGTAAAATAGTAACTCAGGAGTATTGCTTACTGGTAGGTTATCGTTGTTGTTCTGGATATTTCGATCAGTATATCCGGTTCTGTAAGAAAATAAAAATCAAAATAATATTTTTTGAATATATATTTAAACTTAGTTATTTCTATATGTAAGTGTGTAAATAGTAAATATATAAATTTAACGCACCTTCCACCACCATAATTTGGTGGATGTCCCTGGATCAAGCATAATTTAATAAACACAACGAAAATAACCGTTAAAAATGAATACATTACTGCTTCAAGCTGCTCTCCTCACTATCTAAGCTGATCGTTTGCAGTCTGCTTGAGCTATTTATAAGAATTTATAATATATATGAAATTATGTTGCGTATAAAAGAGAGCGAAAAGTCAAACAGATAAGAGAATAATTGATAACCTTAAAACATTTATTTATTTTTAATCATAGGTGAATATTTTGCATTAAAATGAGAGGACAAAAGATTGTTTTTATAAAAGAAATATGTATATTATGTTCTATAAGTATATATGATTTTGCTTATTTTCCTTTTTATTTATTTATTTTGCAATTTTTTACCTGAATATTTTATTATTACTTGTAATATTTAGGAAAACGTGATGTACCTTTGAAACTTTGAACCTTGTACCTTTAAAAAATGTTTTATATATTTTTTTGTAATCTATTAGGAATATATAGTATATGTTTGTGTTTTTTTATTTGCCAATTAAATTCAGCTTATAACCAGACAACTATTTCTAAGTATCTAGTATTTTAAGAGAGTCTAGACGTTTGGATAGATTTTTTTTCTACGTAAATAAACAAATCTTATTTAATAACTAATTCAAAGTATACTTTTTTTGTATACAAAGTTTTTGTATACAAAGTATACAAAAACAGAAAATATTACAGAAAAAAAATTTTAATCAGTAAATTTAATTATATAAATAGTACACTAAAAAGAAGTTAACAAACAATGTGTTAAACGAATTATTACTATTCTTCAGGTACAACAGGTTGTGCTTGGAACAGGATCCGATGAGTTTTTTTAGAACTGTTACTTGTTCTCTTCATCTCACTTTTATAAGGAGATCTTACACTTTCTTCATTGCGATGAAAAGTGTTGTTATAATTTGTGTTTGATGATGGGGTAATGTTAGATGAAGGTGACACAGAGGATTGAGAATTTTGTAGTTCTAAATTCATATATAAATAATATTTATTTTGCTGATGTGGATGCTCTCTATCTATTTGTGTATTTCTAATTGGATACTCATTCCGGCCTGTCGGATGATTTGTTGGTGGGCTTTGATCTGGTGGTGGACCTCGGCCAGGTGGTGGGCCTCGGCCAGGTGGTGGGCCTCGGCCTGGTGGTGGGCCCCAGCCTGGTGGTGGGCCTCGGCCTGGTGGTGGGCCCCAGCCTGGTGGTGGGCCTCGGTCTGGTTGTGGACCTCGGCCTGGTGGTGGGCTCCAGCCTGGTGGTGGGCCTCGGTCTGGTTGTGGACCTCGGCCTGGTGGTGGGCCCCAGCCTGGTGGTGAGCCGCGACTTGGTGGTAAGCTTCGATCTTGTGGTGGGCTTCGGCCTGGTGATGGGCCTTCTTCTGGTGGCGCTCCTCGGCCACGTGGTGGTCTTGGTCTTGCTAGAGAGCCTCGGTCTAAAGGCGGCTCTTGGTCAAACAGATAGGCTAGGTTTAGTACTGGGCCGTAATCTGATGGTGAAATTCTGTCTTGTGGTGAGCTTAGGTTTGGTGGGGGGCTTACTTGTGAGAGTGGCTCTGTATCTGGGTAGGAAATTTGATCTGGGGACCATCTACGATTGGGGGACGGCGATTGTTTTGGTGGTGGGTTTCTATTATGAGGAAAGCTTCTACTTGGTGGTAGTATTCTATTAGACGGTTCGCTTTTATAATATAGCAACCCTCCATCAGCTAGTAGTTCTGTATTAAAATTCGAGTTTTCATATGAAGGTGATATTTTGTAAAACTGATGAACGGAAAGTGATTGTCCTGGTTGTTGGTATTCTTCATAGAATGTATGTGAATTACGAGAAATTATGGGCAGCTCATTAAACGAGAAAGCTTTCAACGTATGTAACTCTGCAGGATTTATTGCTGCAGGCTCTGTCTTGTCTTCTTGAATTCTGGCTAAAATAAAAAAAAAATTGGAGTACAAATCTGATGCGGCAATTAAAATTTGAATATATTATATGGTGCAAATTTACTAATTCTATTTCAGTAAAAAAATAAAAAAAGAATACATTGAATATAAAAAAGATAATAAATTATCATTGTTATAATATTAGACTTGTCAACATGTTTACATGTCTTCAATGAATTTGGAAAAACCATAACGGACTGTTTGTTATATGTGGAATTAATAATTATATGTAATAAGAATATTCATAACTATTGGTTTTTCTTAATAGTTCAATTATAGTTAAGTTTCTTGTTAGCAAGCCAGACATTCGTTATAATTGCTTGTAATTTATCAAATACATACAGTTTTTTATTTTTTAGTGTTCTATAATAATTATGTTACTTTTTAATTATTTAGTTGAAAACCGAGCTTATCAAACTTTATAAATTTGAAAACAATATAATAATAAAACTTTTCTTTTGTTGTTTTATAAATTATATTATATAATGTCTCGGACGTAAATAATCTCAGTTATACATAACTCCGTTCTGGAAATATGAATGTTTCTCGAACCCTAAATATTTGTTTCTTTATAATATAATGCTGATTTGTTTATAAATAGTAAGTGATTAATGTATATCTTTACCTTCATAATAATAATTATCGGCAATAACACATTCAAAGTAGACAATGAAAATAAAAATGAAAATGTGGTGTATGATTTTCATTTTAACATAGAATAATATAATATTTTTAATTTTCACTTAACAAATAATGAATGTGACTTGAACACCTACATATATTCACTTAACTGAACGAATCTTCTAATTTTAAAACCGGTTTGGCTGATGTTTTTATGTATGACATTGTACAAGCATTCGTGTATTCGTGGTCATCTGACGTCATTAAGGTATTTAGAACCTATACTAAGTTCCGGTTTTCAAGGATAAGGAGCGTAGTGTTAACTAAACTTAAGTAAATTTTTTACTTTTAGTTTTATAGTTATTTTTCTAAAATTAGTCTATTACTAATTACTGGTCTAATTCCTATTTTATGATTTTTGTTATTATCAACAGTTATTTAACACTTAGGCGCAGTGACAGCAATGTTTCGAATTCATGTTGAAATATCTCTGCCTACTCTGTTTTATGCGGGACACAGAGCAAAAAACACAGCAGGGTAGGCAAAGGGAACCTAGTGTTGAGACACTCTGTTCCCCGCTTTCCGCCGATTTTTGGAGGCATTGCGTGTTGAATGGCGGAACTCAACGTCGCTCTTTTCCTCGACACCAGAGGTCAAGCTCAACACGCCTTCAGAGTTTCGCGGAAAATGGATAATAGATTGTATTAACACTAGGTTCCCTTTGCCTACTTTACTTTACCTGCTCTCAGCATTGCTGTACGGATACAGCGTGAAGGCAAAAAAAATCAATCAAGGCATTTTAAAATTACCTGAAACGCTTTCATAACCGTCATATAAAATACATATTTTAATATAAATACATAGTTAGTACAAAAGTTGGTCAAAGAGGACATTTGTATTGTTACGAAACACAACATAAAGTAGGGCTGGCTCGCGTAAAGTGAAATGTGAAAGCCACTTACCTAATGCTGAAAGCACCGACAATCTCATTCGGGGCGACAAATTGAGAACACCTTCCGGCGCCGCAGCCACACCGGCCGGTCTCTGGTAAATACCTATTTATTGTGGCGTGCGCTGAGACAGCTGTCTCCTACACGGGGGGAAATTAGAGGAGTGCTGTCACCCGCTTCAACAATAAACTACGGCGTCGTAGAAACATTCATGTGGATTAAATTAAATTTGTTAAATTTATTTTTTGTATATTGCAATATTTGTATATTAAAAGTGAAGAGATGAGGTCAATCTTATACGTGACGAGCTTGAGCCCCGGGAACCTAAGGCTATATATTATAATTATGTTGGGGGAGTGCTGACATGCAGTGAATGTGGCCGCACTTTTACTGTAAAAATCGGTTATGTCAGTCGTCAGTCATATCAGAAGTCATCAACGAAGCTCTTGTTAGCCAGATGTTAGTGACTGTGGCCGAAAACGATCGGTCAGGAACAAACAAGATTTGTATATTTAAATTTATATATTTTCTCATCTACCCGCAGATCAAGACCCTAATTTTAATACTTAATATTATTTTCATATAATTTTAATTTTAACTGATTTAAGAGGGAATCTAGTATCAAGACACTTGGTTCCCCATTTTTGCCGAATTATTAGACATTACGTTTTGAGGGGCGGAACACAACGCCGCGCTTTGTCTTGTTACCAAAACGAAGCGACCGAAGAAATGAAAATGTTAATAAATTTATTCCCCCTAGTGCGAATCGCTCACAAACTGTCGACTAACGGACATGAAAAATAAACTTCTTTATACAAAATAGATATTCTTCTTCTATTTTTAGTTCAGTATTTACACATGCGTATGTGCGTAGTGAAAGGTGAGTCACTTTAATATGGAAACACGATGATTTTCTCCGGAAACCCATGCGTTATCCCAGTCGTTTGTTAAGCTCTCGAATTATGTTGCGCCCAAGGGAGCTCTACAGGGAGTAACACAAAACAAATTTTACTTTTTTCTTTTTTGCTCAGAAATTTACTTTCTACCTACCTTGGCACGGTTGGTGAATAATAGCCTTCCTCGATACAAACACCAATTTGGTGGAATTGTTTTAGATTTTGTATATCGTTTGTTTATACAAATAATGACGATTCAAGTTTCATTTTATATTTTAGTTACGGTTTAAGTTGATTTAATTGCGAATAAAATTATCTTTTCTTGCTGTAAGTTTAGTGGGTCAAATGTAACACATTTGAGATATGGTTGTAAAATAATTTAAGATTTGTTGTTAATTGCTGATAGATAATTTCATTTATATATAAATATTTTTTTAGCTTTACGCTGTAGACTTAGAACATTCCCCATTTTCCGCTGAATTCTGAGGAAGCGTTGAGTATTGTGTGGCGATTGTTGACGCAGTGCAAAGAACATGAAATCGAAATTAATTGAAATGAATCGTAGGAATCGAACCTTCAACCCATCGCTTACAGTTACGCTTTATGCTCTGCGCTACGACAATATGTGCCACATATTTATAAATTTTGCATATTTAAGTAATCCATTTAATTGAACCAGAAAGGTATTGATTTTTAATAACATCATATGAAGCACGTAAACAAAGGGGATATAAAGTTACGATGCGGTGTTGTCACGGCGGACTAGCACAAATAGCTCAATTAAGCAGCCGCCCGTATCCAGAACATCGCCCCTACAACAAATGGGCGAGTCATCTGTCCACGTGCCACGTCGCATTCTAAATTGGTTGCGTGCCACGCTTTTTTTTGCAAGTTTCGAATTAACCAATGCAATCAATCAAGCCCGTTTCGAACGAATATTTACTGCCGCTGCAACGGTGTCATTTATTTTTAGGTACACAGTAACGTATGATATGGGAAACTGAAAATCTACGATTGGGTTGTTATTTATTTGTATTTTTTAAGGTTCCGTACCTCAAAAGGTAAAAACGGAACGGAAATGGGGACCCTTATGGGGAACACTTTGTTGCTCGTCTGTCTGTCTCTCAAGACTATTTATTTTAGGATCGTAAAGAGATATAGCTGAAACGAATATCAAATATACAGATTTATGGTTGTTTGAAGCATACACAAAATCTAGCCTCAAAGTCAACACACACAAAGCAAAAGATACGATCATTTATCTATTGATTTACCTGAGTTTTGTATGAAATTCATAGCGCATGTATATTCTATAGGGCATGAAGACAGAAGTTAACAAACAAAGGAAAAAAGCTAATCTAATCTAGCTTCACGCTGTATCTCTTTATAGGGAATTATCATTCTTTCATCACTTATTTGTTTGATGTGCCCAAACCAGCTGCCAGAACCAGCAAGTTCTTCTTCACTCTTACCGTGGTATCCCTGCTAGTACCAGCCATTCTTCATATTTCTTCCCAAATATACCTATTTCATTCACTTGCTCTAATATCCAAAAGTAATAATAAAAAAATAATTACATACTTAAATTTCAAGTTCATTTCACATAAAATGAGCATATGTCCGCCAGCTTTTCAGTAAGTTTGTCTTTTAGCTTTTATAAGTTGTACTTCCCGTTGTACCTCAAGTCTCAGTGGTTGAGTCCTACTCACAGTTAACTAGTTATTATTACACAATAACGTATCGTACTAACGAGAGACTTACTTACACGAATAAATCAAAAGTAATGAGCTTTCGTTTCTATTCGCGGAACAACTAGCATAAGCTTCTCTCGTGGAACTTGTTTCGAAGCAATACGGCCGCCTGCTTAATTGGCTAGAGTTTTCGCTTAATATTTACAACTTTTAAGCAAATGCAGTTGAAATGCATTCGAGAGTTTGGCGTAATACACTGCCTTGAGCTCTAGCTAAGTTTTCTTCTTGAGTTAAAAATGAATTCCATTTGAAGTGAAATATGAAATACCTATTGTCGATATTTTGTTCATATGTTACACATTGTTAGTGTGAATGTAAGAGTTAAGTGTGGAATATTTACGTATCCGTCAACAATTATTGCGATAAGAAAAAGTTTTTTTTTAATAAAATATGTTTCTATACGATATATATATATATCGATGTTATCTAAATATTTTGATTTTAGATAACTTGGTAGTATAGTTTGTGACATCAAAGCTAATGGCAATATTCAAATACTGTGACGCCACGAGCAAGCATGTAACTGGTAAAGGTATTTTGTAATATCAAAGACTTTACGGCGTTTTATGTTAAGTAATTTAATATGGCGCCGTCGAGCACAATATGTGTTTGTTTCATTTAATAAATTATATTATACTCGAGCGTGATTATAATACGATTTATGAAATAACGGTAGTGTGTTAGGTAGGATGTTTATACATAGTCCTATATAGTTTATATATATTACCTATAAATTTATATATTTCTAAGGCTAGTCGTGGCGCAGGGGTACAAAGTGTTACTAAAAAACTGACTGGTTGTGGGTTCGATCCTTACCCGAGGAAATGTAGTATTTATTTAAATTTATATTTTCATTTCTTCGCTCTGGTGTCGAGCGAAGTGCGGCGTTGAGTTCCGCCACGCAATGCCTCCAAAGAATTTTGGTGAAAGTGAGGAACGGAATGTCTTAGCATTAGGTTCCCTCTGCCTACCCTGCTGTGGTCTGGATACAGTATGAAGCTGATTTTTTTCTAAAGAGGTAAGAAGAGGGAATCTAGTGTATAGACTTAATATTTTTAATTTAATACTTAAATCGAACCCACAACCTGTCGCGTTTTACAGTCACACGCAAGACTTTTTTCAATAAATATAACCGTATATAGCGTACATAGGGCGTGCATACCTATAAAAACATTTATCTTTTCGACTATTCTATCATAAAAGCTGATAAATATAGTGAATAATCGAAACTGCTCAGAGAATTTTGAGCAGGAAATAAAAATACAATGTAACCCCGCGAGGGTCCGGAATTGTGAACAACATTTGAAAAACAATATCTCCATCGATGTCTCAGTCTATCGGAGTCAATGGAGGGCTTTACAAAAGTGTCACGTAATATGTAAATCGCTTAGATCGCGATGTGTCCCGCCTGTCAAACTCATCCGGCGACGTCTTATAGATTTGGAAACGATTTTTTCACAATGTTATCTTCAGTTTGAAATATAAAGGTTGATGCTTGCTTTATGTATCATATAATAGCGCAATTAATTAATTTATGATGAAATAAAATAATAAATATTTAATTTTATATACCACTGTTATAGAGTTCTCAGTGTTACTAACTACTCTTCGTAAAAATATCACAAAATACAATATAATATGTTTTCTGTATAGTTATAAACGGGAGCTGAATATTTTTACCTTACGGTAAGTTCTTGGTACACTCATAATAATCTAGAGCTATTCCTTGACGCTCGGGTGTCACGTCGACTGCACCCCGCGCATACATACATAGCACATACATACTTTTATCTCAAGTCACGCTTAATGGTGCAACAATTTTACGCGATTCCCGCGTCACGCCCTCTTTGTTTAAACATGCAGCATGTCACGCTGGTGACGTCCTCCAAATATTACAACGTTCGCCCGTTAGCATAATAAAACGAGCATCGCTACAGGCGGCGCATTAAACTGCACTAACGAGGTGCGCGGGGAAATCAAATGTCGCTCTCATTACATTATATTTTCTAGTATCATCATATGAATATTTATTATTATTTTAAAATTAATATTAAGTTATTGTGAGGCCAGTCGTGACACAGGATCTCAGTGTGACTGTGAACGCGATCGGTTGTGAGTTCGATTGGAGTCGAGGAATGAAATATTTATTTAAATTTATATTTTCATTTTTTCGCTCTGGTATCGAGGCAAAGCGCGGCGTTGAGATTTTCCACTCAACACGCACTGTCTTTATAATTCAGTGGAAAATGGGGAACGGAATGTCTTGACACTACGTTCTCTCTGTCTGACTGGCCGTATGCGTGATATAGCGTAAAACTGATTAATTTTTTTTTAATTATTAAAATAATATTAAGGACTTATGAATATTAGGTTTATGCGATATGCATACATATTACTTGATGAAGTATTTAATAGTAACGTCACCGGTAATTCCAAATGGGTTTATCACAAAGTTTCCATTTTGATAACAAAAGATAAAGTGTTTTTTATTGTTTCTCGGAAGATGATGTGTATGTGTATTTTAAATTAAAAGAGAGTGATTAAGACATATAACCAAGTTAATATAGTATTACACATAAATTTGATTCGGAGAGAGCAGATGCTGGTAATACTAGCGTCTGAGGTACTAGAGGGGATTGCTGGTATCGCTAACAGTTACGGTTGCACGTGAAATGCATCCACAATCGAAGTGACTCGGCATAATTCAGTATTTGTTAAAATTCGATATTTACTACATCACGAGATTATCTTAATTTGCCTATATTTTTTTATGTTTTTATAGTACAATTTTATACTCTTTGTTGTAAAATCTAATTATTAATATATTTTTTAATTTCTTTTATAAATTTTTAAGAACGTATTTTGTAATATTTTTATTATCATATGAAAATGGCACTTCACATTGTCACATGTCACAAAAAAAATAAATAAAGTTTGTTTATCTGAAAATCAAGTAAGTGGACAAATTCACAGTTTGATTTTATTAGCTTCACACATATAGTAGGGTAGGCAGAGGGAGCCTAATGCTAGTCTTAGCATTAGGCTCCCTCTGCCGTGGAGTGGAGTCTGCCGGAGTGTCTACTCCGCTCCCCACTGGAACTCAACAACGCGTTTTTTCGTGCGGAAATGAAAATATTAAATATTTCATTTACTCGAATGGGAATCGAACCCACAATCTGTCTTTTATAGTCATTATTTTATTACAAATGTTAGTATAAACAATCTAATGAAGTAATCCGATAACCGCTCGGAAGGATTCTTAAGTCTGAGGTGAAAGAATTAAAGCAATTTCATTTGGCTTCAGGGCGGTTGCTCTCGCTCCGAACTCAATTCTGAGTGAACTTCGAATTGGAAAATAATTTCCGACTACCTGCTTCAGTTGTTAAACTTTTTATTTATTTATTCGTTGATTAGTCTTTTTATTAAGACCTACCTTCATAACAATGAGAATTGAACACTTTTTCATGTTGTTTTAAATTTAAATGATCATTTGACTACGCGGGCTACTTATATAACGGGCGATATTTTTTAATCCATACTTATATTATTAATTTGAAGGTAACTCTCTGATGTCATCACGGCTAAGCCGCTGATCGAACTGTGATCATATTTCATGTAATGTGCTTTTTTTCTCATTTTTTTTGTTTTTCCAAGAATTTCATTGTTCTAAGAAATTCAATTTATTTCAATTACTTTTTTTAAATATTCCCCTTTTTATTTATTTTATTTCCATTACTTTTTTTACTTTTTTTTACTTTAGGTCTATATATTCTTACAATATCTTATAATTTATTAGTATATTAAAGAAATATTCATATAATTCAAGCGGGTGAAGCCGCGTCCTCTGGTAAAGTATTTCAGTATTTATATGTTATATTAGTTATTAATATCAAATTATATTTTCCTTACTTCCAAGCTAGTCTGTTCATGCAACGACGGTAAATAATCGAGTCTTAGTACGCCACCAGCGTCGCCGCGGTAGTATTTTCTCATACCCGCCAACGAGATTGAACAGGAGTAAGGCGATCATAACTCACACTTAAATGGAGCCCGAGGTGTAATCTCGGCGTGGATACGCAATAATCCCAACTGTCCATTCTATCAACTAAGCCTTATACTTTTGTTCTATTATTCTCTATTCCCTCTCCGTGACCAGATAGATATATTATGATAGCGATGGGGATTTAGTACGCGTACAATGCACGTACATTGCCTGTTACTGTTATATTCATTTATATGTCATTTTTCGTTTCAAATAAGTTTTTGTATAAATACAATTTAATTTAATATATACATTTTAATATAGTAGGTAAGAGAGGTAGGAGGCGACCTCGAAGAGTCCTCTAGACCTAAGAAGGTCACATAAAATGCATGAGAACTTCCCGAATGGTGTATGAAGAAGTTGATGACAGTGGACGAGAAGAGATATGCAGAGACCGTAGGTATTTGTTCCGTTTTCTCCGGCTACTCCGCTAGAGATACAGTTTGAAGCTAAATAAGCTACAACATATCACTAAAATTATAGCAATCTTTAACTTTTTTGGGTTCACCTATTTATAAGTACTAGATGCAATTTATGTTGTTGCACTTAAAAAGACTGATGCAAAGGAAAAGTGAATTGCAAAAGCAAAATTAAGCCGTTTAAGCTCCTCAGTCAATTTGCCGTGTCAAGAACTTCCTTTAAAAGTTTGCGCTCAGACACCGAGTAAGGCCCATTTACATATTATTGAATTTTTATACGACTACCGTCTAATCGATTTTGTGTGGGCCACTTCATTTCAACGATATTATTAGCTGTATATCAGAAAGGATGAATGAGTTTGGTTGTGTTAACATAACATTCTGTATGGTGAAAATCATACTTTTAAGTAGGTACCGATTTATTATTATTTAGCTATTTTTTTTTAATGAATTTGGCCAAAAGTGAGGAACGGAAGTGTCTTAATGGGAACGGAGTGTATTAATCTTTCTTCTGCCTTCTGCCTTCCCTGCTCTATGGGAGATACTCTAAGCTCTTTATAAAACACTATAGTAACAAATAATAAAACACATTCTCTAATCACACACAAAATTCCAAGTCGTATCGTTCCACCAGATATAATCCACGCAACTAACTGCACATTCAATTTAGATTCGTGCATAATGCATAGAGAGGGCAAGCATGGACCGAGGGAACATTTGCCGTATCTAATTACGCATTATGCTTTGCCATGTAGACGGGCACGTCTACCGATGATGAATATTAGATCACAGTCCAGCCTAGTGCCAGTTTCGATATTACAGCCAATGCTCTGTTGGTAATTGCTTTGATCAACCGCGTGGCTTAACGCTGTAAGATGTTCTATTTTTTATTGATTTATTATAGTTCTTGTCTTAGCGTCTTGCAGTATGCATTACACTAATTTAATTTAACTTAGCTTCACGCTGTGTCCCTAATGAGGTAACTAGATAGAACAGAGCATCAAACGCAAATATCTGTATATCTCTTTCGCCTCGTCCATGGCCTCTTTATAAATGAACAAAATTTATTTCTTTATCTCAATATATTAACATGTAACTTTTATATATAAAATATGAAAAATATATGAGTAAAAGCTAGTAAAATGTGAAGAAATACAAAAGGCCAAAAAAAGATAGCCTAGGCTCACCCTAACACGTTAAAATAGAAATATAACAAAAGAAATCATATTGCCACCGTTTCTGATTCTTTATTTAGATACATATTTAAGTGCTTAAGTTCGGACAATCATTAGCTCGACCCTTGCCATCGCTGAGCTGAAACTGTCGTATTTCCTCATAAGGAGGAAGAAAATACTGTCATAACTCACGGTTACTCGGTTCCCTGGTGTGTTGTAAAGATGCCCTTAACACTAGTCTTCATTTTTACTTGGGATAGTGCATTTGTCACGAGCTGGGATTTACAAGTTTTTATATTTGTGTTTAGTGGTTAGTTTAATACATCTTTTCTCATAACTATTGTTGACCCAGTTACACTTAATTGTACATAATGGAACTACTTAAAGGATATCTTGTATTTATAATTTTGTTTTCTTTCTCTATTCAAAAAAAAATCTATGTTAAATTTCACTACACGTCACACATAGGAGAAAAAAGTACAAAGAAACAACTACATATCGCCTCTACTGTATATACGAGTAGATAAATACGTATGTATATACTGTCGAGGCGTCCATGTAAATAAAAATTATGTGTCAAGTGCCTATTTTTATACGTAGAGAAAAATTTTGAATTTGGAGTAAAAATAAAATTCGTTGCTTAGTTAATCAAATTCATTTTTTCATTCATCTCTTTGAGTTTACAGTCCTCTAATACTTTTAATTCTTGCATATTCACAAATTCAATCCTTTTCATCTTTTCAAAGAATTTATTCTAAAATCATCATGAAATAATAAGAAAGCGTTCGTTTGTTATAAAGCACGCCTACAGCAAATATTTAATTTATAAATAATCAGAATGCAGTACGTTGGCTCATACGGTGCGGGCGGCGCCGCTAATAGCCCCTCTCTCTATTCCTCACTATTGAACAGGTGCCACTGTTCCCACGTCTCCCTCGCTAAAGGTTATTGGGCCTTCCTTTACGCTTTTTACTGCCTGAACCCAGTTTGAACTCAATTATTTTTATGGTCGGCCAAATTGCTATTTTGTTGCTTCATCACGATTATTAAGACAAAATTAGTTCTAAGATTGATAGTATTTTTTATTGGCAATTTTCCACTGTAGTTTAGTTTAAATTCTATTTATAATTTATAGTACATAGGCAAAATATATTGACAATATAATCAAGACGTTGCCAACACAGTATTTACTGTGTGTAATTAATAAAAACTATAACAATAAATAAATTATTAAGATGTATTTATTTATCAAAAATTGACAAAATTTTGTGTGTGTGACAAAATTTAAAATATTCAGCAAAAAGTGGGGAACGGAGTGTCTTAACATTATGTCCCCTCTGTCTATCCTGCTGTGTGCGGGATACAGCGTGAAGCTGATTTAATTTTAATTTCTTAATTAAAATATTCTTAAAGTATTTTGTCAAGTACTTATATATAATTTTAAATTCAAGTAACCATTTCTATTACATCACAAATCATTTTTCGTGTTCTATCTCTTTCTCGTAATTTTATAATGTTAACATCAAATCTGATTAAGAAGCAGCACAGAAATTGTACCCTTATTTTGTAGACGTGTTTAAACATTGATATAAAATCACGTCGTATTCCACGTTTTAGACGTTTGCTATATTTAAGTTATAATTTTAGATTTTTGAAAATTGAACTTTACACGATTAGATTTGTAAAAATATTTTTTATAATTTTCTATTATTATCTATTATCTGTTAGAAGTGTTCACGTTTTGTATTTATAGATAAAAGTCGGAATGGCCGTCAGAAACTGATGATAAAATATCTTATACTCTTTCTCTCCATTTTGAGATTCTAAGTGTGAATTACGTAGCGCTGTATATAACGTCGTTTCAGGTAGTGTATATAAGTACATATATTGACATTAATCGTTACATAAGATTGATAACAATAAGTAAAACCGGTTAAGTACAAGCTTAAGGATTGTCAATTTTAATAGCATTCTCTCTTGCCAAATGATAATAGTAAATAATTATCATTGGGGAGCGGAAGATTGTAAAAACTCCCCAAAGCTCCGCTCCTCAAAGAATGAGAATGATGAGAACGTATGGCTCAGTGGTCAGAGCGCTGGGATGGTTTCCACGGGGCACGGGTTCAATTTCCGCTACGTTCAAATTTTTGTACGTTTTCTAAATAAGTATTTTTGTTACTTAAGAGTAGAATAACACTAATATTGAAAATTTTATATTAATTTCAGCTTGATACATCCATGAATCTCGAGATAAATTATCTTGACAGATGGACAACAGTGCTCCTATAAGGAATCCGGTTGTACTTTTAAGAAGTGAAGAATCTTTAAAAATGATTCGATGCATTGAATATGCTTCTCATGGAGTTACATTAAAGTCGTCATAGTGTTACAGCAGCGAATTTATCTAGGTTTTATTATTTAATTATCGTTATGTAGATACGACCATTTATCAACAATCAAATTATATAGAACATCCACGACAATATTAATTACCAATTTTATTGTATTAAGTATTTAATAAAACTTTTACACCACATAGCATAAGCTTTATACATTGGTATAATATGAAGAAGTGGAGGGCAAATCTAAAATTACCATACTCTACAAGGAACCTAATTAAATTCAAAGTAGCACTTAGCTTTTCAACTGCAGCTTTAAAAAGAGACATTTCACATGGTTTTCCTGGAAAAGCCTTTTGGTGGACATATCAAAACGACACAGGTAGATTTTAAAAATGTTTGTTACGAGTACTCGCTACTCTTTGATATCGAGCTCTTTGGTGTCGCGTCGGTATCACATGCACGCTCTAAAACATTTTGTTCATGTTAATTTTGTAATATTCACTCGACAGGCCATTTTAATATTTAGATAAAATTACTTTATTGTAAGATTATAATAATAATAATAATAAAGCCGTTTATTTCGATATTTCGAGTTAAAAAGTCAAATGTCGATAGTAAATAAGATTAAAAAGATTAGTTATATTATTGTTTGTGGTATTAGTGGTAATGTTAGTAGTGGTAAGTGAATGTCTGAAACATGGATGTCATTTTGGGTAAAGGCCTCCTCCAGTCTTCTCCAGGAATCTCTGTCCTTGCTTAGTTTTACCCAGTCTTTTCCAGCTATTTGTATTATATCATCAGCCAACCTCGTCTTCGGTCTACCAATGTTCCTTTTTCCGCTTGGGCCTATCCATCGTGTGGTTTGTAATGTCCATCTTTTATCTGTATATCGTGAGACGTGGCCGGCCCACATCCATTTTTGTGTGAGTGCACGTTTGAGAGCGTCATTAATTTTAGTCTTTTGTCTGATATGTTTATTCTTAATTTTTGTATTTTTCTAAATTTTTAGTATTGGTCTTCCTTTTTATAATAGTATAAAAAGTATTTACTCGCACTGACACTGACATTTGAACCCCTTTTTCATGTACAGTTAAACAATTCCTAGTTTTGTCACGGTTCGATTTTTTTAAGAGAGCTAAATAAATATATATTTCGTTTCAAAGAGTCAGGAAAAATCTAATTTAAGGACGCTTCGTTCTTGGGTTGTTTGTCTTCAAAATAAGCGCTTTCTCATGTCATACAAGGAAAATAAAAATATACTCCTTTATTGCGCCATCACTATTTATAATATTCTGAGAATAAGTGTTATATTTAAAAATATTTTACAGAAAATAATTAAAAATACAAAGCTTTTATTAAACCATATATTTTATTAGTTTTCTTAATAAATATTATATATAAATCGAGGTTATTAAGATAAATATTATAAGAATATTTATATCATATATATATTTTTAATTAAACTAAGAAAAAATAAACAAAACAAAAGTGAAGTTATTTTTAACATACAATCATCCATACAAATCGAGATTACGTGTCCGCCTGAAAACAACCTGTACTCGTACAATCAGAAAAGTAAACGTCACTAAACGTATTTCCAGAAGCGGCGGGAATTGAATTTTCAGGGGAAAAAAAAACGAAACAGTTTTATTTAAGCAACTGATTTGAGAGCAAACACCTACCGTAGACTGGAAGGAAGCAGCCCGCATCTCAATACAGATTCACGTTGAACCTCTCAGTGCACTAAAGGAACATAAATTTCTCTACTACATATTTTTATTCTTATTTTTTGTCGTTATCACAAATTGGGAAGATATAGTCCAAAAAATGTACAAAATATTAATGCTAATGTCATCTAATATCATCATATATCGTAATAAACGTGAATGTAAGTTTGTTTGTTACGCTTTTACGCAAAAAATACTTAACCGATTATCATGAAACTTTGTGCACATATCCTAAATTAAAGGTGTTATAAGAAAAGACATAAGATACCTCTTATTAAAAATATATGTATTTAAAAAATAAATTATCCTTTGGCTGTAATATAAAAGTAAGGGAATGAAGCCGCGTTGGAGTGACCGTTACATATATAAAAATACGAATACTTTCGTGAACACGGACAAACCTGCGAGCGAGTCACTGTATGTTATGCAAAGAAAATATTATTCTTGTTAGAGATAAGTTAATAAAAGGCAGTAATAATAATATATTGTGAGGTTATAAAAGTGAAATATAAAATGAAAAACAACACAAATCTAATATTACAAAATACAATTGTATGTATTGAACATAAAAATATCTATTAACTTAAGCTTAAACGGCTAGAAACTAATAAAACACCAACGATGATTCAAAAACACATTTAAGTACAATATAGTAACAATCTAATTACAAATCATATCGACTATAACGTCTAAGATCTAACGTTCTCACGGGCCAAACCCCTCGCCTAGGTCAAATCAGCCTCATTTTATATCTCAAATGAAAGAGCGGCCATATTGCCACTTTGACGGTTGACACGTCGCAGACTGTCTATGACTTGACACGTTGCAGAATATCTATGACAGTTGATATTTTGTAGTACGACAGTCTCCTAAATATATAATAATCATATGTCAATATTTTTAATTTAATAATACTCACTGTTAGACAAATAAGATTCGCAAAAGACGAAGGCGTCGGTGCGGAAAATATTCGGGGGCACAAACTTAATTAGCGTGTTTTCTTTGATTACAGCCATCATGCACCGGCTGCGTGGAACTGCTCCGTTCAGGTGACTTCGCGTTATAAGTAAATTACATAGCTCTCTCTCAGAAAGGAACTGTTATAACAGTAATATAAAGGTAACGCAGGCAACAAGTGTTGATTTTTAATGGCTGGAACGTTTACGTTACAACTTGCTTTAATTTTTGTAAAATTTTATTTAAAACACACTTTACATATATTTTATATTTTAATTGGAGTATGTTAAAATAAAGTACTGTTGCTAAAAATAACATTAAGCATCAAATAGCACGGAAGATATCCTGTAATTCGTTATTTTGAATGAAATGAAATCAGCGTCACACTGTATCCCTCATGCAGTACGATAGGCAGAGGGTACATAGTGTTAATACACTACGTCCCCTCTGTTTCCCGTTGAGTTGAGTCCCGTGCTGAGTGGCGGAACTCAACCCGGCGGGGTATATACCCTTGTGCCCCTGCGCCGTGACAGCCTCGATCAATCAATCGAGTTTGCCTCAATTATTTTGGATTAAGTGATGTATAAATTTCTTGATTCCTTATTCCTTAGATACTTTAATAAACTTGTGCTAAATAATGTATTTCATCTCCTCTTGTCGGCAAAACAAATTGCTTCATTTTTGGCGTCAGGACATTAACAATGAAATTTATCACCTGTGTATGGGCTTGTTGCTGTCGTTTATAAATTATTTTACTTCCCGCTTTTTCGTTGGTTTTATTAAAATAATTAATTATTCTTGTACATATATCATTTATATTTATATATTTAAACAAAAATTTGTAGATGTTTTTGTGTTTTAAAATACTAAATTTGTTTGTATGACAGATTGTATGTGAAAAATAACTTCACTATTAAATATCAATAAAAATATATTGGCAAATTTCAATGATAAGGCACTACAAAAGACCCCGAAAGTTTGTCTCGAGTACCGTATTCGTTTAAATTATAGGTGTATTTAAATAATAATTGATTTAAGCTTCCAAAAAGGAACGTATGTATAATTATTTAATATTTAATACATATTTTTTTTACAGAAATGATTATTTATATTACTTTCAACATATATAAAATAAAATTTTGCTTAGAAAGCTTAGTTCTGTATAAGACGTGACAGATGGCCGACGTAACAAGATAATTAACACGTTTCTTTTATACCCTAACAAACTTTATTAATACCGCGCGGCTTAAGCTTTGAGGAACAAACTTTTCTAATGAAGTCCCATCGTGGAATAACTATGGGCCACTTTTAATTTGTTTATTTTGCAAGGAAGGAATCAAAAGATTTGTGGTTTTGTCAAAGGTTATTTTGTTTTGTAATTAAAATGTTAATTATTAAAAGATTGATTTTAGCTGTACCCTGTATCCTGCTCATAGCAGGGTAGTCAGAGAGAACCAAGAAACCTAGAGCTTAGACACTCCGTTCCATTAAGACATTTTCTGTTGAATTTTGAAGGTATTGCGAGTTGAGTGTTATTGCCACTCAACTTTACCGACCAGAGCGGACTCGATCGTAGTGAGGAAATGAAAATATCAAATCGAGTGGGAATCGAACCCACAATTTACAGTCGCATGCTTGACTTACACGAATGACCTCAAAAGAAAACTATGCCATTACTGGGTAAAATATTTAAATAGAAGTAGTTTACATAACTTTAATAGGTAAATATTTTGTAATATGATACAAGAATTATAATTGAAAATGTGCTACATGTATTAATCTTATAAAATATTACACATAATAAACATATAAACGCAATATACGTGTCAGAGATTTCAAATGTCAACTATAGTGAGGGTGTCAAAATCTGAGCAAATGTGTTTATGCAAATTAGCAACTCCATTAACATTGACTTCCTGCGAGACTAGACGCGTGTTTGTAGTATAAATATCACACGACACGCCAACGGAACATTTTTCATTAATTATGCAGATATTATGATATTGTATGTATTGTCAATTATTTGATTCTATCATTCTAGTAAAATACTGGACTGTATATGCAGCTGGATAAGCTCTCCTGACACTAGTGACTCGAACGCGGCTTCGCTTGCTTAGTCTTATTTTTTATATTATAGCCAAAATAGCCTTTCTAAAATACCTCGAAGAATATGTGTACAAAGTTTCATGATAGTCGATTGAATAATTTTGGCTTGAGTGACAAACAAATTTACACATTTGTTATATTAGTATCATGTTAGAGAAAAGTGTGTTTAAATTTTAGCCATTTTGCTTTTATTGATTATAATAAACGAAGCAATTTAAAAACTTTGATTATGAATATCCTAAAGTAATATGGATGCTGAAACAATGTAAATAGAGCCTTAATATCTGGAATGTGAGACATTACGGGAGTTAAGTCGGTCTGCTGAGAGAGCCGCAAATATGTGCGCTATGTAAATTTGATACCTGCATCGTCGCGGTCAGACACCGGCCTACCTTCGTCTACGGAATGAATCTGGAGGTGGCCGAAATCTAAGGAAACATTTGTCGAAATTTTGTGTTTATTATGGCTTGCAGATTTGTGTTTCAATTAAAAAATAAATAAATCAGCTCACGCTGTATCCCGCATATGGCAGGGTAGGCAGAGGGAACCTCGGTTCGCCACATTCCGCCGATTTTTTGGAGGCATTATATGTTGAGTGGTGGAACTCAATGCCGGGCTTTCTGCCTTGTTGCCACTGTAACTGAGCCAAATAATAATTTATTCCCACGAGTGTGCATCGAACCCATAATCTTCGCCTTTACCGTCACATGCTTGTGCCCCTGCGCCACGTCTTTTATTATATTACATGTTGCTCTCCGATTTTTGTTAACGTAAAAAAAATTAAAACAAAACTAAAAACGAACTTAATGTTAAATCGTTTTAATTATACGTTGCGAAAGAAATATGTACCGAGTGTATAGAAACAGTTGGTGTGGCACCAACGGTCGGAGTTGGACAGTTCTACCGACATTGGAAAGCTTTATCTCTGCCAAATGGAGTACGTGACTTCAATATCTCAATTAGATACTTTATAGCAATAGTAATTACGTTGTTTGGATGTTCACTTATTTGTCATTGCGTTTTAAAATAAAAAAAATAAATAATAATATCAATTTAATGACTTATATAAGCAAATTGAATTGAAAACGTATAATGACACAAAAAATTACATAGCTACTACTAGTATATCTATAGTAGAATATCTAAAGTCTATTCGTAACATTATGTTTTCTGAATCCAAACTTCCATTTGAATCCGTAATCTGGTGAAAGGGAATGTAATACAAGGCGCAAGTTGCACCGGCAAAGTGCAATCCGCAAAGCCACAACGATTGTGAGGATTTATCAATATTCGTAGAGAGATTTGTTTTCGTTTCGACTAGTATTCTTTTCGAGCTTTAGTAGATTCATATTCTCTTTCGTTTTATGTACTTGCAATTATTTATATATTCTATATAATTTATCTGCAACAAAAATATTATAATTTTATGTATATTTCAATACGTTACGTATATGTTGTGTATATTATATATATGAACATTTCGAAGTTTATCGTTATGCTTTTTAAGTTACTGTGTTTTTCTCAAGTACTGCGTATATCTCTAAGTACTAGAGATAAGAACTCAACATGCAAAGGAGTATGCATAAGCATGATTCTGAAACAAATCCAAAGAGATAATACTCAGATAGTAGTCCTGAGCTTGGATTTTTACGATACGCTGAATTTACAATCGCCTACGAAAGCACACTGTCTTGAACAATCCCTTTGTTTGTTCTATTCAAATCCAATGCTAATATGTTCACAGAATCAAAGCGGACGGATGTTCTTCTTTGCATTGCTGAAAAAGGAAATTTAAGTAAAGCAATAAAATAACCCTCGTTTCGTAAAAAAACACAAATAAAATTAAAGTTTATCTATCTACCCACATAAGGCAAAAATGAATTTATAAAGCATATATTCTTCGTAACATTAGTGGCACTTGACAGGCCACTAGTAACCCACCTAATGGCGGTGGGACCCTTCGGAAAGTTGGTAACTTGTGGAATCTATCTGCCACCGCACTGCTTCTTTATGAGCCTCCATTATCACCGCTTTTCCGTTTTCCGATAAAACGTTACCCTACTTTTAATAGAAGTTAGTAGGGGTTCAAATATCAGCAGAATTTAATTATAGATTTTTAAATCTATAATGGCTTAAATTGATTTTAAAATATATAAATCACTGTAAGTCAGTGTGATGGGAAGTTTAAGCGTTAAAGTGAGCGTTACTTACATCGGTACCCAGTTCATAAATAAAAATAAAACTTAGACCGCTAACTTTCCACTTAACTTCTCTGAACTGTTAGCTTCCTGTTTTTAAAAGTCTGTTGCTTTTTTGCTTTCGTTCAAGAAAACGCTTTAGGGTTATAAGTTTAAAGCAGCTTCTAACACCTTGCTGTAAACTTAAGTGCATCTTCTACTTCATTAACATAAGTAATCGCTTACTATAAATGTTTCTTATTTTGACAAGAGGTTTAAATGTTCAAAAGTGACTGTCAGAAAGAGAAAAATAATTATTAATAAAAATAATATTAATATATGTGAATATATATATGGCCGTCGTGGTGCAGTGGCACAAGGGTGCCGCCCGTTAACGCGACGGTTTTGAGTTCGATTCCCACTCGAGGAAGTGAAATATTTGTTTACGTTTATATTTCCATTTTTCTTCGCTCTGGTGTCGAGGCAAAGCGCGCCGTTGAATTCTGCCACTCAACACGCAATGCCTCCAGAATTCGGCAGAAAGTGGAGTTCCCTCTGCCTACCCTGCTGTGTGCGGGATACAGCGTGAAGCTAAAAAAAAAGAATATGTATTGTCTGTCAATTTGATTAAAATAATGTATGAAAATTGTTAAGCAATCTATAATAAAATACCTAAATATCACATTATGGCCAGTTACAAATGTAAGAACCATTAAAAGATATGAAAAAAAAAAACTTGTGTGTATTGAGGACTAACGTAGAGTTGCCCCCTAAACGACAGGCAGGTTGACATCGCTTCATAAGATTATTGTTTTCAATCTTGACTCGAGACAGTTCACTTCAAAGGTAACAAAAAGGCAAAATGTCCCCAATCTAATATTCTTTTTAATATGAACCGTATTTTTTTTTTGGTTTGCAATTCTCAGATAAGTGACTTACAGAAATGTAACTTTCCACTCAATTATGCATGAGGAAATCGGATGGAAACGAGCTTAACTACCATAAGATTATGAAAACTATATTAGATATAAAAACTTTAATAATTTCAAAAAATTTAGATAGCTTGTTTTCATAGATAGATAGTAGATAGAAGATAAAATTTAAAAGAACATCGGCGGTTCCATTTCCTTTGCGCTACCATCCAATTGAACATTCAATTTTTTTATATTTTATCCAATTTACTTAGATTTTTATTAAGAAAAAAGAACAAATCTTTTTACTTTCATATTTCTGTAGAGGAATTTGTAATGACTGAGTAATTTTTTAAATCTGATTATAATATTATTAGTCCTCATAATTTCTACAAAATTGAATGAATAATATATATAATAATAATATTAAGGTCAGTTGTGTCGCAGGGGCAAAAGTATGCGACGGCAAGCGCGACAAGGTTCGATTCCCTCTGAAGAAAACGAAACATTTAATATTTTCCTTCCACACATTTCACTGAATTGTGTAGACATAGCTAGTTGAGTGGCGGTACTCAACGCCGCGCCGCGAAGAAATAAAAATATTTAATATTTTATTTCCTCGCGTCGGAATCGAACCCGCGACATGTCACGTTTAACGTAACACTGTGCCCCTGAGCCACGACTGGCCCCAATACTTCCTTAAAATCAAATTTTTAAAATTTATTTTGTTTAAATTAAAGTATAAATGTAATTTATTATATTAAAATGTAGAGAATTAATTATTGACTCTGGTCAGCCCAATCGGATATCATTCATACGTCATTTAAGGTCAAGACCACAGCAATATTTTCGATGGCCCTCGATAGCCATTATGGTAATATCCATTTGATGCGGGCGCCATTCGATCATATGTAGGTATAACGTTCATCTGCTCTTCTTTTTGGACGCCTTTTACATTTTTAATATCAATATATATTAAATCAATAAATATATTATTTTATTTATAAAAAAAAAACTTATTTTAATATTATTAAACGACTAGCGGCCGGCCGCGGCTCCTTCCGCGCTTAATCTGTAATCTATAATCTTCTAATATATATTTTTTACCACATTATCGTAATTTATATAAGGTATTTTTAATATTATAAGATTGATTTTTCCCAATTTTTTGTTTTATCTTAAAATGCAGCTATAGCGGGGCTAAGGCTCAAGCATGCAACTAATAACACAACCGTTGTGGTTTCGATTTCGACTCGGGTAATAAAATATTTAATAAAATTTCATTTCTTTGCTCTGGTAACGCTATATCTCGCACACAGCAGGGTAGGCAGAGGGAATCAATAACCTAGCGTAAGACACTCAATTCCATTAAGATATTTCCGTTCTTCACTTTCTATAAAATTTTAAAGGCATTGCATATTGAATGGCGGAACTTAACGCCGCGCTTCACCTCGTTACCAAAGCGAGGAAATGAAAATTTTTTAATAGATTATGAAGAAAAACTTAAAACATACCATAACATCGTGTTAGCAAAATGGATGCAGAACAGATTCCAGCCAGCTCTTCATGTAGCCTGCGTCAATTATGCACTTACACGGCAGACAATGAGCAAGCCCTATCACCAATCTGTTGGACGCACCTGGCGGTAACCGTGACATGCGGATTCTCTTTGTACCTGTCCACCTGGCATTGTGCAGTGCCATTAGCCTGCATTATACTAACCGCGTGCACTACTACTATCATACGTGATTGTTAATTAATAATTACATACACGTTGACGATTAAATGTGTTATGCGTTTATATTTTGTGTAGCTTATAATAATTTGTTATATTTGTGATATTTTATTTATTTATATCGATTTTTTTTTGTAGTGCGTAGGGCTCCCAATTCGATAGACCGACAACCTGATGGTTGATAGATGGTTACGGGTTTCGACTGGATGTTGGTGAGGTGGAGGAGGTGGAGGATCGGGAGATCTGGCACTCCCTGGGGGAGGCCTATGTCCAGCAGTGGACCCGAATAGGCTGATTTGATTAACAAAAATATTTATAACATAGCTTTAATATAATATTAGAATATATTAAAGCAGGCAAAACCTATGACGAAACGCGACGCTGTTAGAAACGTGAATGCGTTAATTAAAAGATTACACACGAATTGGTAATTAACATCGGATTTGTTTTCTCATGTGTTACGCAGCTCCACCTACCGGTAGAGACTGAGAAATGGCAATTTATTGATGCGTGTCTTAAGTACGTTGACAATACATTTTATTTTCTACACTCAACACCTGATAAACCCATTTTAATAAAATTCATAAATTTTCCAAGCATCCTTTTGTAAAATAAAGTTATTAGTAGGAGCGATATTATTCGATATATAGGCCAGGCGGGGCGCTGGGGCCCAAGTATCAGACTGTAAATGCGACTGGTTCGATTCCCATTCGAGGAAATGAAATATTCATTAAAATTTATATTTTCATTTCATCGTTGTGGTATCAAGGCAAAGCGCGGCGTTGAATTCCGCCACTCAACACGCAACGTCAGAACGTCAGGGAACGGAGTTTCTAGGCACTAGGTTCCATCTGCCTGCCCTGATGTGTGCGGGATTCAGCGTGAAGCAGTTAACAGCACATACCATATTCGGTTTTTGTTGTTATGAAATGAAATTACTTTTTTAAATCTGATATACCCGTAAATGTAACGAACGGCCTGAGTGCTTATAGAAATTGGAATAGATCAAAGACTCGGAAATCAATAACGTAAAGAGCCGAAAACGTTCAATGGCTGAAAGGGATTGAGGTTTTACTAAATTTTAATTTAAGCTTTGAATGCTTATAATTAAGCTAAAAAAATAATTGGTGGTGTCGCTTTTGACATTTATTTAATGTATGGGAATGAAGACGTTTGCGCCGCGACCTCCTGGGTTCCCATTAAGTTTTGCTTCGAGGGTCACGATTGAACGAATATAAATGAATCTTATATTTATGATACTTTTTTGTTGCCTCTGTTCTTGGTAGCATTTTATTGCTCGTGAAAGGGTGCGAATTGTTTTGCTGACAGATTTACGAGGGAATATTCGGCATTTATTTTAACTGCAAATGTTTTTAAAGATATATATACAATATAGAGGAAATGAGAGCGGCCGCAGTAAACGCGTAAACGCGACAGGTTGTGGATTCGATTCCTACCCGAGGAATCGAAATATTTAATATTCTCATTTCATCGTACTGGTGACATAAACATGTCACCAGTACGATGTCTGTCAAAATGCCTCCAAAGTGGGAAATGCCTCCAAAATTCGAGAGAAGTTCTTCAATGCAACACTTCCACAGACGTTCATGTGGTTTTCATTTGTAATGAATACACACCTTAATTCTATAAAAAATACAATATATATATATATATAAAATTATGATTGTTAGTATTATTAATTTGAATCCGAGATTCGCTATACAGAAGTGTTACAGTGTGAAGAGGCTCGAAGGCTGCTAACTCGATAACAAGACAACAGCAGGTTTCCTAATTGCAATTTATTGCAAGTACTACAGCAAGTCTGTTTCACTCCGTGTTGCGCTCACGTATTTTAAATTAATTTGCAATTTCGACAAACAGTTAGATCCTGTACGATGAATTGCTTCGGAATTGCTACAAGGACAATGTGTGTTACGATTGCGTCAACATGTGAACTGCTCTTTAGACATTTTTTATTCTTTGGATAACAATTTGGAGTATTTCATTTTGTTGTAGACTATTATTTATAGAATTTGACATAATAATGATTATTTTACCTTTGTGTATATCTTTGTATACAGTTATTAGTTAGAATTACTCGCTTACAATTAAAAGACTTGTTAAAATCAAATAAGAACATAATGCAGCTATTTATTTTCCTCCCGTATTTATTTACAGTTGTCTGCAGTAAAATTTTGAAGAAAACTTCATTTGCTATAGAGTTTTAACTATTACTACTATTTTGCTTGTATTTATTGGATAAATACGACGTCGTAACTCGTTTTTCTGTAGTAAGTAAGGAGTATACTAACTAAGGAGGATTCAAAGACCCATACTTTATTTAGTAGAAAAGCAATTAATTTAAAGCGTACAATAGAAAAGTACTACGTTTTGACGTATTGTGCTTCGCATAGCCGTTTGCTGAACTTATTCACGATTCCTTTATTAGCTCGATTTCAATACAAGAATAAGCATCAATTTGTGTTCGGAATTATTTATTATCTAGACGCCTTATTAAAACAAACTTCTAGTTTAACTCAGTCTAAATTTAGCGTTATTTTGAATTGTAAATTTGTGTATTAATATTCAAAAAAGTCAACAGATTCAAATCAGATATTGATAAGAATCGATAAAAGTGGAATTTCATCCTTGTTATCATTATTTTATAACAATGATAATAACGTATTATCTTTTAAAACAAACTTTTCGGGCTTATTAAGTTGGCAAGCAATAGTCAGTTTCATATAACAAGGAAAAGTTTAATTGCTTATGAAACTGCTGAATATAATGAATGCTAGCACAGTTCGTATTCGACAAAGTTTATTACGTATAAGACAGTTTAAGTCGTTGTGTGCAACGGGATCTGTTTATTTGTATTTATGTTAATTTAAGATAACGTCGTTATACTGTACAGTAATGTTTTTGGTTTTAATTGGAAATATTAAATTTCCATTTTTTTCTATTTATAATGTTTACTTTTAAATTGTTTACATTTGAATGCTACGGTGAAACGAAGCGCTGCGTTGATATCAGTCACTGACATAAGCAATTTATCAAAAGTTTGACTATAAATTTCTACAATAATTCTTTTAATAAATGGAATTAATATGAACATGGTGATGAAATACCCATAAACACAAAAAACTATATTATATTAGTGCTACAATTTGGAGGATGTATTTATATTTGTAAAAAAAATCATCTAAATCTAAATCCGAATACACACTATAAAGTGAAGAAAATCAACAAGTTACATTCTAATAAAATAATGTACCAGTATTTGATATTTTAAACTGATAGAACTGTGAGAGATAAAAAGCATATAACGTTTCACGTAGTGATTCGATATCGTTTGACTAAAACAAGTACAATACAGGCGAAAGGGGATTAATTTGTTGTCAGTAAATTGGATCCTAATGAAGCAAAGGCTCCTTAGGTAAACACGACGGTCGTCTTGATTCTGTTTACACGATTCAACGGTTCGTTACCTTTGTTTCGAATTCAATCGTCCGATCACTATATAGCTCGCAGCTCTAGTTTCTCTCACAAAATATATATTTACAGAATCGCCCTCACTCAAATATTACTTAATAAATGTTTGTATTTATATTATAATTAAATTTAAATAAATGTGAAGCTGAATGTAAATTTGGGTGCTATTTCTTTGTGAAATATGGATATATATATATGATTTGGAATTTCATAAGTTATAAAAATTGTGGCTCATGGTTTTAGTCATTAAATTCAATCTTTCATTTATTTATTTTTTATTAATAATAATAATATATATTGCCATAATTTGCTAATTTGTTACGGAAGCGATATTGAAATTTTGTATCACAACGTCGATTATTGTAATTAATTTAAATTAATTAAAAATATAGTTTGGCTCGTGGCTTGTAGTACAAGGTGTGTACTTACATGCCTATATAATATATGTGCATATGTAGTATGAATATCTCGTAGAATAGTTCTGTTGTTGGCATGAACATTTGCGGTAAGCCGCAACGAGTCTTATCCGTGTCTACCGTTTATATAATTACTGTGATTATAAATTTCTATTTATGTAATAAAACACACATAGTTTCTATAAAGTCGATAATTGTTGAGATTTTAAATATTCATTGTGATCAAGGGTCAACGAGAACGAGACATCGCATGATAGGTGATGGATCCTTATGTCTCTATTTTATATCCAGGAAATACCATAGGATTACGAATATCATTCCTGGAGAATTTGAGCACACAATTAACACCTCCAATTACACCTGTCCATACTGCTTCTTGATGAGCATAATTTTATAAAGCGGTATTAACTTCAATAATTAAAAGAATCCTTACTGTCACCATATTATATAAGACTAATAAGCTAGTAATTAATTACTTAAAAATAATTTTAGGAGAAACCTTAATTTTGAACAAATTTTGACATAATTATTCTTTTATCATAATTTAGCTACTTTATATTTAGTGGAATTCAGATTATGAAAAAAGATGTGTGATTTTTTTAATGGAATATTTCTTACATATATTATATTATATAGATAAAGTTAGTATTAGTGTTTCCAGGAGGCGCGGGTTCGAGGCCCGTTACGTTTAAATTTTTATACGTTGTCTAAATAAGTATAATATATTATGTGAGATTTTAAATTCCATTTAGCTCGATGCAAATTTTATGCAATGGCTTCATTATGGTTGTGTGGAAATTTTAATCACAATGAATATTTAATATTTAATCATATCAAGTATTTATAAATGAATATTTAATCAAATCAAGTATAAATCTAGTGTAGAAGTAAATTAAAAGATACATTTTAATAGAAATTTTTTTTTCGAAGACAACTTTCCATTAAAATGAATAATACTGTCGAATTAAACTTTTTATTAATTTTATAGCCATCATTTATAATTAAAATTAAAATATAATGTTTTTTTTTTATTTTTGGGCAACAATTACAACAAACACGAATTGATTTGGATTTAATTAAAAATTAAGTTGTTGAGATATTGTATTTTGTTCTTTTAACATTTTTTATTTTAATGAGTTGATAGATAGACTCGTAATATGAGAATCATAATTTCGAGCTTAGGTTGAACGGAAATAAGTGTAACGTTGTTTCACCCATATTACCCACCATTTAATTTCTTCAATGAGATGGTGTGTGATGCTATCGGTGTGATAAGGCATCATCTGATTGTTACGTAAACAATATATATATATATTTATAAATTAAAGATTTATCTTTATAATTGACCATATTCGCAATATACAGCTACATAGAAGTGGTCGAGTCGAGGAGTCGAGAGAGGTAAACGGTCTCTACCGTAGCGTTGAACCCTCAATTCTCTCTTGCTAAGTTAAGAAAAAGCTTAAGTAATTAAGTTCCTCGACATAATTATTGTAATAATATTTATTTGACAAGTATAGACGTAGTTTAAATTTAGAAAATTTATAAATATTAAAATAAAGATTCTATTCCTAGCTAATATTTTTATGTAAAAAATTCAAAACTTAAGCATGGCAAGGCTTACAAATGTCGGTTTTAAAATCATGTCGCCGTAAAAAGTTTCTTCATGAATAATTTACAAAATTTATTCTTAGATATGGTCTCCCCGCAGTAGATAAGAGTTAAATTACGTAAAATTAAGTTTTTATTAAACATCTGAGTAAAAATATAAAAGAGCAATTTGAATAATTATCGAGTTCTCTTCTTTTTCTCTGTTTTGTTTTAGCTGAGGTTCCATATTTTAATTGGATCTCATGATAGAGAATCTTTTGAATTGACATTCCCATCAGACTAAGAAATCACACTCGCTTTTAAGAAGTTAAGATATTCCTCAGATCTCGTAACTTGTAACACGATGATACTTGATTGATGATTGCTTTATGAAGAAAGTAACTTTGTAAAAAAATATAATACGAAGTTTGTAATAACGAAAAATACACAAATTAGAGGCTTTTCAAATGGTCTGATTTTCTTTAACTGTTATGCAGATTATAATTTAGGTATTTTCGAGCCTCTGCAAGTGGCATTCGAAGTGGATAAGACCACCTTTCCGTAATTTTCTCAAGTACGCTCTCCAAATTGAACGAGAGCACTTATATTTGGAATTTATAATATTACTGCTCTAAATCTTCCTGTCTCCTGTGTAACGTAGAGAGATACAATGAATTATTCCCAAGAGCCTATTTAATTGACCACTCATATTTTTTAATTAAAATTTTAGTTTCCTGTTTTTTTTCTTTAAACTTATTAATAAATTATATTTTAATTTGATTTTTACAAAAAAAAATTATAAAGTTTTTGTTTGGTCATATCTAACATAGTATTTGAATAGACAGTTATTTTTGTGTACTATTTAGTAGTTGTAAAGCTCAGAATAGAAAACACGAAATGAAAAGGTATACTCTCTGCATCTAGTTAACAAGCCAACGAATGCTCGGTACACTAACTATTGCGGTTCTAATTACCACCGCTACACATTTGGAAATTTCGTTTTTTTTTTTTTGCAAAAAATATAATGTTTTTCTATTTGTATAGTGTACTAGCAGATTGCTAAAATGTAATATCGTCAATAAAGTGAAAAAAATCTTTGTTACCTTAAATATTTATTTATATAATAATCTGAAGGAACAAAGATAAATAAATAAATGATGTCGTCAGACGGACAACGGATTCTTATAGGTAATGAGGGTTCCGTTTTTATCTTTTTGGGTACAGAACCCTAAGAAAAACTGAAACAAAAGGCTAACGTTTGAATATAATATAAATTTGAACTTTAATACAGTTAGAGTCGCGTTGCTAATAAGCGGCGAAGACAAAGGTGTGCTAATGAGAGCTGCGCGTGTAGACTGCGCGTGGAATGCTAATAAGTTAAAAATTCCATCAAGCAATATTATGTACATGCGAACCGCAGGCGCCTGATGCTACCACTTCGTTAGGTGGCATTATTTGAAGCAAGGCAGGTAAGATTACTTATCGCTATTCATAAAATTATTATTTCATCTAAGTTGTTTAAGTTAGATATATTATCAAAAATTCGGCGTTGGTAAGAATTATGTATGTTTCATTCCTAGTTTTACATATTATATGAAATTATTAAGAAGTCTCAAAAATTCTGCGGTAAATGGGGAACGTAGTGTCTTAACACTAGATTCCCTCTACCTGCTATGTGCTAGATACAGCGTGAATGCGATTTAATTTAGTTTTTTCATTGAGAAAACAATTTGTCACGTCAAACAGTTGAAGTGAAAGTTATTTGTTTTTGAAAAACCAATAACAAAAAAAAAACGGCAAATTTTCAAAAATAATTACAGACATATTTTGAAGGGGAGCTAAAAAAGCAATTTAGCGGGGTTGGAATCTCATAAGTTAGTAGCGAGCTGATGAAGCTCTGCCAAAATTGTTAATGACCGCGAAAACGGCGTGCGGTCGCGCACGGTATCGAGCCAAAAACCAATTTGCAACATTAACAACAACATTGTGATACTGCCCGCTTTCTCACTTCAAGTTAATACATGTAGTATAAAAAATACTTAGATTTTTATTTTATCACTTCGCCCTAGTTACAAAATGTTTGTTTGTATACGCGATGGTTGTGGATTTGATTCACGCTTTGGTAAATTATTTTAAACAACAACAGTAAAACAGTAATGAATAAATTTTAAGTTTATTCTTAAATGGTGATGAAATATTCTTTACGCTGTATCCTGTGTATAGCAGAGTAGATAGTATTAACCTAGCGTTGGGACACTCCGTTCCCCAATTTTCGACATATTTTATTTTTGAGTTAAATGGCGGAACTCAACACCACACTCTGGAACTCTATAGTTGAAATACATAAATTTTTAAAGATTAAAAAATGAAATAACATAAATAATTCATATAAAAGAAAGTAAGTAATGTTGGGAATATGATAGTTTCAATAATATACATACTTCAAGAAAGAATAAAACAACATACTCTACTACTAATGTAATTCAAAGACTTTCATTTGTTTCATTTCAAATCAGTTGTAAAAATACAAATCTTCAGCTTGAAATCAACATTTAATTCGATTCGAAAGTCAAGGTTCGATTAACACCCAAACTGGTGAAAATTTTCCAATCAGCCTCTGTAAATTGGAAAAGTTTTATATGCGTTCAAACGTCCAGGTAGCTTTCTATCGTTGTTTCTCAACTTTTTGTTCGACCCTTTTGAAAAAAAATTTAATGAAGCTTAATTAATCTTCTATATTAAAAAAATTCAATGTTTAAATGTAAATTTGAAATGTAGAAAAATCGTTTCCAAGTGTTTCTATACAAATAATATTTGTAGAAGCATATTTCTCAATTGTCGCATTGCAAACGCTATGCCTTTTATATCTACTTTTATAGGATACAACCGGTAATTTGGTTTATATCTTTTCTAGATAATTCTGGTCGTAATCTGGAGATTAAATGAGAACAGAGTGACTTAACATTAGGTTCACAGGCTGCCTCTGCCTTCCCTGCTATGTGCGGGATGTGTGAATTGTAAAAAATACTATGTTTCTAATATTTAATCCTTATATATTTATTATCCTTAATGTTATATTTTTAAGTACTTTAAATATACGTTAGTTACTAATTTATATTTGCAAAATTTATTATATTTTGCCCAAATCCAGTATTGAATTAAGGTACGAGTCAGTAAAATAAAATTAACGAGGGGGCTCTCCGGCGGAAGGCGAAGCAGGAAACGGAACCGCCGTCAACTTATCTATATCTACCACCAAATCTTCATAAACTCGACTTGTATTTATGTGCAAATAATATTTATAACATGTTAATTATTTTTACATAACAAAATATTACTTTAATTTTAGTAGGTAGGTATTCCAGTAGAATTGATTATAGAATAGAAGTTCATACGAACTTGTACACTTTTTGAACGGTTTAAAACTGTGGAAAATTTTTATAGAAAAGCTTACTTAAATATTTGCAGCTTCACTCTATATTCCGCACACAGCAGAGTAGGCAGAGAGAATCCAGTGTTAACACTCCGTTCTCCATTTTCCACCGAATTCTGGGGGCATTGCGTGTTGAGTGGTGGAACTCAATGCCGCGCTTTGGCTCGACATCAGAGTGAACAATTAAAAATCCCTTCGAACCCATAACCAGTCGTGTTTACAGTCATATTTTGTATCCCTGCGCTACAACTACGACGACTTAAATATATCTATATTGTTTTTATTGTTTTTCAATAATGAAAAAAATGCATTATATCAACATAAACCAAATAAATCATAATAAAAAATCTACCTTAGTTGTTAAATAGCTTATAGTTCATTTATTACTCTAATTTTATGAGTGATATTTACTTTGTGTAGCATTGAGGGCAGGCGCCGGGGCACAAGCGTGCGACTGTAAACGTGACAGATCACGCTCTGGTAACGAAACAAACTTCCGTGGAAAGTGCTGCTATGTGGAGTATACAACTTGAGGCTATAAAAAAATGACAACACTAGATTCCCTCTGTCGATTTCGTCTCCTGCTTCGTTCCTCTGTCTATTGTTGCAGGATACGTCGAAACGGGTACACGCACAGTAATAGCGAAGCTCATAGTCACTTAAAAACAATATCCCCGCGTCACCTCGACGACTCGGTAACTCGACGGTTTGTACTGACAATTGTCGATATTAATTGTTTCGCTGGCACTCGTGATGAATGACGCAAGAACGAATCCGAGTGGCGTACAGATTGCGAGCATAAATTATGTTTTAATAATTTCGCGTACGGCCTGCTCAGTGCTCTCTCCATCAACGAGGTACAGCGGCCAGGTGTCGCCAATATAAATCTAGACTTGTTCAAATATTACAACTTTACCTTGCTACCTTGTCACCATTTTTTAATTTTTTTTTTACGCTTCACGCTGTATCCCGCATATAACAGAATAGTCAGAGGTAAACTAGAATCAAAACACTCTGTTCCACACTTTACGCTTAATTTTCGAGGTATTGCATGTATCAATGCGAATAAATTTACATATTAGCTAATAATTACTCATTCCCCCAAGTGGGGATCGAACCCGCAACCTTCGCGCTACAGTGCCTTGTTACAGTCCCTACGTCACGCCGGCGTCGATGATTTTGTTACGATTCAACGACAAAACGATATTTTGTTTGTAGCAGTTAGTAGCTTATAACTTTGAATTATTTATTCATTATTATTTGGGCTATGAATATTTGAATTTCATTCATATTCTGTGAGCTGTTAGTGAAGCAAATCTATCATCAAATATTCGCACAGCTAATTCATTCGTTTTGCAATTAAAAATTGTCAAATATATTTTGCGATCGAAAATAAAGAAAAATTTTAATTTAGCGGAAAAAAAAGCAAGGAACCGTTTCTTTTTTTTTTATAGCGTGCCAATTGAAACGTTTCCAGTTCTCTGAATAATTCATCTTTCGTTTGAACAAAGACGAAGTGGGCCGCGCGGCGATTCTTTGATCTTTTGTAATTGGAATCGATGCTCATATTAAAAAGAGAAAATTCTTTAGAGCGACCGATGAAATGCACCGAAGCCATTTTCTTTGGGGGCGATTAAAGGCGGCCGGGCCGTGATTTCGCGCCCCTGACACGAGGTGTTCTATTCTTTGCTTAACAGTCACAAAACAAATATTAGATTTGGCTTTTAGATATAAAATAATTTCTAATGAATTCCGTGTGCTCAGTGCCGCCCACTTAATCGAGTCGACAATTCTAAGCGTAGGTATAGATTTTTTTTCCTTTTATTTCAGCTTTACGCTGTATGCCGCATGTAGAACAAACTAGGCACAAGGACTATTGCTAGGAAAGTCCGCTCCCCACTTTATGCCGAATTCTGGAGGCACTACGTGTTGAACGCCGGAGCTCAACGCCACGCCTTACCTCGACACTAGAGCAAATAAATCAAAATATTTGATTTCCTCGAGTGCGAATCGAACACACAACTTGTCGCGTTTACAGTTTAGTTTACAAACATTAGACCGCTGCGCCTCGACTGCCTTAGTATATAGAACTTATTTTAATGTAACTTTATTTTTCAACAATAACTCATTTCCGCTTATATCAAAGGCATTAGAACAAAACTATACCTATATGAAAATCTCTATATATAATTATATAATATATATAGATTACAACTCTTTTCATAACAGTGAATACATCGGTGTCCATCGAAATTACTTCGTCAACTCTATCAATAAAGACGCGAACTTGTGCAATAACAGCAATCGATTACATAATAGAGGAGAGATTGCCGTCTGACTTGTCCCGACTTGTTTAGCTCTCGTACTAAGTATCGTTTATGGAATTACGAAAGTTTTCTAAATTACTTTTTCAATCATTTTGTTTGTGACACTCGAAGAATAGACTAAAAGAATATTTATTGCTCTTTGAATTACTTATATTAAGGTACACAGATACACAGGTAATAATAATAATAATAAAGCAGTTTATTTCCATATTTCAAGTTTAATTAATAATAAATATAAAATAAAGTAAGTAAAGAGCATTTAATTTAACTTAATAAAAAAAATTACTTCTTTAATATATTTAAGTATAAATAAAATTTATAAAAATTAGGTATATACATTCTGCTAATGTATATTAGTAAAATATGAAAAATGATCATACAGGAGTGAGGACTCGCCAGTATAAATTCAACTCATCAACTTTATGAGGCCAGTCGGGGAAGTTTAAAATTTAATCCCTGGCGCGGGTAAGAGACCAGAAAAGTTAACCGCCCGAAACTTTACGTAGCATTTGCTACCACATGTTTGGGACCATGTGCTATATCCTAATGTATGGAATATTAAGAAGCTTACAAGATTTTACATTTTCCAGCTCATATAACCACCGTGGTCAGGTACATAATACATAATGATGTTTTAAATGTCACAATGTAACTTATAATTTTAACAACAAAACACCGACTTCGACCAGATCTCGTGATCAGAAATCGGTTGGCGAGTTATTGTCGCGCATATTCTGAATGGAAATTAAAGAATTATGTACGTTGGATTGATAATATAGTCAAAAATGGACCAAATTAAAATCGGACCACACGGGAAGGACCAGCTTTCAAATTAAAAAAATCAGCTTCACGCTGTATCCCGCACACAGCAGAGTACCTTGTGTTCAGACACTCCTGTTCCCCACTTTATAACCCCCTCGATTTATAACCTCCTCTAACAACTTTCAATATTAAAGCTACAAAAAAATATTTTCAATATGAATATTATATCCAACGAAGTAAGTTACGAATATGTTTATCACAAACGCTTCCCATTCCCCCCACGTATTTATTCTCCTGCTTTGTATAACAAGTGTAAACGTCTGTATAAACGGGGAAGTCAACTTAGAAATATCTCGAACAGCTAGTGTGAATTGTCGCGGAAAGTTGTTGCTGCCTGGCGACTAAAGGATTAGAGGAAATTCAATGTCACCTACGACGTTATAGCGATATGTCGACAATCGTTTCTATTCTACGAAATTGTGCTCCTCTCGGGAAATTCTTTTTCAATTTTATAAAATATTTTGATTTTATCTTTAGAGATCTTATGAGAATCGTAATTGTACGTAATGTCGTTCTACTAGGAAATATGTAAAAGTTTGTAAAGTGCGATTCTCAAAGTCACAAGGTCCGAAGATGATTCATAAGTATAAGTTGTTCTTTTAATAAAAAATATTATCAAGTAAATGTTTCAAAAAAATTTTTTATTCATAAATGAAGTCAATAAAATTAATTAATATACAACAAGAAACTACGTACTAAGAAACCGAATTCTAAAATCACAGCAATAAAGTGAAAATAATTAGAAATACTATTGAATATGAAGCAAAATTGGCCTCATGAAAGTACTATAAAAATAAATATCTAAATACTTTTCATAAAATATCTAAGCTCTTATGATAATTTTGCAGACGAAATTGCCCCGGGGACGGCGACCTTAACTTTAATGTACAGTAAAATTTTCTTTTCTTGTAAGTAGTTGAAGTTAGACAAAATGTATTTAAATTTGACGAGTTTAAATGGTATAAATAACTGCTACGTTATACGATGGCGTTATTAAGAACACTTTTTTGTTTTAATTTTATTTTAAATCTCTTTATTTATTTATGTTTATATATTATTAGCATCCATTATATTGTTTTAAAGCTTAAGTAACCAATGATGAGTTTAAGAGTAAGATAATTGTTACAAGTAAATAGCAGTAGTTAGAGTTACACACCGTTTGTTAATATAATAAATACTTCGTGCAATACAAACTGTAGTTAGATGCGGGCTTGTTGATATAGTAAGTATATATGTATAATAATTAACATTGTAATTGTATTTGAGTTATTCGATAATTGCACAATGGATTTGTCTCTATTTTTTTATTACAGTTTTTGAACTTATAATATACAAGCGAGCAGCTCGCGGCATCGCCCGTTTAAATTTGTGAATTATTTATTTGTATAAATACAGTGAAATACGTTCCTGTTTTTTTTTTATGAGTAATGTATACTTGCAGCGCACCTAAGATTTCTAAAGTGAAAATTATTAAAACCATAGGATGGCATTTTCCATTTTCATTAGAAAAAATATTATTGGGCGCATTTAACAAAGAAAATTTTTTTTTAAAATTACAGAAACAGTAATTTAAAAAAAAATTGTCTGTCTTTTGGTTTTTCTGTTTATTGACGCTGATCTCAGAAACGGCTTAACCGACTTACAGAGCCAAGACGCGGGAGCGCTAAAGTGTATTTAATTTTATTTACTTTTCATTGTAACATTTGTGAATATGTATGATTTATGTAATGATTAAGCAACTGACCTAAATAACTACTTATTTATATCTTCATAGAGAAATGACAGCTCAAATAGCGACAGAATTTTTTAATAATCGCTCTAGTATTTATATTTATTTTAAGTATTATACTATTATTTGGATGAAACATACACACAAAAATACAAATATCTCCTCTTTATAATCTTGACTTCCTTTTAGTATTTGTTGTATGGTGAGCGTTTGAAATTTTCTATAAAGCTCTTCGTGTATCGGAGTCTAGGTAATAGTGTTCTTACTTTAGTACTTACAGACACGCGAAGAAATAGCCTAAGCTCTTGAATTGTAAAATTATTTTGCTCCATTCATTCTATATAAAACAAATAATCGAACTAAACACAAACAAAATACTATTGTGATACCATAACTATGCTTATATTTCATGTGTATCTATGTATTCTTTTAAGCTTGTATCGTTAATTGAATATATATTGTCGACATTAATGTTTAAATACAGAAAAAGCGAAATCAATATATCAAATTTTTGGAGACATTGCGTTGATTGGCACGATTTTAGTATATTTTAATATATAATGTCTTTTTATATATAGCTTCACGTTGTATCCCGCACACAGCAGGGTAAGCAGAGGAAACCTAGTGTCAAGACACTCCGTTCCCCATTTTCCGCTGAATTATGGCATTGCGTGCTTGCGGAGCGATATTCATTACCGCTCATTTTATATACACGTGTTTTCATTAAAATGCTTCAAGCATTAAACTTGTTCAGTTTAATGCTTAAAGCATTTGCTATCGGTTAATAGGAAAGACGGTATCACCAGGTATTGAACAGAGGATTTCATTACGCGTAGTGGCCGGTATCGTCTTTATAGTGTCATAAACGAGGAAATAACATTAAATGTGAGTATAAAAAGGCGACCTATGGCATTGAATCCCCGCCTTAGCGCTCATACAACGTTGAAGTTTCGTTTTAGCCAGATGTAATATTGCCAATCTAATATTTATTACATTATTATAATCGTTTAGTTGTCTCTTTTCTTTGAGTTCTTCATTCTATTGATATCGCTGATTTTTTAATGAATTTTCAAAAAATTCAAAAAAATTACAGTATAAGCAAAGTAATAAATCCAAAAAATAAGAAAAATTTGCAAACTAAAAATATTAGCAAACTTATATTATATATGTAATTCATTGTGAGAATGACAGTAAACAGAGTCAAATTTGTCAACTTTTATAGAAAATATTCCTACTTTCATGACTGGTTCGGAGCTATTTGGAAGAAGCCAAGTCACACTTGATCGGCTTTTTTATGATTTCAAATATATAAAAAAAATGACTACGAATATTTCCATTAATTTTGTTTCTTCTTTAGATATATATTTACGTGACTATTCTCTCTTATTTACGTGATACCTATATAGAATAAGTATTATCTAAATAAAGTCACAATTACTGTCTACGTACGGATATCTGTGGACGGCTATCTAGTTACAAAGCAATGCAAACATCATACACGTGTATTAAAATGAACATAATTGATGTAAACAACGGGAGCTAATGGAAGGTAGGTATCACCCCATTTAATTGGCCACATGTGATGAGGTTCGATGTTAATTGAAGTTAATAGCATCGCTGGCCCATTCTATACTCGTGCAAGCCTCTACTCTATGGAAACATAATGGAATTATTTGGCAAGTATGGTGTTGTCAAATTTTCAAGTCAAGTTTTCAATATTCATACCGTTTTATAATCATCATTCAAATATTTTTTTTCATCTTTGACAATAACTTGTTATTTATCACTTACGAAATATGTATTAACACGCAGATCGATCGATATTAGATAAAGATTGTGATTATGATTGGAAAATCAACTGGACATATCAATTACACTTATCCAAGTATATCTAAGTAGGCGTTTGTAACTTAGCCGATGCGTTACTCACTAAAGTGGCCCGTTTGCACTAAGACTTACGAGTATAGTCGGACAGCGCATTAGTTAAATGGGTACCCCCCTTCTACATTCCAGTCCAAGTTACCCCACAATCCTGCAACTAACTTAGATAGCTGGTGTTTTGCAATTCCACCGCCAGCAATCTCCACGATGAAATGAAACGTCAATGCTGATGTCAATGTTCATTGATGAATTGCTCGATATGCAACTAGATTATATTAAAATCTGTAGGTTTAGTTACATTTTACCATTATTATATTATTATTGATTGTTAGTATACAAATACTAATGTTTGTGTTTAATTTTTAGTTATTTTATAATATAGTTATAAAAATTAAAAAAAATTATAAGTCTATTGACTCCATCGTGACGAGTGTAATGTGAGTGTAATACGTGTGTGTCGTTTCTTCGCTCTGGCAACCGAGCAACAGCCCGGCGTTGTGTTGCGCCACTCAAAAAATAATGCCTCGAAAATATGGGCGGAAAGTGGGGGACGGAGTGTCTTAACACTAGGTTCTCTCTGATTAAATCTAAGTTGACACTTAAAATACTTTGTAAGGCCTGTACAAGATGGAAATTGCTTTTCAATTTGAATGTACAAGTCAAAAAGGCGAATGATGTGGTTTGGAGTTTGTTGAAAAATAAGAAGAGAATTAAAACACAACAATGAAACTGAGGTAAAATATTGTTCACTGTACATAAAGGAAGAGAAAACAAAGTCTCGATGTGAACTACTCTTACATATTAATTTTTCTCTTCTGCATTCTATTTGTGATACAAAATAGCTGTTGCAAGTCTATGTATGATGAATGCACAGTTTACTAATAAATAAAAAAAATTAAAGCCTGGTGGCTAAAAAAAAAAAATTAAAGTGGGACTGGGACACTAGTTAGGAAGGCGCAGTGGCACAAGCGTGTGACTGTAAACGCGACAAGTTGTGGGTTCAATTCCCACTCAAGGAAATTAAATATTTAATATCTATTCGAGAAATTGGCGGAAAGTGCGAAGAAGCTACTGTGGTTTGCCCACCCTGCCACATATGGGTGTGTAAGATAAAAAATTTTAACTATAAAATATAAAACTGTTAAAAACTTAAGAGTATTTGTAATAAATACATTTTTATTGTGAAAAGTGCGCTTAATATTTACGACAATCACGCTCTCGTTGGTAGTAAAAGTGGCGTTGTCAAGAGACGGCGTAGAAATAGAAGCACTAAATGCAATATTCAAACCGGCCCCGGTATGGCCCACCCGGGACGGGCCAGACACATGTATAACGTCGCTGATTGCTTTGCGAATTGTGTTTCTTACATATACACAGTCTGCACGATAAAAATGTTATTTCTCTCTTTTAAATATAAAAATAAAATGGAACATTTTAAATAAAATGTCTAAGTTATATAAACATAGTGAGTTTTGTAGATTTTACTAGTTGACCAACAAATATGGGTCAAAAGTCTCTAGTTATAAATATAATATCATTTGATACCCATAATAAAATATGTACATCTAAATTAGTCACCAAAAATCTAACAAGTCCTAATATTTTCAGAAGCTATCTCGGAATAACTTGCGACTAAAATATCTAATAAATTGTTGTGATTTTATCAAGATATCATGAAAAGATCTCAATTTATATTACATTCTTAAGCACTTGCTTGAGGGCTAATGCATGCATGAAATTCTATTTCACAGTCGCGTACTTCCTTTGCGAGCGACGTCTGAATGGACTCTGCCTGTACAAAGACGAAGATCTTGCTTTATCTTTGACGTTGTTGTGTTTGTTGTGATATTTTGTAGACGGCAGATGTTTAATTATTGTTATTGATCTTTTTACGATTATTTTTTTTAATTAAAAATATATTTATATTTTTATATTACCGATTTATATATCGAGATGTTGAAAAGGTATAGATAGGTACCTAAATTTCGTACAATATGGGTGAATTCGCCTGTTAACTTAAGTTTGTAAATTTTTATGAGTACAATTCATAAAAAAATAAGTTTTTTATTTCATTATAAGTTGCCACGTGTTCGTCAACCATACATTTAGTCCACGACGTTTATAAGGTGGCGAATAAGAGATGTTTACTGGACTTGACTTTAAAGTCAATAACTGAAACTTTTCCTACTTGTACGATTTCAATATATTTTTATGTCACCAAATAAATATATATTATAATTTTAAATGTATTTCATGATTTTTCTCATGTTTATTGTTATAAACTTAATTCTTTTTTAATATCTGAATAAAATATGTAATAAGTAAGTGTCGATTGCATAAACAAAATATGAATTTTATTATTTTTGATAATATTAAGCAAATAATATATAAATGATTAATGTCAAAAGTACAAAATTAATTATGCTATAAATATTGTACTGAACGTATATTATGTGAGGTAACTTTATGATAAAATTTAAGTAGTGGGCGCAGTGGGTGGGCGTGTGACGTCGCCGCGTGAAGCATGCGCTTAATTTTCTTATAAGTGTATGTAAATGGGTTATATGATACGTAACTATCGAGAACAGGGTTTGGGCGTTACCTTTTATAAACTTTATAACATATTCATAAGAATCAGGAATTACTGATAACAATATTTTTATGTTATAATTTTTTTCATATATCAATATATATATTGTATTCTTGAGCCCGACGTGGCGCAGCGGTACAAGGGTACGACTGTAATGCGATGCTGTGTTGAGGTGCGTCAATTCCACCGGGCAATGCCTAGAAAAATTCAGCTGAAAGTTTGGAACAAAGTGTTTTAACAACAGGTTGTATGTTAAATCCAAAGTAGCACATATATTACTTTAAAAATATAGGGCCTAACAAGCCTTATATTATTTATATTATCTTATAAGATGCCTAGATCAAAAGACTGTAGACAATGGAATATAATTACATATAATAAATCTCTCAGCGACGACAATACCTAACTCAATGAGCATCGCATGTCTGCGTTCAGAAGACAGACACGCTACGGCGACTGAAATTATAGCCAGAATTTCTTTTTTTTTTCACCCTCACGCTTGTATCTCGCATACAGCAAGTTAGGCAGAGGGAAATTTGTGTTAAGACTTTTCCCCATTTTTTGAAAATATGAAATATTTAATTTGCTCGAAGGAACAAAGGAAAGGAATCGAAGTAACAAAGAGTCGTGTTTACTGTCTGTCACTTGAGCCCCTGCGCCACTAATTACTTAGTTAATAGATATTATATATTCCACTAAAAACAAATTTCTGTATAAAATATTAAAGATATGGTGCAGAAATTATAAAATATTTTCCCTATTTAAGGCAAATCGAGTATATAAATGTCAAGAAGTTAAATTTACTTAAAAATCTTTGAGCTAAAGGCATCAGTGAACGTCGTACGTTCTCGACCGTACGTATTTGTTCACAGAGGGTAACGCATGCATGAAATCCTATTTTACGGCTCGTATCCTTCCACTGAGAACATCTTTTGAATGGACCATATCTAAGTTCAAGAGAAATTAAATTAAAATCAGATTGACACTTTATTCTGCTCATAGCAGGGTAGGTAGAGAGAACCTAGTGATAAGACACTCCGTTCTCCATTTTTCGCCGAATTTGCTGCTTCTACACCAGAGCGAAGAAATGAATACATATTTAAGATAAATCTTACCAGATATTTTAAGTCAACTTGGCAAGACAAGACAGTACAGTTTTAAGACAAGTACAGGTGAGTCACGTCTAGTATAATATAACTTCATTTTAATATATTCTCAATTTTATTTGTTGATGGAGAAGTGAAAGTTATAGAGAGTGAGTGCTTTCATGAAAATATCCGCGTCTATTAAGGTAATTGTTGTTAGATTAAGTTCAAAGTTTTGCTCAATGCTTTCTTTGCTATAGAGTTTGTTTAACTTATTTTGTGTTTGCTTGGAGACAATTCGAGGTCAGTTTATTTTTAATGAAATAATAAATGTCAATAATATAATTGGTTGTTGTAAACTATTTTTTTCCGTTTATTCGTATATTTATCTAATTTATATACTTTTTTTTTATCAGTTTTACATTTAAAAAAAAATACTACCTATAACAAATGTCAGGGGTAATAAAAAACAAAATAATATTGAAAATTCATAATTTTTAAAACGAATTTTGTAAGGAGGTTATCAATTCGACTGTAATTTTTATGCTTCTTACCTCAGAACTCTTGACTGGGTGAACTGAATTTGATGATTATTTTTTCTTAACAAACAGGCTTTGTAATTTGATATTATCGTAAGGTTGTTGTATATATAGCTTGTGTATATACAGCCGTTGTGTTGACACCGACTTCAATTACAAAATCTTTCTTTAATTACTTTTGGTTAAATAAAATTACAAAAAAAACCTTAACAAAATCAAAGTACCTTTTAAGTCGGTTTTTTGTTGTTAAGAAATATTTTTTTTTAATTTTAGTAAAAAAAATATGCTGTAAGTGTCGATTACTGATACTAAACCTAACAAATAAATTTCTCATTTTAATATATAGGTATATTGTTAAAAAAAGGAATATAAAACAACAGTGTATCCAACAATGTGTGTAATAACAGATTGAAATGTGGTTTAAACTCACAAATCCCGCGCGGCCAGCGTTTATTGTTCCACGCATTTTAATGAACCCCTCTAACCCGTGATGAATACCGATGGAAGCCTTCTGTTACGTGCTAAACAAGCACGTTACAGCACGTCGAGTGTATAGGGGTTGCGATACCCTTTTTTTTGTTCATACTATTTGACTTTTGAAACTTTTCAATTCTGAAAATATGTATGTATGTAATTTTGAATCGGCGCCGCTTACTTAGCGCAAGTAATAAGTAATGAGATTTTTTTACAGTATATTTCCTTGCACATCTTTTTTTATAAGTGTTTCCTTATTTATTAGTTTATTAGTCCTTAGTTCCTTATTTATTAGTAGTTATATATAGCATATACTGGATAACGATACTATGCGAATAATTGCTGCACCAGCATCAAAATATCAAATTTTATTCTATTTATCCTGATTTCGATTATTGGACACAAAAAAATAATACTATCTTCAAATATATTTATGTTTAAAAAAATATCTGTTTTCAATTTTTTTTGTCAGCTTCACGTTGTATCCCACATATAGCAGAGTAGTCATAGGGAGCCTAGTATTAAGCAAAATACCAGCCGAATGCTGTAGGCGTAGCATGTTAAGTGACAGAATTCTACGCCACTCTTTGCCTCGACACCGCAACAGAGCGAAGCGAGCGCGTTTTCAGTCACACCCTTGTGACCCCGCACCACAACTGGCCTCAAACCTCCAAGGCCTCCTTACAAAACTTAAAAAATAAATATACCGTATTTATTCAGTAAATAAATAAAAGCTTAATAAGAATCTTATTTAAGAAACTTAAAAAAACACCTCTTACAATGAGATGTAATTAAAAGTAATAAATCTCTGAGAGGCCACAATGAGCGTCGCACGGCAGCGGCGAGCGTGAAACCTATCATATGTTGCCGTACTGTTGTACGGTTATGATGACCATTACTTTGCATTAGCTACGAAATCTAATTAAAATGTCATTAAGATTTCATGTTTTTGATATCGGCTAAGGTTTAAAAATATATATATAAAACACATATCGTCTACATGTTTCTAAATTATTCGGACAGAGGTTCTACGTAATTGTATTAAGTTATATGTATCGCCTAATAGCAATACTTCACACAAGCTTCCGATAAGGGCCGTTGCCTACAAGCATCTGCCTCTGATTTTTACGTCTTCTTTTCTTCTCTCAGCCCAACACCTTTTTTTACTATTTAATTTAACAAAATTATTCTCTCAACAAAATTATTTACGATTTAATTTAATCGAATAAATGAATTCTTTTAGTAAATTATTAAATCTCAATGTATGTTTTACGAATTCCGAACACATACGTCTAAAAAAAAAAAAATTATCACCAAGTTTAAATTTTCATGTATCCAGCATTTTTGCTAAAAAAAACATTAGAATTTAGTGCAAAAACAGTGGAATGCGAGTGTATTCTTATATTAAAAAAATATAAAAATAACCTTTTCTCTATAATTATTAAATATATTATACAATATAATAATAATGTAATGACAATGAACATGACAAATGACATGAAAAAAAAGACCTTAAATATATTTGGAGTTAAGTATGATATTATAATATTATGATACATGCTTTAGTCTCAGTACTGGCTGATTGATAATGGCCTTAATTTTTCTAGAATTTTAGCCATAATATAGATAGAAGATCCCTTTGTTAGTTTTAACGATAGACTCGTAATTAACGCTGGACGCTATTGAAGGATTCCATGTAATAATACGTAAAGTAATATCTTTCTTTTAGCTTTACTCAATATTCCACATATAGAAGGGTACGCAGAGAAAAGTAGGGAATTTACTGTTAAGATCCTTCGTTCCCCATTAAGCCTTAGTTATACACGCCTACTCTCCACTTTTCGCCAAATTATGGAGCATTGCGTGATTAAATTTTATTTATTTCTATTTATATCTTTTATCCTATATGAGGATTATAAAATTAATACATTGCTAGAAAATGTGCATATGTAAAATATTATTGGGCGTAGTGCAAGCTTGGATATACGAGTTCGTAACGAGCGTGTGACGCGAGTCTCCAGTATGAAAGGGTATTGACCTGCGCTACACTAACTATAAAAATCACAACGTCACCGAACAGCTGAATACGACAAGTGAGAGTACACAGAGTGGGGGGTGAATAATTTACGATGCACTAACTTTGGGCAGCTACGGACGCCGGTACATATATCAAAGCGACCCGATGTTACAACTTCAATAAAACTTGTGTGGAACTTATTCAAACGCGTCGGCCGGTGAAAGCTGTTTTTAACTTCTTCCCCCGGGATCAGCCTCACAAATAAAGAGTTAGTTGAGGTAGAAACTTCTTTTCCCGCTTGCCACCGAAACTTTTTTAACTTATGAAAATGATTTTTTAAAGTTTCTCAACAACTCTTTCTTTGTTAAAGGATAGCTTTACAAAAATAACATAACCTACATACATAAAATGTATTTTTATTATATCTTCAGTTACCAAATTGATAATGATAAGTGAGGATGACATTTATTATATATAATCTAAACAGAAATTGCACAGTTAGGTATATTTTACATATAGCTTTAATAGAATATTTAGTAGAGCAAAGTTTAAAATACGACTGCGAGCCACCGATAGGGCTTGCATTTCGTGTAACAAGGGGACGGAAGACAGTTCATATCGAATTCATTTCTCTGCAATCATTGTTTTTGCTAACTACCTCCGCGGCGCACAAGCCCTCCCGAACAACGAATGCATTTGCATAAAGACAAATTGGCTTCAACAAAGCGTGTGCGACCTGCTATGAAAGTTAAACTAGAACTTATATCTCTTAGCTCGTTTGTGACATACATATTACATTATGTTTGGGTTAAATTATATTTGTAATTTTTTACACTGTATTGTGGTTCTATTGTTCTTGGAACTTGATTAATATTAAATAAACTAGCACAAGCAGAATTAGCGGCATTGGCATCTGACTATGTGTATCTGAGTCGATAGTTCGGATGGTGGGTTAGGTTACTGTTGTCTCAGTGGAAAAAATTCTATAATCAGTGGAAAAAATCGTATATACCAGAATTTAAAATACTATATGATTCTACTATAGAGAATCATTTACCTCCTGTGTAATTAATAGTCGAAATAAGTGATAGGATCTGAAACTGAAAGCAAAATAAGTTGTGCTAAAATTCATACATACTATATTAAAAAAAATAAAAGCTTGCAGCATCTTTTAAGTTAGATAAAAATGAGTGCCATAAACGTAGTCGTCGCAAATCTCTGTCACTATATGAATATAAAGCAAATAAAGTCGAGTCGAGTGCGAGCTTACACTCGTCTTCGAGTGTACACTCGACGCGCCCCTCGTCAAGTGTTTAGCAGGCTTTGTAAACACCCGCTCTTTTTTCATTCGATGATACGTGAATTGGTTTGACAAAAATTGTTCTATTCGATTATAATCTGTGGTAGTGGCGATATTCGATTATAATCTGTAGTAAAGATTAAGTTTTAAGCATATTTAATGCTAGGCATTGCCATTTTAAGAGCGTTACTGTGTAACTTTTCCGCCACTCAACATGCAATGCCTCCAGAGTTCGGCTGTAAGTGGGCAACGGAGAGTCTAACATGAGGTTCCCTCTCTTCTCTGTCTACCTTGCTGTGTGCGGAATACAGCGTAAAGCTGATTTTGTAAAAAAATATTACCATACTTCAATTTGAGATATAAGAAGAAAGAGAAGAGAAGAGTATGTTATATAAAAGAAATTTTATTTCGGACTAGGTATATATTATTTATTATTTTTAATGAGCTCAATTTGTGTAAGTCTATTAAGGTAGATCGATCGGAAACTTTTCCAATAACGTGGCTCCGCGTTGCATCGGTTAACCAACTTATATATCTTAATTAGTCATTTATTAGGTTCGTGTATGGCTTACTACATTGTTTTAACTTATATTATTCTTTATTTTGATGATTCAAGTAATAATATAGAGACATACGATAACTACGACGACGACAATATAATATATAAGCGTCTGTAAGTTTTTAACTGCATTATATGACTTGGCCAAATAAATGATCTCAATATATATTATTATATTGTGTATACACATATTAACTTTAATGTTTAAATTTTGGAAATTCAGTGTTCGCCGGAAAATGCGGAGGTTGTGGGTTAGATTCTCAGTCAGGGTATTTTTAATTTGTATTTGTTGGCTCTGGAAACAAGAAAAATTGCAGCAGAGTTCAGTTCCGCCACTAAACACGCAATTTCTCGACAATTGGGTCAAAAGTGAGAAGGTCTCCTTTGGTTACCCTGCTATATCCGGATGAATATAGCAGGGTAAACAAATAGAAGACAGAATAATTGAATATTATGTATGCCGATATCCATCTTATAAACTTTATTGCTATATATTAACAAATATAAATTTATTCAAGATTAGTTTAACATGATAACTTAGTTTTTATGTTCAAATTTCTAATATATGTACACACTCCGCTATAATGTTGTCTGACTCTGTTTTGCATTGTAATATGGTACCGTGGATAATTTAAATATGTATGTTGAGGATTTTATTTTCATACATTTTATTCAAAATATTTTACGTGAGATCGTTATTTATATTTTAATAGATAATGTAATGTAAAAAAATGTAAATGTAACAAATTCCATTGATTTTAATAAAAATTGAAAGATTTCTATTAAAGAGTTTTTGTTTGCATTTTCTTTGCTTTGAAGCAAAGAAACATTATCTAAAATGTTCTAAATTCTCCTTTCTCATGAGTAATCAAAATAATTTTAAATACGGTCAAATTCTTTCTCTTAGATAATCGTTTTTCAAATTTAAAATGCCAACATAGAATGAATGCCAACATAGTATATATGCCTACATCGTGATGGAGCTCGATTAAATTAAGTTACTATAGCGAAAACGAGAGTCAATTTCGATTCTCATAGAATTCAAATGACCTTTTTATTCAAACTGAGACGGAAGAAACACTAAAACAGACGGTTTCACTCCATTGCTTAAGAAAAACGTTCACTTATATTTTTAAATTCGCAATTGCTGACTTTGGCAAAATGGTTACGAATTATACCGAAATTATTGTTATAGCTATTACAGATTGAGACATGAGACAGCACGACAGGTTGTGGGTTCGATTCCTATTAGAAGAATGAAATATTTATTTTTTCATTTCCCTGCTTTGGTACTGGGGCAAAGCGCGGCGTTAAATTCTGCCACTCAACATGCAGAAAGATTTCAGCATTCGGCAGAAAGCCTATCCTGCTATCTATGGGTACACAGCGCGAAAATGTTGTTATAATCATCATAACTTCGTCAACACCGCTACGGCTACGGCTACGGTTACGGGACTAAGGGGGTTTATTTATATTTAGATGTCAATAAATAAGAGTTTCAAGTAGTATCATTTATTCAAATAATACATGTTATCTACATTTCTCAGATGTAAGCTAACTAAAAGTTGTTACAATTATCGCCGATATATATATATATAATATACATACATATTCTAAAATTTTATTAAAGCCGTAGATGCTTTACAGCACTAATCTAGGAATATATTATAATATATATTTCTATTAATTGAAATTAATTTACATACATTTAATGTTATATTGATATGATTTAATTTCGTTACTAAATATAATGTATTTTATTACGTATAAACAATTTCGAAAGAGATATATAGATGCTAGATCTAATGATATTTATTAATAATAGCCAATACGTAAGTAATATGTTCAGCGTTTGAAATGTCGAGATCTAAATTCTTAAAGGATACAAAAACCGCATACACAGTTTTACAACCACATTAATTAACAGCTCTAATATATTATTATTTTCAATTTCTAAGGTACATTCGATTGATATCGAGACCGCACATTTTGAATAATCTATCCGAAAATATCCATTCTAAATTATTATATATATGTATGTATTATTTCTAACAATAACATTTTTTTAAAGAATTGTATAGCTATAAAAATTGTTCTAGTAAATATTAATAATTTAGCGCTAATTTTTATAATACAATATCCTACATAAAATACAAGGGAGCTCTGTTCATAAGCAAAATGTTTAACAAGACTGTACAAAAGTTATATACAAAGACTTAAAATCTAATTTAAATGAAAACCCTAGCTATTAGGTTACATACTTATAATTGAATGTCCGTCATCCCACTCTTCAGTATTGAGTCCAGCTCTTTGCTGAAAGGAAAACTAAAATTAATATGGCAGATTTCGTATCGTGAGTGCGCCTATAGATAGTATGATTTTGAATTCGACGGTACAGATTTATTATTTTTTTATAATAGCCTAAAATACCGCGACAGTACCGAAATATTTCTATAAATAATATTTTTTTAATAATGTGTTTTTAGTAATTTGCTTAGTTTTGATTTGTTTACATTTATTTGTATGATTTATCAGTATACAGTGAGTATAATAAGTATGTCATTAGTTGATACGATATATTAATTTATTTGTCTGTTTTAATGCACTTAAAAAAAAACAAATTTAGTTTCTTTTTAATAATTTTCGAATTAACTTTCACAATACATCAATGTCACGGATGACGCTGTTACTCGATTACTAAACTGCAATATTATCAAATAATTATTTTCTTATAAATGCTCATACATATTTTTTATTTACTTATACTATATATTTTTTATTATTATTTTCATTTAAGACTTTATGATATATATTTAATGTACATAATTTTAAATTTATATAACGACCTAGATATAATAATTAGACATGTTTTATATGTTAACCTAATATTTTTAAATTATTCATGTATATCGATTAAATTTCATCATAAACTATGCAATATTTATATAATATATAAAATAATATATGTGCGTGACATTTGTCCCATTTTCAAAAGTTTCAAAAGGGTCAAAAATTAAAGGTAACCATCGTTGGAATCGAAATAAAATAGCTACTTGAAAAGCTACGCCAAGCTACAATAAACTTTCTTAACGTTCTTAACGTGGTTTTATTAAGATGCTTAGTTCCTCAATTTTAGCCGAATTTTCGAGAAATTGCCTGTTGAGTAGTGAAACTCAACGCTGCGCTTTTATCATGTTACCAGACAAACAAAATAAAAATACTAATTAATAGATTTTTCCAAGTGGGAACTGAAGCCACGACCGCGTTGTCACACGCTGCATACAGCATACAGTCACATACTGTGCGACTGCGCTACAACGGCTTTATTTTTTATTGACGTTAAAGTTAATATATTTGAGGAAATCATATTTATAAGCACGAATCTTAACCTTTCTAAAGACTTCAGCGTCTACAATTAACATTGGTGTGACTATACATACATATATATACACTATATGTGTTGTATGATTATAAATAAAAATATGTAGCTACATAATTTAAACTTTAAATAAAAAACTTTATGCAAACCTTTATAATGCATATCGCGATGCATGCTTGGGCAAGTTTTGCCAGGATACTGAAAAAAATATATATTATTAGAAAAATGGAGACTAGATAGAATGTGTAATTAATTATTTAATTATACTTTGTATTATTAATTTAATAGAAATAAATAAATATATTAATTTAATAGAAATTTATATTAAGATTATTAAGAATTTATTTTAAACATTTATTTAATAAAATTTATAAATAGTTTAAAAATAATTTAAATCACAAATATTAAAATATAATATTTGTACGCATTACATACAACTTAAAATTACCTTGCTCAAGTCAAAGTCAATATTAGTTCGTACTGCCCGGTGGTGCAACGGTTGAGGAGGCCTGAAGTTGTTTCCCAAAGGGGCCTTGGGGTGCCTCGCGTCGCCTTGCATCAGCCGCCTCAGGGCGTGCAGCTAAAGTTACAAATAAATTTAATTAACCGCACAGTTAGTTCAACACTAGAGAACTTTTCAAATTTAGGAAAGAGCTTTGTTGAATGCTGTTTGTTGTAAATCGTTTGTGTAAATGCACCAAACAATAGAGATTTGCGTTTAAGGAAAAATAAATGCTTGTACGAGAAATTTCTAAATTGGACTGTTATATGTTTGAAAAGTTTCTTTTCTCCTATCTCTCTAATTTCTTCCAGTTTTCTCCAATTCTTGTCTCCGAAATATGCTGAAATAGCAAATGGAGTTTCACCACACTAAACCCTAATCCGATAGATATGAGTTCGTTTTTTATAAATTAACATTTATATCAACATTACAAAATGAGGGTTCTCTGGATCCATCTGTGTCTTCCATTCAATTAGATATAATATTCAAACTTCAAATTTTTTGTTATAAAACAATGCAAAGTAAACATAAAGTAAGACGATCCGCCATTGAACGTACAAAACGAAAACAGAGAATCATTCAGAATTATGTCAAACTTTTCAACATATTAAAACTGAAATTGTACCGAGTGTCCTATTGTTTTGAAACTTGTTTGTATTTCAGGAATGAAGCGATTTCAAGTAAATTGAAACTTCTTTTATACGTAGTGTTTGTATAGCGTACGCGGCGGGATTAACGGGCTCGGTGCACGCGAGCCGCTATCACTGCCATCGCTGTTTACGCGATATTAAACCCTCCTATTGTGATTATAGACATAGCAAAACCTGAAAAATGTGGATTTCTGATCACTTAAATCATATTATATCTGATAACTCTATTATTCGTGTAGGTAGAGGTTTACCTTTAGATACGTCTATTTTTTAAGTTTGAAATAACGATCATATTTTTAACGAAGAAAAATACTAGACGTACTAGACAAATAACTAATATTTATTGTACACTCTAGTGAAGATTTTATTTCCAATTGGAAATGAAGGACGATATAGTTGTGGGCGTGCCGAGTTCGCCGAACTACCCTCAAGAGCGCCGCCGGTACTACGACTACTAGCACTTAATTTCCCCACCAAGAAACGGAAAACATAAACAATGATTTATAATAACAGCCATAGAGCGCGCCACTTTCAGTTTACTTTTAACACGTACATAATTCACGGCAGAGTCTTTGTCTAAAGGCGAGGGACGTGAGTTGTTTATTATAGCGTGAGCACAAATGAAAATGTTATTACGGTCTCGACTGAGGCCCAGCTCATGGACACTCCGCTTGCTAGATATGGCGGTGGACGCTCATATATATTAATGTAACCACTACATTTTTCACTTACTATGTCTATTCTCAACAGCATATATATATATATATATATATATATATATATATTTGCCATTTCAATGCATAAGTATTATCTTTCAACAAAAGTAACTTAAATGTAACTACAAAAAAATTAACTAAAATACTGACGCAATCAAAGTTTACTACTTCAAGTTGTATTCTTCGTATGTATTAAGCGCAGGTAACATTTGTACTTTGCTTATAAATTTTATTAACCTTACACTCAATGTATGCAAGCGTGAGCACTGAACAGGTTTTCAGTTTGATTTACAAGTGCCGGCTCGTATAAACGTAGCAACGTCGAGTTAAAATTTGAGTTACTGCTTCAAGTATGAAGGGTTCAAATATAGTGGTGTATATATATTTATATACAGGTACGTTACTATTACAGAACTATCCGGGCGTAATTTAAATAATTGCTTTGACCTTTTAAAATGCATTTCGTTTTAGATTTGAAATAATGTTATTTGACGAAAACAGTGTTGAGATTTAAGTTGATAAAATTTTATATTTGTATTGAACGTTTTTATTTAGTACACCAGTTAGATATTATTATTTTAATTATTTTAATTTATCCTCAAAAACAATCAAAAAGGGGGTATAAAGAGTGTGTAAAGGAGAGAAGAGAATATAAAACAGTATTTATTAGCACTAATGAAAAATATACACCAATGATTAAGCAATAAAACTTTTTAAAAATATTACTATTTTATAAATATATTTTTTTTACGCAATAGTCAACAATAACATAAGAAAAATATAAGATATGTATAGCTGACAACCCGAAAATGAAACACCTATTGCGCAATCCTTAGCTAAACAGAACATATTAAGTTAATCTAGTTTACATTAAGCTCACCTGCTGTTTGGTGATGTAAATAGGTTTGTTTATAATAACCCATGTAACAGTCTCGTAGCAGGCCGGCGCCGTCGTAGAGCCGTCGTACGTCATATAATAGTCCGTTTCTGGTAATAGCCCACGGACTGACAGACGGTTGACTGGCATCTCGGCCCCTAAAGAACAAACGTGGTGTATCTGCTAAGATGGAAATTTTCTACGAAAGGAACTATGTTTGTTATTATATATATATATATATATATATATATATATATGTATGTTACATACCTCCGTACTTAATGTTTTCCAGTTCTTCAGTTAATATTCTGAGTTCGGGATTCGATAAATCTCCCAACTACAAAAAATAAGTATAATTAACTTAGTATAAGTAATATTTCCAAAGAACGAGTACATACTACTAATATTTACTATATTTATAGTTGTTGACACAATATATTAGATTTCTGTATGAAGTGATAATAGATCTAATTAACATTAGTAATTGCAAATTGAATGTAACTGAGGTTATTATCTGAGGTTGACTGTATCAAGCGCAAACATTAATTATAATCCGTTGTTGATGTTGGTTTTGGGAAAAACCAAACAAGGTGTCATTAACCTAAGTCTAGCTAAATATACTGAGAGTTCATTTAGTATAATTAACAGTGCAATTTACTTGTGTCTACCTACTATCTTTGGTATTTTAAGGCACGTAGGTATGTTATTTTAAAAATTTAATTAAATCAGCTTCACGCTGTATCCCGTATACAGCAGGTTAGGCTGAGGGAATCTAGTGTTAAGACACTCCGTTCCACAATTTCCGACAAGTTTTGGAGGCATTGCGTGTTGAGTGGTGGAATCCAATTCCTCGGTTTGCCTGAGCAACGATATAAAAATAAATATTTCATTTCCATGAGTGGGCATCGAACCCATAACTGTCGCGTTACAGTCACACCTTTGTATCCATACGCCACGCATCAGTGAGTTAATTTAATAATTGAATATGCAATTTACCCGTATCTAATTACTAACTACACATTTAAAGCTTACATAGATGTGTAAAACAAAATGCTTCTGTAGTTAGTTTAGCAAGTAAGCTTTTAGAATTATGAGCAAGCCTGTAAACACATCCGGGACAACAAGCGGCCCCCATTAAGGTGTAAGCGAACGTAAACGATAGAATAGTTACCTATTTTGCTTAAAGAAAACTATCTTACAAACAGCGATAAAGCTACGCACATAATTGCTCTTGGTTTAATGTGTTCTCACAGTCAATATTGTCTACATGCGACGGCCGGTGTACTCGTGTAATACGCTTCATTAAGTTAATTACGAAAATGCAAGTTAATCAATCTTAGACTCGATTGTGTTGATATAAGCTAACTGTAGTCTAAGAGCTTAATATAGAATTAGAAAGTCAAAAAGCTTGTTGTTATAGAAAGATGTTTCTTTTTTAAAGATATTTTTAGAGTCACTTAATATACGATTAATATTTTTTTTTGTGTTTTTTTGGTTATTTTACAATATGAAACAACGAGAACAGATTTTTTTTCCTACTTTCATTTAGTAATCTAAAGTAATTACAAAAGACTTACAATTCGGTGAAAAAAGACTACAAAAGCCACGTAAATAATTGGGTAAATATATAGCGGATATATATTAGCATTTTAAGGCGATAAGGCGATTCTCTCACAGAGCGTTAAATCACAGCGACACGCGGCCGAGCTGCTAGGATGCTACATTAGTTAAGCGCCTAAAAGATAATGTGTAATGCAATACATTAGAAAAAACGGTATTGTATAAATTTTGCATTTGACTGTTAAAAAATACTTGTAATTATAATATATCTTTTTAATATATTCACCTGCATAAATATAATCCAATTTTTTTATTTCAAATTTATTAACTATTAATTTTTTACCCGAATTGAGTAATTAAAATAAAATAAAACGTCATGAATTACTTGCGTATCATAGTTCAGACAGCTCTTAATTTGAACTAATAGGTATAGTAGCTAATCCATGGCCGGGCAGAAAAATCCAATTTACTTAATTAACTACCGCCAGTTTGGATGGAAACTACAAAGGTGCGGCTCGGCGATAGCACTTCATCGATAACTGTTACGCTAAACGATTTTACTTAAAATCATTTTTTGTACACTTGCTTGCCTTGTGGGGAACTAAGTGTCTTAGCACTAGGTTCCCTCTGTCTACCCTGCTGTGTGCGGGATATAGCGTGAAACTGATATTTTACTTGTCTTACACATATATGTTTCTTTTTACTTAAATTATTGTGCATATGAAAAAATGTATAGTATGTTATATTCAGGAAAATCGTGAGGTGGTCGTATCGCAGGAGCACAAGGGTGTGAGGGCAACACGACAGTTATGGGTTCGATCCCCACTCGGGAGAATGAATCATTATTCATTTGGGAATAGAGTGTTTTAACACTACGTTCCCTCTGCCTACCCGGCTATTTGAGGATTACAGCGTTAAACTACATGCGTAGTAAACCCTATTTAGGACAAAACAACAACATGGTTTCAATGAATTTTGTAAGTTATTGTGATTTATTTGAAATAAAACGATATCAACAAATGTACCTTTGATGTGATATACAATCGAATTATTATATTTTGTATTTGATATTTCGACAACACGGTACGTACCTGCAACAGTAAAGAAATAGAAACGATCCCTTGAGCTTTGTGTAGAGCTTCAGAGAAATTCGAATAAAGTTGTGAATTGAAACCAAATATTTGAATCTGGAACAAAGAAAATTTATACCGAGATACGGCATTTTTTATATGTCACAATAGTTCATATTTGATGTTCTTATAATACTATTAATAAATAGAGAACGGAGTGTCTTATCACTAGGTTCCCTCTGCCTACCCTGCTGTGTGCATACAGCGTGAAGCTGATTTGATTATATTCATAATACCATTGAAATTTGTAAAAGACTTTTACACCTCTCTTGTAGCGCGCTGTACATTGTATAATTACGGTTAATGTGGATAATCCTGCTAACTCTCCTATTAATATTATAAGTGTGAAAGCTTGTGTAAATGTATATGTTACACTTTCATGCAAAAATTACTGAAATAATTTAGATAAACTATAGAATTTCATAATAATATATTATAGTTTATACTTTATACAATTGAATAGCAAATACGCTATAATTTCGTTTTGCTATAAAAATAACCTGGGAAACTAGTGTTAAGATACACCGCTTTCATGAAGTTCTAAAGGTATTGTGTGTTGAGTGGCGGAAATCAATGGCGCATTTGACTTGTTACCAGTGTGAGGAAATGTAAACATTAAATATTTAATTTTACTCGAAATCGAACCCACAACCTATCGCGTTTTCTGTTGTGATTCTGCGCCGCGACAAGCCATTTGCTTGCAGTTCATTTGCATCGGAGAACGAAGTGTCTTAGCACTAGGTGCTTTCTACCTTGTTATATTCGGATATAGCGTGAAGCTGATAAAAATATATTAAAAAACCATCAAATTAAATCAGCTTCACGCTGTATCCCGCTCACAGCAGGGTAGGCAGAGGGAACCTAGTGCTAAGACACTCCATTCCCCACTTTCTGCCGAATTCTGGAGATATTGTGTTAAGTGGCAGAACTAAACGCCGCGCTTTGCCTCGACACAACTGTCGCGTTACAGTAACACCCTTGTGCGGCTACGCCACGACGGCCTCTAAAAAATATATTCATTTAATATTCTTATGCAGTTAGTAAACCTTGTTTAAAAGGTTTGTTAGCCTCATGACATGCTGCTGTATATAATATAATATTCTCGTATTATAAAGATGTGACGTCACATCATCGCGCCAAACTTAATAGTTAAAAGATTAGCTTACATAATATAATAGAATATGTTATGGTATCTTTACAACTTTATGATACAAACATAATATTTTTTTATTTAATATCAAGTAAAATATAAATATTACTTCGTTTCTAATTTATTTTATAAACCCCACAACGTTGAGCTGTTGCCTTAATAAATTGTGTAAAAGATAAAAAAAAAAGTAAATCTCCAAGAATAAGCACATGATTTTGGATTTAACGTGGCTGCGTAAGAATTTGTCACATAAATAAACAGCGGGCACGCTTGAGTTGGCTCGCAGTCGCTCCTCTGGATTACATTAGGGATTTGGGCGCCTCGAGGGTAACGCACGGCTATGTGTGAAAACATCTGTTACGCTCTCTTTGTGAACTACCTACAAAAATCTTCTATTGCTATTGCCAATACGAGGAGTTACTTTATAAAGTGATGGAAGTAATGAAAGGTTACTTCGTTAACTTAGACGGTGATTTACGAGTGGTAGACATGTAAGATTTGAATAGAAAGTTAAGGTAGGAATTAAGGCTTTACATGGTAAGTTAAGGGAGGCACGCACTGCTTTGCTTTAATTAATTATGACTGAGAACCGTTAATAGGAAAGGAAACACAATACGATTGTTGCTTACAAGGAATTACAATTCTGTAAACTCGTAGACGATTTTTAAGTACCGCTTAACAAATCACAAATAATATACAGTAGTTTACTATTAATTATAATATTAATATAGTTTACTATTTTTTTTTTCACATTTGACTATGTTACCTCATTATGTTAAGTGGTGGACGAAGAAAATACAATTATATTAGAATTCACTGGATTATTTTCATATAATAAGACCTATAGTAAAACTTGCAAATGAACAGTAATCTGTTTAACAGATATATAGTTAAGTATTTTCTTAACTATGCAAATTAGCAACACATAGATGCATATTTTTTTTAATTTCCTTGCATGGGAATCAAACCAATAATCTGTCGCATTGACACGCTTGTGGCCTTGTATGCCACGACTGGCCTCACAATTTTGTCACGATAAGATATGAAAATAATTAATTTATTCAAGTGATATCCTATCTAAGAATCATCACGTACAACCAGACACGTCCTCCCTTATATACATAATAATTAAATCAAGCGACATTTGTAACAGGTATAGTTTTGCATGTACTCGTGTGCTGCAATAAATTAGTATACATTTATCTCCTTGTTAACTATGAGTAACTTCGACGTGATTGCAATACTGCAATGAATACTCACTAATTATATTGCTAGAGATATCATGTTCGATATAAGTATCGTTAACTTCTATAATGTATACATTTGTATTACGGATCCATTTTGAATATATATAACTTAAGAAGATTGAACATAGGTAGAGAGGTTGTTGGTTCGATTCTTGCCAGGTGAAAAATTTACATATTAAATAAAAGAATCTTTTTACTGCCAATAAAATTTCTATAAAAGAGTAATAAAAAATGGTTTGCATTCATATGCCACCATCAATCGCATTTTCGCAAGTCACTCTGTTTTGACACTACACTCTCTACACCAATCTTATTTGGATACATTATAACATTTATCTAAACATACAAGTACTCCCTATATGAATTATCATATACTGACTTCAGTTAGCTGGTGATAGTAACCTCACAGGAAATTAGTAGATACCATTGGATCGAACTATCTGTGTTTAGGTCATGTTGATCATAACTGACTAATGTAGTTTCTCTAGTTATATATACTATCATTTTTCAAGCTTGTATAATAATCGTGTAATTAAAGCGAGTGAAGCCGCGAGCGGGTCTCTAGTCTCTAATAGTAGTTAATTATGTAATTTCAGATATAAAGCACGTTACTCGTTCAAAAATAAATAAAATGTGTCGTCACTCTTGTGTATTGTATCCATTTAGTTACATAGTCTGTAATATGCATATAAATAATAAAAATGAGGTCGTCGAGCCTCATTAGCACAAGTGTGTGACTGTAAATGTGACGGTTATGGGTTCGATTCCTACACGGGTAAATGAATTATTATGTTTTAATAAATTTTTTCGCTAAGAAGGCAAAGCGCGGCGTTGAGTTCTGCCACTCAACACACTATGCCTCAAAAAATTGGCGGAAAGTGGAGAACGTATTGTCTTAATACTAGTTTCCCTCTGACAGCCTTGCTATGTGTGGAATACAGCCTGAAGTTATATAGAAATAGAGAATATAGAATTCTTGTAATAATTGACTCACCTCCGCAGGAAACGAATATCCATTTATGGCGTGTTCAGATCCAAACTGATCGTGTAGGCCGTAGTGAATGTGTATTTCATGGAACTGGTATTTGTACGACAGTGGTCCCCCCGTTATGTTGATGTGGTGACGGGTCTCATTTTCAACGGTGAAAATTACCGAATGGCCGGTGTTGCTTATAAGTCCATTTATCTATTCATAAAAAATACATATCTGTATATAATTTGATTATTATATAATTTGTTTTCAGGTATGTCGTGCCTCTGTTGAGGAAATGAAATATTTAATATTTTCATACGAGGTAAGTAATACGAGGATCTTACTTCTTGATATACTTCCATTTTGAGCAATGAACCTATGAATACTTCCCCTTTATTTTATATATATATATATATACCTAAATGTAACTCAATAAAAATAAACTTACCCTATGCTTATCTATGTGTAAAAATCGGAGATTGGGGTCGAAAAGAAGCTTCTCCGGTTCCAGATTGACCGGCGATTGTCGTCGTCCTTTGTTGCATAGCGACCACTCCGGGTTGATCAAACCCCAGAATGCTGGACCTACGTACATAGGAGTGAAAATATGAGATAAAATTTAATATATCATAAGAAGTTATATTAAAATAGAAATATTTAGAAAAAGTATAGAAAATAATCCTATATATACAGTGTTTGTGTTAAAATAATCAGGCAATAAAAAAAAGCTTATAAATAACACGGTCACAGAATCATAATTAAGATATTTATTTTTACTTAAACTTCATTTTTAGATTTAGCAGTGCCTGTAGCTGTAGGTGGCTTGGTATTTAGTCACTATTCACTATACAAGCTGTAATAATCTAGAAATTTTTTAGCCCTCTGTAGTTTGTAGCCTAAGACAGAATAATGTACAGAACATTATCTGTGTGATTTCGTCTTTTTCTAAAAATTATTATTAAAATTAACGTAATACAAACTACAGTACGGTCAACGAATTGTGACCGTTCTGAAGTTAGTTTCACACTGTTCACTCGAGAATAAAATAATCAATTGTTAAAAAAAAATCTAAAATCAAATCTGTACAATCATATAAGCTTCAGCAACGCCACGACTGACCGAACTGTAAATATCTGTAAAAAGTTATAAAAGATTTATAACTCGTCATAAAAATTAAATGTTAAAATATGCTCTATACACGACGTGACATAATCAAAATATATTCGACATGTTCCGTGCATACACAGTTTATTGTAATCAGATGAAACCGAAATGTTCTGTTAATTATAGGCCTGACAAAGCTTCATAAAGATATATTCACGTATCGACCACAAGCCATCAAGCAAAAGTGAATTTTAATGGCAATAAAATGTACACAGTTATTTTTGCCAGAAATTTAAAGTACGTTAAATTTCATACTTAAGTTTATTTATTTGATAAGTATCAGCTTTACGCTGTAATTAGCTTATAGTAGGGTAGGTAGGGGGAACCTAGAGTTAAGACATTCTGTTCCCAATTTTTCGTCTTTGTAAGTTGAATGGCGGAAGTCAATGCCGTGCTTTGTCGTGCATACCAGAGCGAGAAAATGAAAATATTAATAAATAATAATTAATTTCCCTGAATGGGAATGGAACCCACAACCGTCGCGTTTACAGTCACACGCTAGTGCCACTGTGCCACGAAGGCCTCCAATTTAATAAGCAGATTATGTGGAAAATATTTAACTGTAAAATACTTAATACTTAACTTCAAAAGCTTTATCTAATCGAATTAACGTTCACACTTGGTATTTCAATATGGAGAAAATTGCACGGAAGTAGCCAAAGTGGTTTGGATAGCGTTCACGTTTTTATTATTTATGACCTTGAAAATTGCACCAGTAAGCCGGCGCAGTGGCTGCGGTCACGCCTTCTTTATCGTTCGCGTTAAGTGGAAATGTTTTTGGCATAATCATATAGTATAAGGTATTGTAGAGATTCTTTCAAGAAATTTACAAGGGGTGATTTTTTGCTAACTTCTTTTTCCAAAAGCTCTATGTTCTTTAATATGTTTTTTTTTTTTTTGTTGCATTACATATACGTATATGTCAAACAATACTAAGGCTATGGTTTCGATGAATATATATCTATAACAGTCATCATTTTCTATAAGGCTTCCTAAAAATAAAAAGAATAAAATTTATCATTATATCATTCGTACTTAAAATATTTTTTTTTTGATTTGTCTGTTCATTTTTATGATATTTTCCGAAAGTGATAAACTTTTTCGACATTTTATTAATAATTTAGATGCCCATAGTATTTGAACGGTACTTCTTGAATTCCCCTAAAATTCCTTTTCTTACAGAAGTCGGTTAAAAAACACAATAACGTCACAGACGTAGCAAATGTGGCCACAAACAGCTCGCTATGTCCCTAATCTGTTTTTAAGTGCTAATTGCGACGTATAATACGACTGCTATCCAGATAATAGCTTGACTTTTTTAGTTTGTAATACTGTTCAACAATCAACAATACGTGTAATTTTTTTTTTTCACTTGTCACGTTTTCATGTCACGCTATATCACATCAAGGTAGGCAGAGGGCACTTAGTGTTAAGACACTCCGTTCCCCATTTTGTGCCGCAACTTGGAGGCATTGCGTGTTGAGTGCCGGAATTCAACCGCGTTTTGCCACGAAACCAGAGCGAAGAAAATGCAAATTTTCTTTTAAATACTCTACTTTTAAATATTATTAAAGTAATTAAGATATCGTAAGAAACAAAAATAATCTTCATTAAATATCTACGGTTATCGAAAAAGGAAAAGGCAAGTATCATAAGAACGATTACTAATGGTCTTGAATATTAGAAGGGATCGCTCGTTACTTTAGTATCGGCTGGTGGGTCATTGGTAATTTTCTCAATATATTTTTAATATCTATTCTATATCTTTAATGAAAAAGTATTAAGTGCTCAAAAAAGAATACATCCTCGTATTATTTTTTGAGAAATATATGAATTTAAAGTAATTATAGTATATGTCACATAATTAAGAAGAAGAAAGAAGAGAACTTAACAAATATAATTAGCATTAATCAGAATATTAAGACCATTTTATTAATATTTGGAAATTGATTTCTGGAATAGAAAGTAAAGATTGAACGAAGAATTTATATAAATATGTTGATAAAATATATACATGATTTTAAATAAAATCATTATATCATCTGAGGGGACTTCAGTGTCTGTCTGTGTCTATGTCTGCTTGTCAAGTGCTTCTATCTCAGGAACGTTTGAATGTATCGAGTTGAAATTTTAACGTTATACTCAGATCTACACTCCCTTAATTTCCTGAGATAATTGTTTCTACATTTACAAAAAAAAAGATATGGCCCTTTATATCTCAAAAAAGGCGTATTTTGACAATGTAAAAGGAATTAAAATTAATAGGATACTTTCGGTTGACCTACATTAATGAAATTTGGCAGCTAGCATCTACAGGTAGTACTTGTTTAGGGGAAAAATTTGAAAATTATACATTTGTGGTTAAATTTAAAAATATAATACTTAGCCTTAAAGGGGGCAAAAATTAGTATTGAAGCCGCCAGTTCAAATAAGATATGAGAGACTAGTTAAGCTAAGCTTGAATTGCAGACAGCTCGAAACCTCTAATTTTTGTACAGAACCCTCGGTGCGCGAGCCCGACTCGCGTTTGTCCGGATTTCATTTTAAATAAGATCATATGAAATATCTGTATCCGAATGATACGATAGCGCACCTCACAATTTTGCGAGTAACGCAATATGAATGCAAGATAAATCGCCCGTATAAATTTCATGTCACGTAAACTGGCAAAAATGTTATCGTTACAGAGAAATTGATATGGCTCACAAACGAAATATTTGCGGACTTGGGGCAGGTCGCTTTCACGTGATATCAGAATGTGTATAATGGGGGGCACTTCCGCACGTTTACCTTCGCTCTGGAGGTTTACTCAAATGGTAAAAAGGTACCATGTGGTAAAAAGGTACCATGTGGTAAAAAGGTAAGTTTATGTGAATGTATGACTGGACTGCGGAGTGTAACGACGATCAGAGTAGTTGTGGTTTGACAGTCTAATAAAATAATCGTAACATATATCAGAAAGCTCAAGTTTTAAGTTTAAAGATCAAATTCAATGAATTAACTTTTAAAGACATGACGGAATCGTTTATGATACAAAATTGTTTTCAGAATATCTTGACCATTACAATTAAAACATTATAATATATTGAAATCAAATACAAACGATTCTTCCTTCACTTTTGATTTGTCGAATAATAACAAATATTGCTACAAACGGTAACTTCAAGAGGTTACTTAAAAATACATATAAATTAGTTATACTTTATCAAAAGAAAATAATAAAAAAAATTATAATAAAAAATTTAGAGCGAATTTTAATTTATATAGTTTTCATGTGCTGCTAAATAGAGTAAATATAAATTATGCAAAAGCATATAAATATGAAACAAGTTATTCTACATTAGTATGAAAATGTAGTGCTCACCTGAAATGCCGTCGTAGGTCCACCATTCTTCCCAGCTGACGCCGCTCACGGCTACAATCAAACCGACTCTAATTAAGTCTGCACTCTCATTATGAACATTTCTTATTCTTTACATTTCTTGTGGAACCTTTCCATTTTTTATAATTTATCTACTTTGAGAAGTAAGAATTATATTACAGCTCAACTACTGGAGTTTTTATAAATACTAAACAAACGTAAATTAGTAATTACATAAGTTACTTTGAAAAACACCTATTTATTCATATTATATTATTTAGACAAACCAGTGTAGCGATAAATCGGTAATATTATAATTTGAATAGTCATTTATATTATTTAATTTTTTCAGAGAGTATTTTAATTGTGTTTGCTTGTTTAGGTTGACGCTTTATCCCATTCAAATTTAATTTGTCGTATGATCCCGGCCTAGTATAGGATCACCCTGGTACTGTCGGTGTTGTAAGAGGCGACTAAAGTACGTGTGGTAGAGTCACGTCGCCAGTAATGGCAACACGCATGGGCAGACTCGACCGGATTAATACCAGCCCGGCATTTAAAACCGGCGTGAAGTAGTGGCTCTTGCCACTGCGTTTCGCATTAGGTAATGCCAGGCCTCGGCGCCCAATCCCATCTTAAAGGCCGGCAACGCACGTGTGGCTCCTCAAGTGTTGCTTGGGGTCATGGGTGGCGGTAATCTCTATATATATATATCATTCCCTGGAATGGAAATCAAATCCACAACCGTCGCATCCACAGTCAGAGGCTGTACTGGTGAGCTACAACGGCTTAATATTAATTATTTCTTTAAAATGATAAAATGTCAAAACAATAATAATTTGCTAATTTGGTTAATGTAATGTATAGTATACCAGTATATTCAATAATCAGTTCACGACAGCAGCATTATATTCTATCGTAAAAGAACATTTTACTTTTGCGAATCAATCATAATGAAATGAAATAAATAAGCCAATGAGGGGGAAAAGCGGTCTCCTTTTGAAACAAAACGTTTTTTTTGCGACAAGGCGATGTTGCTACACTTCAGTTGTTCACAAATCTTTGTAATGGCGATAATTTTTCAGCTTTTTTTGTATTGTTTTTGGCAGAGTAACAAGTTGTCAAAATAAAATATTTAACTATTTCAACTAATTGTAGCGTTCTTTTCGTTCATAACTCCTCTAGATTGTAGCATTTCAACGTAGCGCTTATAATTATTAATGTCATTTAATTTAAGTTTATTTTATTTTGTTGTGATTGTGGCAACTTTCCGCGGCTTACCACTTCACAGAAATAATTTTATATCACGAGTAATTTTTACCTTAAAAATGAAAAATATTTCAACTCGACGGACTCCAGCAACTCACGAGAGACGGATTTTCAGGAGATTAAAATTTCTAATTTGAGTGTTCTGGAGTTCTCTTAATTAAGATTATAGAATTATGATACTCATAATATTTCGAAGCAATTAATTCAAAAATACTTAAAATGAAATTCTTATGCCATAATTATCTAAAATTATCTAAGAAGTAGCTTTTCTTGTAACAAGATAAACTCACTTAAAACATGTTAAATAATGATTTCAATAAAGCTATTATTACAAACGTAATCTAGAACCTTTTTTTTCAGCTTCACGCTGTATCCCGCAATGAACAGCATAAACTGTGTGTGATTATAGTGCACACTCTATTCCCAACTTTCCGCCTCTCAATACATTGCTTCTTGAGTGGCAGAACTCAACGCCGCGGTTTGTCTTTCCATCAGAGCGTAAAAATTAAAATACTAATTAATTTATTTCACGAGTGGGAATCGAACCAACAACTGTCGCGTGTTTAGGCACACACTTATGTCACGTCGGCCCGAGTATAGAACCTACTAAGAATAATTAATTAAGCTACCCGCTTTAAGCCCGCTATTGCGAGAAACTTTGCAATGAAAAACTTAAACGATATCGTTAAATATATATCCTAAAGCGTGTAGTTGAAATGTATACCAATCTCGAAGTTACTCGATACACGCCTGATTTATGCTTTTAATTTAAATTTTTGCATTCGCCAGGCGAAGTTCGCCACGGACGCGCCGCCTGCATTGCAAATATATGTCGCAGTCGACTCCAGAGATCGTTTCCAGTTTCGATTCGATACAGCTAGAGCGAACTGTCGACTTTTAATCTTTTAATGCTGCTCTACAAACTTTTGCCTCACGGAATACGTTCACGTTTATTTCAGTTAATAATATGTTTCGACTAACGGTTTTCGCAGTGTATTAAACTTTGTGATTGGAGCGATTTTGGAAATAACCTCCGCCTTTTCAAGTTAGTGCTCATGTCATTATTACATGATCAAACTTGATTACAAGCACTAATGACTTTTTTATTGCTACGCCATACCTGCTAGTGCGGGTGGATAGCATTAACTAAGCTTACGAGCCTACGAAACACAGTGAATACAGCTCACGGCGGCTTAAACCAACTTTACCGTCGAAAACAACACCTGGGACGGACGGCACGCTGTACCAAATCTATGAATCGCACGAAATTAAAACGGTCGGCCCAGTTTTTGATCAATTTTGAAAAAAATATATTGAATAATTTTTCTTACGAATAAAGCAAATATTACCTATGACGCCGTGAGCACAAAAGGAGCTTATAAATTATTCTGTATTTTGACTCGTTTAGCACTGCGAACGTTCTGAAACAAACATAAGATTGAATTCTTATGCATTGTTGCACTTTGCAGACGCGATTGCTACGTGACGGAGGGGGGGGGGATCCCCTTCCCCTGGGAGATACCAGTCAGCGTCTGTTTTGTAGTCTCAGTCGAGTCTGGAAGATAGCGCGCCGAACCTGGTTCATGAAATAAGGAAATATTTTCCAGGATTAAATTTAAGTATTTTGAGTTATTACGTTATAACGTTTAAATTTAAATAGAAATAGATTTATATCGATACGTAAGCAACATCGGCCCATAATACTTGAATGGTATTGATGTCGCAATCAAATGTTGGGAACGTGAGCAATTCGCAACCGGCGAACTTCACAAAGAGCTTCAACCATGCATCGGAAATGAATCAGTTTCCGTTTTGAGTAACGCAAGTGATATATGTCACAAACAAAACGCAATTGAATTTAGACTCTAAATTGTAGGCAAAAAAGTTCGAAATAGAATGTTTTGGTAAGTTACAACAAAAGCTCCAGTGGGGACACATCGAACTTACTTATTCGTACATTTTAAATTCATAGTGTAAGTTGGTGAATGTTCAAGAATTAAAAGTAATTCAATTTAGTTTTGCACTCGCTTTTTGTGTCGTGGGGCGCATATTAAAGCGTTTTTTCCGAAAGCTTGGAATGTTAAAGTTGCGTTAACGTCAATTTTCTCCAACAGTGAATCGTTGAAAGGGAAAAATTTCATCGATGTATGAAATAAATAAATAAAATCATGTGGAAAATAGCCTATTTCACGGTGCATTGAGTGAAGTGTGCGTGGCAAGTGCAGCCTACGTTGAACCGACGTTGTTGACGCCTGCATTACAAAGATTTCTTTCGAAAATGTTTGCATTTATATGGTGTTTATTTATATAATATTTTATTATCCTTATTATCTTTAAGCTTTGATATAAGCCTGACATTGGAGAATGGATTCGATTATAAGCGTAAAGTTTTAATTAGTTATACAAAAAATCGATTTACTTAGTATTACCCTTATCACATATTCAAACCGCGTCATGAGAAACCTTTGGCTATGCAAATTTCACGTTATTGCATTTGTGCTCCCAATATCTGTAGCGGAGATCGCCTTAAAATGATTCTCTTTTGTATACAATATAAAATAAATGAGATATTTAAATAAATACGAAACGTTTAAATTTTATTACACTAAAAAGGTTAAAATATCGTTATTTATTTTTCTTGACCTGTTTATTTACGGAACTCAACGCCACGCTCGCCTTCTCGCCAGAGCGTAGAAATGAAAATATTAATAAAAAATAAATTATTCTGAACGGGGATTGAACCCACAGCCACAGTCATACACTTATGCCACACCTCGACGACTTCAATAATACATAAAAATATAAACAATATTAGTTTCTTCTTCACTTTCGCTATTGATATTCAAATTGCAAAATTATCTTTAATTATGTGGCTTCTTTGTAACAATATTTCAGCACCATACAAGTCAACAAATTAATAGTTATCTTCATTAATTATCCTTATATAGAACTACATAAAGGTTAATTTATTTATCTAAAACACTTGATAGTTGGTTTGTAACTATTGCTATGTCAAATGTATATTTCCATCAAATGCTCGCTAAATATTTTCAAACCTCGCTTTAATATTTATTAAGCAACAAACTCTACAAATTCAAATTAAAACAGCGATTTAGGTCATGACGTGCCAGCTAGTGTTTTAATAACTGGAAATTATTATAAATTTTAGCATAAGAACAATATTCAGTGAAGCAAAGTTAAATTAAAGTCGTATGCGGATTTGGCGTCGGTCCGCCTCAGCTTAAGGCCAGGCACCTGCGCCCTGCTCTCGACCCGCCATTGAAAACACAATTTGCGGTGCGCCTTTTGTGACTCCTGTTTACTTTTATGCAATTTATTTTTCCTGTTTACGTATGGTGCAGGAGAGCATTCATCCAGGGTTCCCTCTAATTCGCCAGATGCTCGCCGCTGTTGCCGTTTCTAAACCGACACGCGTCTTTTTGGTGTTTTGTTTGGATAACGACGACTTTTACAAAAAACACTTTCGAATGAGCGCGTTTTCTTTTTAGAAAGTTTCATTGTAATAATTCGTCGCTATACTTAGTACCCTTACATAAGTTAGTAACTTAAAAATTTTTGTTTAAAATCTACATCTGTTGTTGTAATAAAATTGTAACTGAACGGAGTCTACATATGGAAGAAATATCAGAAAAAGCTATCATTGGGGCATTTATTAATGTAATGGGACCATAAAATTCTAAAACATTTATTTATATGTATATAATTCAAAATTATTATGTTTACTTAAACTTTCAATAACTTTTCGATTTTAAGGAAAAAAGTAACCCTTATAAGATCACTTTGTTGTCCGTCCGTTTGCCTGTCAAGAGCCTTTATCTCAAGATTGAGATAAAGGCTCAATATCTAGTTGAAATTCAAACCATATACTCAAATCTATGGCCCTATAATTACCTGAAAAAACGTATTTCTACATTTATATAAAAGAGAGCTATCGTTAATAATGCGTATTTCGACACTATAAAGGGATTCAAAAGCATCTACAGATAGTACTAATTCAACTGAAAACATTTGAAAACTATACTGGTATATTTTGTGATTTAAACCTAAAAATAATAGCCTTGAGCAAGGTCAAGAATAATTGCTTAATAGAACACAATAGTTCTTAAAAAATGTAGATTATACTTTTTACGCATGATTTGATATCAAAATAATTCATAATTTTATCAATACTATTTACAAATAATTCTAATTTCTAAATAATTTATTTCGTATTGAGTTTTCGTAGGTCCCCGTGTAACACTATAAGACTCGTTTCTATTTCATTTTTATACGATTTTGTATCAAAATAATTTACTTTTAATTTTGTATTGTATGCTGGGCCAAACTTTTTTTTTTAAATAAAAATAATATGTAAAAAATTTTATATATATTAAGTAGAGTTTTATTTATACTATACATAAAAAGTTAAAACCAACAAACAAATATTGAGTTTCTAATATTACTTATGATAAATATAATAATATAACCTCCTATTATTCTTCAAAATAAATATGTAAAAGGAATTCAACGTATGAGATTGTTTAACCAACAATTAAATAAGAAGGAGGGCTCAAATACGCTCATAAAACACAACGCACCAACGAGCCTGTATATAATCAAGTTAGTGATGAATAGGTAAATAGCACGCAAACGACACAACTACTTCCGGTTTTAACCTCACTCCTATCCTCGTAGCTGACGTTCAAACTTCCAAAAAACAGAGACTACAGTTAGATTTAAATAACTGTTGAAATTGTTATTTAAGAAACTTAAAAATCCTGTTAATTACAATTAAGATTAGTTGTAAAGATATCGATATAGCAAAGAAAAAGTCTATACACGGTCTAGTTCATGATATGAGAATATTTATAACTATCGCCAAATGTGCCTGAAAGTTTTAATGAAATTTGGTTTACTGATAGTTTGTTTATAATCCGGATTTACCAATATTTTATGTTCGTAGTTTTTAATTTTTATGTGTTAAAATACATTTTTCCATATTTCTTTATGATTCATTTTGAAATATTATATATAAAAAAAATATAAGTATACAGACATTTAAGAAGAAGTTAAATCTGAAGCGAAAATTAATTATTTAAATAGTTTGGGTGTTTAGATCACTTAACTATTAAAGTAATATATTGCACTGTAAAATAATGATCACGTTCAAGCGCGTGATAGGTTGTGAGTTTGATTCCAACTCGGGAAAATTAAATATTTAACATTTTCATTTCTTCGCTCTGGTGCCAAGGCTAAGAGGCGGCGTTAAGTTTCGCCACTCAACACACAATGCTTCTTCAATTCAGCGGAAAAACAGAAAATAGAAGGTAAAAGAGATACGTTGAATATATTTTAAAAAATCAAAGACGCATAGCTTTGAAACGAAGTATGCCTGATGTACTGAAAAATAATACATTTTATATTTCAACAGCTGTAATAGAAATGATAACAATAGACGTTGTTTATCCAGCGGTCGGTTATTTTTATCAATTCCTCGAAATGAATTTTATTTATTTGTTGCAATACTATACTATTCATTGAAGTCGAATAAATATCGAACTCTATTGTTTATATTTCGGTTGTTCTAAACGCATCTTGCTACTCGCTCAGAAGGGAGAGATACAAATATTATAAGTTAAATATATAATAAATATATAAATTTTTCACTGTGAAGTTTTCTCATGCTTCATTTTTCAAATTAAATGGTTTTATAAGTCTAGAATATAATTTAATGTTTGAATGAATGTTAAAAAATGATTACCTGTATAGGATAGTAGTATTTGCAGTAACGCCGACGCTGTAGCCGTTCCAAGAAGATTGTACATCGTCTATGACATATCTCTCAAGCACGTCACTCAAATTGTATATGATTCCATAAAGCTCATACATTTGCACACTTTTATTTTTTTCATAATTTGTTACATTAATATAAATCTATTGTTATAACTTCTTAACTCGTTACTTCGATTCATTATTATAATCTGAAACAAGACAAAATATGTTTGTTATATGTATAAAAAAAAATGATCAAGTGCGAGTAAGACTTGCCTATCGAGAGGGTTCCGTAGCAATTTCAGGGTTGTATGTCAACAGGAAGTGCAACTTATACAAGTTGACAAACTTAAGTTTGCTTGAATTATTGGATACGTTCATTTTCTATGAATATTGTTGTTTTATGCTATATCTATATCATATATATGTAAATAGTATAATATCCTTATAATTAAATCGTAATGGGATAGTGTCTGATATAAATAATATAAAGTGTACTTAAGAAGCAGTGGTACAAGGGTGCCGCTCGTAAACGCGACGGTTGTGAGTTCGATTCCCACTCGAGGAAGTGAAATATTTCTTTACGTTTATATTTCTATTTTTTTTCGCTCTGGTGTCGAGGCAAAGCGTGGCGTTGAGTTCTGCTACTGAAGACGCAATGCCTCCCGAATTCGGCAGAAACTGGGGAACGGAGTGTCTTAACACCGAGGTTCCCTCTGCTTACCCTGCTGTGTGCGGGATACAGCGTGAAGCTAATAAGGTAATAGAATTAAAAACAACGATTTTTAAATTGTTTATCTGTTTGTCCGTGCGTTTGTTTGCACCAGAAACACTTCACCGATTTAATTTAAATTTTCACTATTGTATTTTGGCAAGCATCTATTATCACGCTATGTCAATCTGTTGAAGCTGAAGCTTGAAGTTTCAAAACAGATATAGATATTGTTTTTAAAAATTATTTTTAGAAAACGAACGTAACTTACATTAGTAATTTTATAAATATATAATTAAAGCAAAGCCGCGATTGGGACTAGTATAATATATAATTTTAATGCGCCGAATAAAGTTTACAAGCATAAGTTAATCATTTTTTTCCTATAGAAACCTATTAAATCACATTTTTTGGATTTTTTTAACTATAGGTTACAAAATGCAGCAAATACGATGCATAAATGCTCGTATCTTTTGATTGCACAGATTTAAAAACTTGGTCTTGGACAGACGGACAACAATATGATCCTAAAAGAGTTCCATTTGAACTGTTTATTACAGATAAAAACTATTAAAACTAAGAAAATTAACTAATGTTCCTATAATTATTGTAAATCGATATGGGGTTCGAGGTGGGGTTTTAAGGTGCAGTCTTATGTCCTTATTATTTTCCTATCGAGTGTCAATAATTTTTGTATACATATTATAAGCAGTATATATGTTACATATATTTTAAAAAAGAAATTCTTGAAATGACTATGTTATTTTTCTGTGTAAATTTTATTTTTGCTTTAAATAGAACCTTGTTTTGCATTTGTACATCTGTCTGCGAAATTGGTGCAGCGAACATAAATCCTTCATAGCCTTTATAAATTAATGCAGGCACGATTCCAACGCGTTACGTTACGATTCGAAGAGTTGCTTTATGGGATTAATATACAATTGTGCATTTTTTATTTCAGTTATATTACTAGTGTGGCTGACGTCAATCAGGGCTATTTGACGTTTTGATTTTTAATTCAGAATTCGGCAGAAAGTGGGGAACGGAGTGTCTT
>JBAIZZ010000298.1:265990-398746 GCA_037355905.1 Heliconius aoede
AATATTTAAGTTGTTTAATTCATTTAGTATTTGTAAATAATAGTGGCTACAGACGTTTTTTTTAACACGGAGAATAGCTGAGATTTTTAAATGCATTTTGTGGGTACTTTTATACTGAAAAATACTTAGTGATATTGTGAGTATTCATCTTAATTTTAACTAAAATTTTAACACCAACAATTTTTATATATATATTTCTAGATATAAAATATACTATGATATCTCGACCGTGCTCTGAACATTTTTACGCGTTAGTAACGCTCTACTTAAGGAGAATTATACACGAAGGGGTCGCGACCCTGCGATTATAATACCGTAAAGTTTTTAGATGATATCTAAAAATATGTAAAATAGTCGCCACACATTTATGTTATTACCTATTACAGCGCAGCCAGAGGCTATGGATTTTTTTCTTTAAGAATACGTTCTAAGAATCTATCTGCAATATATAATTTGAGTTTACATTAGAAAATATGTAATAGGACAAATATGCAATATACCTTATACATACAATTAAAAATATCCCATAAGGTTAGAATAAGATTAACAAGCTTTTAGCTACCATTTTCTAGACACAATTTACAGTTATAGAATTTTTAAATAGTTATTCCACAGTTTTCCACTTTTTGTTGAAAACGTATATTATAAAAAATGTACTCCGTTTATATTTTTAATAAACTTAACTATCCGAATTTTGGTGATTTCCTAGATATGTGGTTTTTTAAAAATTTTAATATGCCCATTATCGAACTAAGTAAAATCTAAAATTATTCAATCTGAAGATCATACATCTAAAGATTTATGAATGACAAAGAATCCTGATTATTTATTCAAACGACTGATATTTACTCGCGCTGTCAAGATGATCTACACAAGGCGTCCCGTGTCAACATTAACGGACAGGTGCAATATTACCTTCATTTTTGCTATATTGCCCAATTTGCCTCGGTCCACTCGAATCAAGCTGAAAAATTACAAACATCCATATGTGACTAGGTTAACAAGCAATTTACATAAAAAAAATAATTGTATGAGGTCAGTCGGCGCGCAGGGGCACAAAGTGTGACTATAAAATCGACTGGTTATGGGTTCGATCTCCAGTCGGGGAAATGAAACATGTATTTGAATGTATATTTTCATTTCTCCGCTCTTGAGTTCCGCCACTCAATACGGCGATAAGTCGGGAACAACTAGGTTACCTCTGCGTACTCTGATGTGTTGTATATATAGAATGCACAAACGATACACTTATTCGTATCTTACTTTTTCCATTTGAAAATAACTGGTTAAAAGTTAATTAAAGCCGTAGACGGCTCAGTCCCAGGGTGGCTTAATTTATTGCGTTGTTCATTTTTCTCGTATTGTTACTTAAACCTAATGAATTTTATAAGCAAACTTAACTTAGTTTGCCAATTATTTTGTTAGTAGTAAGAATAAATATTTATTTAACACGCATTGCCTCGATAAGTTCGGTGGAAAGGAGGGGAACGGAGTGTCTCAGTTGTAGGTTCCGATTGCTTACCCTGCTGTGAGCGTGCTGTGAGGGACTACAGCGTGAAGCTGAAAAAAAAGTACTGAGATTAGATGCTGCATCCATAGTTGAAATAACAAACAAGATTAAGTAGCATGTTAGTTAACTATTCTTAAGCAGTACGGCTCCACTATTAGTTTCCTTTGTTCCCGCTCGACTTGTTACATACACTCTACTAACTCCTTCTATACATAATTTTACCAAATTCTCAAAGATATAATATGTATAGATGTGAAGACTTTATATAAATTCATAGTTACGCTATTCAGGTTTTTTACATTTAATAAATACAATTAGGCTACTTTTTATGTTGCGTTTTTAAATGTTTTTTTTTTTCCCTTTCTACCTCCTACTTTGTAGGAAAAACCATGATTTTCCGAAGTTAAAACAATGTAGAGGTGAATTGGATATTAAAAATACGCATTCTTTTCTGTTTGTGTCTATATATAATATTAAGTGATCATATTTTGTAGCTTCACGCTGTGTCTCGCATATCTATAGCCGGGTAGGCAAAGTGAATTGATGTTGAGTAACGGAACTCTACGCCACGTTTTGTTTTATTTCTAGAGCTAAGAAATAAAAATAATTAATACTCACGGGTTGGAATCTGATACCAACAACGGTCGCGTCCACACGGCGCTTTAAGCAGATAATATAAAAAAAATTAAGAAACATTTGAAGTTAAATATAAAATATAGCTATATTACAATCAAAAAATTAACTAAATAAAAATAAAATTAAGTATAATATTAAATTAAAAAAAAAATACAATGCACATTCACATCTAGATATTCTAACCCCGTAAGATGTTCGTAAAGCGTCCGAGCCGGTCCGGACGCAACGTAGTTAATATTACCTACTATTTGTCTGCAACTAAACGCCATTTACGTCCTTAGCTTCTTACGATCAATGACGTCTTTTCAGAAAATAGTGTTTTAAAATATAGAATTACGTAACACGTACTATTCAATAAATGAATGAAGCTGTGTAAATACGGTTGTGTGTTCGATTCCCACTCGGGGGAATAAAATGTTTTTCATTTTCTCGCTCTGGTAACGAGGCGAAGCGTTGGGCTCAGTCACTCAACACGCAGTTCCACGAGAATTCAGCGGAAAGTAGGGAACGGAAGTGTCTTGATGGAAATACAGTGTCTTGACACGAAGATACCAGATTCTCCCTGCCTAACCTGCTATGTAAAAAATGAATAATATTTTTTAAATAATTCTATATTACATATTTACTTTTCTTTTTTTTTATGGGAGAGAACAAGGCAAACTTAAGGTGGGAATATAGGACGCCGAGGCCCGGCATTACCTAATGCGAAACGCAGTGACAAGAGCCACTACTTCACTACCCTATATTTTCATCATCCACGCAATATATATAAAAGCACGGTAACTGTTATTATTATCGTCTGCATTTTCAGCTCGCTCGAACCTTAAATCAAAACCCGAGAGCCGGTAGCCTATTACTATCGCACTTTAAATTTATGTGTTACCTATAGTTGGTGAACACCTTTGAAAATTATATTTGGAGTAACTGCACTGCGGCAGGTTAGTTGGTTTAAAGGAAATGGCGTCATTAGCTTTTCTCGTATTTCTTGTGGGTAGACATTAACGCGTACCTTAAAAGAGTTGCTGTTACAATATTTCACTTTGTTAGGGTTCGTTTTAAAATAAATATATATTTTTTATTTCCTTGCACTGGTAACAAGACAAAGTGCGGCGTTAAGTTCCGCCATTAGAAAATTTGGTGGAAAACAATATGTTCTATCCTAGATGGATGCATGGAGCTAATACCAAAACTAAAATAAAAGATAATATAAACAATATTACTATTAAATCTAAAAAATTTACTTAGCAAAATTTTAGAATAGTTTATTTTATTAAAAAAATATATACAAAATATCTCGACAAAAAACCTTAATGTATTAAACAGAACCTTAGTACGCGTCGCGCTCGGTGTATTTGCTTAAGCGATTTCCTCGTAGTTTTTCCTCTGTTTGACCCTGCATTTTATGCTCCTTTAGAACTAACTATAAAAGAATTTCATTGGAAAACTTTAACACGTAGCAGAACCTACGTGATAGCTTGCAATAATAATCTCTGAATATTGCAAATATTACTTACCTAACCTAATTTTAACTTGTTTTTATTAATGTTTAAAAAAAAATGCGCTATAATAATTTAAAAACTAATAGATATTTCTTTAAAGTTTATAATGTACACCAGGTCGAAAGGTGCATGATTTTTTAATTAAAATACAAAATATATTTGGACATTGTTTCATGTGACTATTTATACTAAGTTCTAAATAGAGAGCTTTTAAAATGTAAACTTTTTACTAACAAAAAACAAACAAGGACAATTTATATACATATTCCTCAGAAATCTTGAAAATTTGTGATAAATATTATTCATATCTTATTATACTAATTTACACTGATCCGATTTTCTTCAAAAAATCACAAATTTTCAAAATCTAGCGAGCCACCAAAAATCTGCTCACATACATGGGCGTAAAATAGACAGGCACTGAGGTTCTCTACCCATTGACAACCGTTGATCCGTCGATCGCGTTACATCCTGTATAGTTTACAAATATAGAACCTCCTCCTTTTTGAAAAAAAGCCGCTTTACAAAGATATAAAGCATTAAAATATTTTTATATAAGGCATTTTCTTTAATACCGTACGTACCAAAGACCGAGCACCGTCTGTAAAGTGCACTTTGTAGTGCAAAGCAGACCAACCGAACGATCCGTGATAAGAAGAAAAAGCGGCGGGAGACAAATAATTTTATCAACATAACATTCTTGGATGGTTCCTGAGAGGCGAACTGGAACCGAGGGCTTGTTTCATACCAAAGTTCACTTACCTACTCGTATTTCATGTATACATAATATAATAAAAGTAAAATTCCATTTTACTTTATGATTTGCTTAAAAATAGTACTGATATGCTTACAAAATAAGTAAGTAATAATTAAGTATATTAAGTATAATAACCTGTACTCAACTCAACACCGCGCTTTGCCTAGTTACGAAAGATAGAAAATAAAAATATTAAATATTTTATTTCCTCGAGTGAAATCGAACCCACCACATGTTTAGATAACAGTGGCACGCTTGTTGCCCTTTGTTGTCCATTTGTCCATCCGTCAAGATAATTTATCTCAATATTGCATGAAGTTGCCAAACTGAATTAGTGTCAAGTTAAGGTCAATGATCCCTTACAGCACAGAAAAAATAAAGCTTCTATGTTGACGTAGTCAAACGATACAAGCTTTTATGCATCATTCTTCCCCATTTTCCATAAAAGTCACGGCGTAATAAAAACCTATAAGGTACTACCCGTGGATCCACAGTTATGAAATTTGGCATGAAGTAAGAAATTACAAGAATCCTAGATGAGTAAGGCCGACTCTCACATGACTGATTTTTTTTTCTATATAAATGTTCACATAAGGCAGACTTTAGATCACGATCACTGTGCGTAATTGGGACACGTCAACGGTGGTTTACAATCACTTAACACTACGAAAAAAACGTTTATATAATGAAGAAACACTACCTCACATAGCATAAATATGAGACACATACCATTATAATTAGAATTCGGAACGAATGTGAAGCCTAAAGGAATTCACCGACGCAGGACGGAGCGCACGTCTTCCTGTGTTCCGGAGACCAGATAAACCGTTTCCCTTTCCTGCCCCTTGCCTAACATCGTGTAACGGACCAAAGACAAAGTACAAGCGTGTCTGTTGAGCCACATTCCACCTACTTTCTACTTTACTTCTGTGAAAGATATGAATGCCGAATTGTTTCTGGGTTCTTCTTTTAAGTGGCTATGAAGAAAATGAAATGAGACAATTGAATTTATCTTTTTTATTGCAATGTGTATGTGAATAAATACCGTTTAGGTAAAATGTTACTTTAATTTTAACTTCTGCCGTAAAATAAAGCGTATAGACGGACGGCTGTGGAGCATGTATACATGGATAGATACCTTTTAGCAAACGCGGATTGCGAGCCACGTAAATTCCCAATTTACGCTCGGTTTACAGATCTGTTTGACATCCAGCGAACGAATGGAGGAAAAAATAAAAAAAAATATATTGTTACTCGGTCAGGACTCAGGACAGCGTCCGCGCGCTCGTATACAATTTAATCTTCCATTTGACTAAGCCACATATAAAATGTTATCGTTTAAAACAAATAAACATTAAAATAATAAAATGGTATTATTGAATGAGTTAACCTATAGGTTAAAGTGGAATAACTCAGTTTATTTCACGAAAAGGAAATACTGAAATAGTTTAAAGTGAAAGCAGAGCACAATGACTGGTGCGGTACCCACTTCATTATTAGACCAATGAGTTAAAGCGTCGAACTCGAAGCAATAACTGAAACTATACATGTTTGTAACAAGTTGTTTGTTGTGTTATCAGCGCCGTGCCAAACGTTCTCTCCCCCGCTCACATCCACCACCAACTTGCCCGCCTCTGATGAAAACTTTGAGGTGAACGAGCCAGACTTTTGGATTTCAATCGAATATAAAATAAATTAACAAAAATACACTAAAATGAATATATAAATATATATTTTTTTTTACATTGTAGGGACTGGGTTCAATGTCAATTATCCATGAGTTGTTCATACGCTAACTACTATTAATTGACCAATCAGAAGAAGAATAACTATTAAAATGTATATATGTCTGATAGATACATATGACTTACAATACTATAGCACTGTCGAGGTGTATTTTTATATATTTGTATACCAAATAAAAAAACGTTTGTGACTTTTACCCTTTCATTTCACGTCATTTCCATTCAGCTAATATTTTTTAGTTTTACGCATCTCCTTCATTTAGTAGTTTAGAGATATTGGCTGTAAAATTAATAATTAAATAATATTTTACGTGGTTTTATTGAAAACAAAAAGAAAATACTAAATATTCCTCGGAATAAGAGTCGAACCCGTCACCTTGCACCGTGCACATATTTTGGACATAAGCGATAAAGTGTTTATTACTCTTCATATAAAGAATTGAAAAAACAAAATTCGTTTGCATTTTTATCAAAAACACAAGTATAAAACAATAAAAACAATATATATATGGACGTATAATATCTGTATTTATATTCTATAAAAAAAATAAAGTGAGTACGGTCCAAATTAAAAACATTAATACAATTATTCACATACAGTTCATTTAATTTTTGGAAACGTCATAAGTTTGGTACATTTGCAGAAGAGAGGCAGCGGGAGGCCCAGCGCGTGTGGTGAAGTAAATCAGTTGAAACAAATGTAGAGCATCAGTCAGGGCGGGCCGGCCGTCGTTAGTGGTCGGCACCGACTGCCATAAATCTTAGTGCCGCCTTGAGGACCTACCCATAAAACAATTGCCCGATCGGTTTGCTGAACATTATTTACATTAATTATTGTTTCATCAACTTCATTTTAAGCTAATGGCTCTTAAAAAAAACATATAAAGGAAAAATCTGTTATAATATTTTAACACTGACATAGTACATTAAAATATTAACATCAATCGTAAAATATTTTGTTGAACTGAATATTATTTATATATTCTATTCTCCAATAAAAGTTCATTACGGCTTAAAACAAAACATAGTTAAAGCCATCGCAACGCACGATAGCCGTAAAAGCCTTTCCGCGCTTTGATCTCATACAAAATAGACAAATGGATATGAAAACTGAAATTACGACGCAATCCATCCCCAGCGCGATACATTTTATTTGTAATATAGGTAAACACGGGCGCATTAATCATAACGAACGGAGGCGGCGCATGTAGCGCACTGTAGCGCACTGTTGCGAGTGCATGTGCACACGCGCCACCACAAACAACTGCTTTCTACTACACTACGTACTGGACTTTTAATCTCACGACCACCTATTGGGGAGATTTCCACAACATCAACTAATCACCCTGTCTGATATCTGATGAGTTTTACAAGACATTTATAGAGAAATAGTTGTTTAGATGCGTTTTTAGTTCTATGGGCTATTAATTCGTTTGTGGGCCCATACATTTGTTGCAGATAATGACTCTAGGCATCCCCTGTGAATATATAGAATTGAACTCGAGCTACCTAATTAGTATCAGTATGTTTGCAGCTAGTTCTATCTAAATTGCAATTAAGCTACATATTTTGATATATTCCTCGACTAATTTGTTGAGCATGTCGTCACATTTATAACGTATAAAAGTTTTATTTTTCATTTAATTTGATTCACGTTTCGTACTATCTATGCTCATTCGAATTGCAGTGAAAATAAAATGTCAATTGGCTAAACAGACATTTCCTATTTCCCGTGTGATTGCATTTGTGGCTGTTTCGCTGTCTGCAGAGCCCCACTTTGTATCTTGCTCCAGTACTGTGACGTTAGTTAATTAAGGATATGGATATATCATTGAAAAAAGATAAACTATATAAAGTTATACTGAATTTGGTATATTTATGTATATATGGGTTTAGGCGTGTAATGATTATTTTTTAAATGGAGAATTTAAAATTATAATATATATATGATATATAACAAAATAATTCTTATACATTGATTGTGATTTAACACAATTATTGTATACATTTAGAGTACATCTTATTAATTAATATTTTACAACATACAACGATTGATTTCAGCGTTACTTATTATATATATATATATTTTTTTAAGATATCGTAATTAGACGTATAGCTACAAAATGTATTTGAAATATATATTTCAGGTTTAAATGATTATTGCGAAGCGGGAGCCGTAAAACCTGACAATGGGATGTATGGAACACACTAATCATACTTTGCTTTCAGTTTTATTTCGTATTTCCATTACCGTATTTCAAAAGGTATTGACGTACGAGTCATTTTTACGAGTTCTACTCTACTTTGCTGTGTCCTCAATGCATATCTATAGACAAGTAGACTTTGGTGATAATAATATTTCAATGCCAAATTTTTTATGAAACTATAAAAATAGGAACGTTACCACAGTCATCGCATGTACTTCTACAATCAAAATGTTCAACTGTATGTTCTGAGGCACAGTTGAAAGCTTCTTTGGAAGCTTTGGAAATTTAAAATTTTCGAGTTTTGAACTGATGTATATTATTTACTTTTATACTAGAACATGTCTAGATATTGTAAAAGTACTAAACGAAATTTCAATCCATTATGCTCCATAAGGAACGTAGACTTACACACATATCACAGGTTTTCCCTGAAATATTATTTTTCTCTAACTACCCTACAACGTCCAGCCATTTAACTCGACTTAATTAAGCGACATGCAAGTGTTGTATAGTATTGTTTATACTAAATACATAATTTTTATTTGAATTTAGAATCATATCAAAACAAATCTTAATTTGAAAGTAGCACCAACGACCAAGTTTACCTACGACCGAAGAAACAATGAACTTTTAACAAAGTTTATTATTTATCGTTATTGTACAGGAAAGCTCCGGTGACTGATAATAGTGTTATAATTCTCCCAAATTGAGAACAGATCCTATGTAATGTGACTTTAATTACTTTATACGACGCTCCCAGTTCTATTTGTCTATTAGGGCTTCGGATGCCAGAATTTGATTTACTAATGATTATATTGTTCGTGGTGTTTGTTTAATCTTATACAAATAATAATTTTATGTAATATTTTTACTCTTAATCTTATTGTTTAAAGATTACCAAGCAGGTCAGTCAGTAAGTGATTGTATTTTTTTTACCACAAGAACTATGTAGAACAGTGAAAGCTTCTTTCCCCACACATTCACCTTCGCAATTATAGAGAATCTAAAATATTTTACTTAAAACACCTAAAAATAAGTACACTTGATGAGTTTAAAATAATAAAAGAAAATATTATAAAATAAATTATTTTATCAGAATTGATAACAAAATATTTGAAACAATTTTGCCGAGAAATAATTCGATGTGTGAATTTTAAAGGATAGTCTCATATCTTCAACAGCAGCACAACACCTTAGAACAGCAGTCGAAGGGTCGTTTACCAAAGCCAGTAACGTAAACAAAGTAAACATACAACTAATGTGATAAATAATGTATGGAGGGTAAACATGGAAGTTATCCTGCATGCCGAGAGGGGTCGGATACATTTTCATGATCTTGCGGTCTGTGATACTGGCTTGTTCATATTAGTTTATAACCCTCTTACCGCATTGAACCGCACTAGAATCTTATCGGCGCAGGTACTTAATCACCTTAAACAGATTTCATTATTAGTTTGTGTTGTACTAGAGCTAGCTTAGCTTTTACTGAATTATCTATATTGGTGTCGTACAGCCGAATATAAAAATTCGATATTTAGTCATTTGTCTCGTGCATTTCATTTTTTTTATTCGAAATTTCTTGTAGCTTCACGTTGTATATTGCTCATAGCCGTCATAACAAACCTAGGAACCTAGTGTTAAGGCACTTCCTTTCTCCACTTTCTGTTGAATTCTTTAGACATTGCATGTTGAATGGCGTTCGTTTCATTTCCTCAAGTTGGAATCAAACCCACAACCAATCGCGTTGTGGGCCACACCCCAATCTTGAAAAAAAATAACAACAACTTAACTTAAAGTTACAATTTTGTATTTATATTTTCATTCTGTTCACTTACCGTAGTAGTAATAATCGGTGGAGCGTGCACACGTGGTCTCGAAAGAATATTTTGAATATACCGAATGAAAACCCCGAGATTATTTTGTGTATCGTACGTAGCCCGCAAGACAATATTGAAAGGAGTGCACATTTATTGAAACAAGAAAAAAATATCTCTGTATTATATCGGTATACATTGTAGTATTTCTGCATGAATACTTATAAATGTATATGCATTTCGAGTAGTTTTTCACGGGACAAGCAGATTGGAATCTACGTCACTTTGTTCTGTATTTCGCGTATTAAAGGATGTAGACGCTGTCGTGGCGTAGGTGCACAAGGCCGTGACTGTGCCGTGATAGGTATGGGTTCGATCGCCACTGGGGTGAGTGAATTATTATTTATTAATATTTTAATTTCTTCGTTATGGTATCAAGGTTGAATAGGCCCGGAGTTGAACTCTGCCATTTAAAATATAATGCCTGGAAAAATTCGGTAGAATGTGACGAACGGAGTATCTTAACACTAAGTTCCCCCTTACCTATTTTGCTGTGTGCGGGAAATAGCGTGAAGCTGATAAAAAAAAACAGGGATGATAAGTTTTATTTAAGTAAAACAGAGCCGTATTATCTATATAATATATTTGATATTATAAATACATTCCATCTACTAAGATTTAATCTATTTCGTAAAATACACATATCCCAAGTTTATCACTATACATACTATCTAACTATTGTAACGAATAACCTAAGTCTATATGTGTCGTAGTGCTAGCATAAATTAAAATTGTAAAACAGTCTAGAAATCTGCTAAAAATTCTCTCGAGCCAGAAAAAATATGCAAGGCGGTGATCTCTCATTAACAGTGAGTAAAAGTCAGTTGTCACGTCGTGGGTCGCCCCCGCAATTTGTCCACCCTAACGAATTCACAAAGTAATGTGTTTCATAAATTAATTTTATTTTGCATTGTTCTCTTGCTATGTAAATGAGACGAAGGCGCTTGCTTCGCTTACAATTGCTTTGTGGTGTGGTATTAGAAATTATGAAAATATTATTAATAATAAAAGGTTTTACAAAAACAAACTAATTTGAAGGTAAAAAAATAATCTCTAGCAATTCATATATATGATACTAATAGATAACAGACACGTGTTGAATGGCGGAACTCAACGCCGGACTTTTTCTTTGGTGCCACAGCGAAGAAATAAAAAATAACCATATATTCATCCGAGTGGAGATTGCACCCCACATCCGTCGCGTTACGTAACATGTTAGTAGTAAGTACGTGAAGGTAGCATGACGGCTCCAATAGTATATCGATTTAACAAAACCTTCCCTTGCTACTACATTCACTGAGAAACGAACAAAAACTTTTAATTCTTTTATTATCAAAAAGGATTTTATTATCAGAGTCGAAGTTGTTATTGTTAGAAAAATAATTTCTATTGTAACCATTTCATTGTGAAAAGACGTTGAGTGGTCGCAGGGGGGCGCAGATCATTGGTTAAGCACGTCGGCCGAGAGCTGGAGACCAGGAGGCGAGGACTCGAGACACAATATTGCGTCGTACAATATAGACGGACGTTTCCGCTTGATGCATTTTTGATGTTTTTCTGATGTGGGTCTATCGCTCCGTCTATCTAAACGTCATGAATATTCGACGCGTTGGTTTTAGATAGATGCGTTGAAACGTTGTTGATATTCTATTAATTGATTTGTATCTGTATCTATCATTCATATTTGAAAATCTATGTATTTGTATGTATTTGTAAATAGCTTCATAGAGAAAAATCGTTTAAATTATATTTTATGGTTTTTAGTACATTTGTAACGTTTTCTAGCTGAATAGGTAAAATATTTCTGTGTGATATTTCTTACTTCTTACGTATATTGATTTATATATATTTTATTTCACATTTTATTACATAAGTATAGAAAACCATATCATACTATACAAAGCGTTCATTTCATGTCATATTGGGTGGTTGTAATTAAAAATCAATTTTTTCGATAACTCTGAGTTAACCCTTAAAGGCTATGGGTGTAAAACACCCAGGTACATTTAGTTTTTAATCGCTACACTTTTTAATTTTCGAGAGCGATATTGACTAACAACGTAAATTTTCACCTTTATTATGATTTTTCTTGAATTACGAAAGTAGCAGATACTAGTATCGACGTAAATTTAAAATCAAATCTGGACTAGCATTTGCCGAGCCGACTAACGAATAGGACTTATTAGAAGCAGACATTCATCAAGAAGTTTTCCAAAGTGTTCACAATTAAGAAGAACTTCTATCTCATCTCTACCAGAACGTTTTGTCAGCGGAAATAGAAAAAAAATGTTTGAAAATGGCTGAGTAACTTAAAGTTCCTCAAAAATTGAAAGCATTTTTTTGTCGTACTTGTGAGGACAAAAATCTTAATTTATATAATTTATTAAAGTTAGCCAGGCAATATATTATACTAAACGAAAATAAACTTTAGATATTTATTTTGATTTCGGTTTGTTTTAAAAAAGAAAATATTATGGTCACATTTTGTATAGACAACTGTTTAAGTCATATTATTATTTTTATTATATTATTTTTTTATTATATATTCTTTTTTCCGACTTTGTTACAAATATATATACAATTAACTACATACATTTATTAAAAAAAGGTGTTTTTATATACATTATATTCTTAGATTATGTAATTAATTATAATATTCATATAGCTCTTAAAGGTAAGACCACTTAAGACAATGACTATTTGTGTAGTGTAATTTACAATCTAAGTAATTGCTTAACATCTTCACCAATCGACAAAAAAATGTATTTAATGTTTCCAATGACTCATATATAATTTAATATCTTTATATAAATTCTTATCCACACTTTTGCTAATATTATACAGTTCATTTTACAGGGGTAACAGTATCCCAAGGAGGCCATCAAATAAAAGACCTATGCATAGATAAAGGACGTTCGATTGTCGTCAGCTAAATTGAATTTTTTTAAAGGTCGAATCTTACAAGGAATACATAATTTCACTTCAAATATTCCGTTATCTGACAAATTCATAAAGAATTATACGACTTGTTTATTGCTATTATTTATATATAATTTTATTCCAGCTTTATTATGTATGCTACATATAGCAGGATAGGGCAGAGAGAGTGATATTACTCAACGCCGCGCTTTGCTTTGACACCAGAGCGAATAAATGAAAATATTAAATATTTAATTTCCTCGAGTGGTAATCGAACACACAACTAGTCGCACGCTTGTGCCCCTGCGCTACTACTGGCCTCATATGCATTTGTATATAAAAAGGCAATTCCTTTAGTCTTTTTAATCTTCTTAATTAGCTACATCGTCAGTGCCTCTCGTGGTGGGACAACAGACGGCGAACGAGAGAGAGAGGCACATTCAAAACACGGCGAATCAAGAGCTGAGTCAACCAGCCTCCGTTCCCTATTTGCACGGTATGAATCTGAAAGGTCAACTTTGCGTTCGCAGACATCCAATTTATCTATCGGGCTTTTAGTTCATATCCACTGTGTGTATCCATTGTTCTAAAAAATATGGAAATTATATATTTATTTAAATTAAATATGAAAATATTATAATTTAATATCCGTGTCTAATTTCAGTATGAAACGTGCCTATGAAATATGATTAAAAATGCTTAAAGTTAATAAAAACATTAATACTTCATTCATGGCGTTATTGGAATCAAAATGCGCGTTGTTAAGATTGTGGATCCATGACGAAATGTCTATAATCTGTATACAATTTAAAAACTATTTGAAAAGGAACCTAATGAAAGAAATAAGTGATTCATCTGCTTAGTTCGGAAGATAAATAATATACATATAACAAATAATATATTTTCATGAACTTTATCCTAAATAATCAATAAATAGTATTCATTAAATTTTAAATAAACAAATATATAATTTCCGACTTAAAACTAACTGCCTTTAACTTAACTAATTCGGTAACCTCAATAAGTGAGCAGTATAATTATCTAGTGTGTAATCAGAAACGGTACAAACATACTCTGATAGTTAGTCGGGTACCGCAGAGGGCAGTACAAGAGATTTATGTGCGACGCGAAAGTGAAGCCGAACGTGGAACGCTTCTAGAACATTCTCGTACAACGTATATGCACAAAGCGAGGCTTTGGCTCACTGTTACACAGACTAAACTAATGTCGGTACTAAACACTATTTCCAATTACCTCCTGTGTATTATTTTTAGTTTCTATTTATCTATGTTTAGTCTTTATAGATCCCTGGAGGTGCCCTCTCCATAGGGGACCTAGTGTTAAGACAATAGTTACATGTTGAGTGGCGGAACTTAACGCCGCACTTTGGTTAATTACGCCCAAATAAACAGTTAATTCTGCTGTGTGGAAATCTAATAACACACTCATCCCACTGCTGCGCCACCGACATCAGTCTACATTTTCTTTATTGACAATAATATGTTTCAAAATCGTATCAACAGAGTACTTCATACGTATTTTGTATGTACATATAAAATAATTATTTTTGAGATAAAAAATTCTTCTCACGTCTGAGGCATTAACTGTGAACTGATGATGGATAATAAAAAGTTATGTTGAATAAAATAATTTGAATTTGAATTTATTGGTACATAGTTCAAAATAGCAATAAAAACATTTTCTATTTTTCACTTTCGATACTTTACCTAGAAACCGTCGATTTGTTTATTATTTTCACAAAAAAAAGACTCTTGCTCATAGCAGAATTCAATTTCATGTGGTCGTCGCGGAAAAATGGAATCGAAGCACTGACATTGCAATATACCGACGTATGTATAAAGTGATATAATATTTGAAAGAATGACATATTATTTACGATTTTGAATATTACTAGTAGACTCGGACAGCTTCGCCCGCTTGAAATATACGTTAATCATTTTTAATTTAGTTCAATTAAATAATCTTAAGAGTCTGAATTTCCAGTTGACTTCTGCCAGTCAACACGCAATGCCTATAGAATTCAACTGAAAGTGGCGAACAGAGTGTCTTCACACGAAGTTCCCTCTGCCTACCCTGCTGTGTCCGGGATACAGCGTGAAGATGAAGCTGAATCTCTAGTTTTATAAAAATCGGTGCCAATTTAAAAAAAAATCCGTACAAATCCGTGAAAGATTTTCACACCCTATATCGTCCCTATAGGGTTGAATTTTTTCAAAATCCCTTCTTAGTAGGTGTCCAGATTACGAAAATAAACATCTGTCCAAATTTCACGTTTCTACGCACAGCGGTAACGGCTGTTCTTGCGTCTTACCTCAGTCAGTGGGAATATATCCTTTTATATATACGAGTATATAGACAACATATTTCACAAAGTGACTTAACATTTCATCTGCATTAATAATAATATGAACATATAAGTGTAGTTAAAAAAACATATTTACATCATATTTAGAATACGAAAGTAGAGAATTCATATTAAAATTTATGACTAGTAAAGTCAAGGTGACTCGATGCTCCAACTTTCTGTGCAACTGCCAACTTTTAGGTCACAAACTGGCTAATTAAAACGACAAACTCGCGAAATGTTACACGACGTGGAAGCGACTGCTCTGACCGCTCTCCGTTTTCAAAGACTACACTTGTACTTTTGAAATTAATATCTATTGCCGACTTTATTTTAAATACACTGTTATTAAGGTTTGTAAAATAATAATATGAGATATATATAATTAAAAAATATATTGAAATTTAAATAATCGATGCTGTTGTATGACCTAAGTAAGAATTTTTCATAGAAAGAAAAAATTGGTTTTAGCCCCAATACTTAACCTCAAATTTTATTGAATAAGAAAAAACTAAAATGTAAAGATTTTTTTAAAAAAGAAATAACTAATTAATATAAATCCACGAATATCCCAAGATTAAATATAATCTTGCCTATTATACTATAGACATACATATCATGTATCTACATAATAAGAAAACGAAGCAAAAAAAATGAAAGGATTTACAATCCATACAAAAGAGTTATTTCCAATCGGGGCCTGATTAGCCTCTATGAACAGCATTCATTCCTGGCGAATGGCTGGCTCGCATTCCTTCATTGGCAATCGACATGAGCATCAGAGCCTTCGGTAAACACAATACATGCAGTGGGCCTCGATGAAACCGACTGTACCGCGGCTGAAGATGAGAGCTCGGTAAATAATAACACATGGCCGCGGTTTCAATACTCCTTTATCGGTTCAAGAATAATGAAAATATAGATTATATGGTGTTTTTTGTTGTTATGTTTATTATGTGTGTTTCTTGCATAGGTATGTGAAATAAATTTGAATTATAATATAATTTCATAATGTTAATAAAAACCAATGAGGCCAGTGGTGAAGAAGGGGTAAAAGTGTGATGTGTAAACGCGATTGGTTGTTGTTTCAGTCCTTACTCGAGAAAATGAAATATTTATTAATTTCATTTCGCTCTGGTGTCGAGGCCAAGCGCGGCGTTGAGTTCTGCCACTCAACACGCAATACTTCCAGAATTCGGCAGAAAATGGGGAACGGAGTGTCTTAACATCGAGTTTCCCTCTGCCTGCTGTGTGTGGAATACAGCGTGAAGCTGAAAAAAATAAATTAAAGAATATTAAAAAATAAGGCAGCAAAATCATAGGAATAATTTTCACACATTCTTAAAAGCTTACTCGCTTAAGACGGAACGCTCACCCAACGCGTGTTTTTTAAATCCTCGCCCTAATAAATTATTCTATACGGTGGAGTGAGTGCATGAGAAAGAAAAGGCATTATCTCGTATTATTTACATCTGCCCTAATGTGTTTTAACCAACATATATAAATAAAGTATGAAATGAATAATAATATAAAATAAATGTTTTGTACTTGTTTTTAATATAAAAATATATTTTAATTAAGTGCTTAAATATGTTTGTTAAAGTTATAGGTTTATAACATACTATACTTAGAAGTTTTTAGTCACTCAATAGGCAACACCTATAGAGTTCGGAAAATGGCTATTGGTGTTTTGATGGGAACGGAGTGTCTTCACATTTGGTTCTTAGGTTCCCTATGCCTGCCCTGCCATGTGTAGGATACAGCGTGAAGCTAAAAAAAATAAAGCCCACGTAATTATTTTATCAATGGCTTATCTAAAAATTAACAAATGTTTAAATTAATATTCTAAATACTAAAGTTTTGTGATGTAAAATTATGTGCAATAACACATTAGTTCAAATTATTTTCATATAATGATTACAATCATTATTATTCGACAACACTATACCCTTCATTGTACGGCTCACAATAAATGATATCTACATCACCCTGACACGCCGTGATGAAGTGTCGATTCTGGCGCATCATATTGCTCTTAGAAAAATATCTTCTTCATTTCCGCACATCGATCATATGGCCGACGACGGTGGAAAGGTCTTCTAATTCTGATAGATCGCACATATTTATTACATACGACCTCGCAATTTGTTTAATGTGTATACGCCGACGGTAAATTACGTTATATTTCATTAGTTTTACTAGTATTGATTGAGATGTGTTTGTAAATAATATTAGATAATAATATTCTTCATATCACGTCTTATGCTTCCAGAATTCGGCAGAAAGTGGGGAACGGGGTGTCTTAACACCGAGGTTCCCTCTGTCTACTGTCGAAATTACGTAGTTCATATACGAAACATTTTTAAATTTTGAAATTAAATATTTAATATTTTTATTTCATCATTAAATCATCTTTATAACAACACAAAGCGCGGCGTTGAGTTCCACCGCTCAACACGCAATGCTCCCAAAATTCGGTGGAAATTGAAAGTATCTTAGTGGAAACGGAGAGTCTATCACTAAGTTCCCAGATTCCTTCTGCTCACTCTGCTGTGTGTGGATACAGCGTAAAACTAAAACAAAAAAAAAATCATTTTTTTAAACATAACATAACTACTCATTTTCTGTAAGATAGTTCAAGTTTAATAATATATATATTGTGTATATTATGATATTATGTTACATTCACGTGAAGGCGGCGTATCAGTTGGCGTGAAGGAAATTGCTGTATTCCGTCTCAATTCGATCAGGCACCGGCAACTGTTGCTTTATTATCGATTCCACTCAAATGTAGATGTCTGTGTCTGTGGGGAGTATTGACGCTAATAGCTGCATTGATAACCGATATATGGGTGAAATAAATGTCGTCTTCTTTTATTATTATATATAGGTATATATTTTTAAAGGTTTTTAAGTAAAAATATGTAAAATACTCTTTATTGTACACCGAATAATTAATTACAAAATTGTTTACAATGATTCATGTAAAAGCAGAATAGGCGGCCATATTGCCAGCAATCTGTTCCAGGCAACCTTTGGAAAGAGGAGAGTATGAATTAAATTAGGAGGGGTGTACTAAATAAATCTAACTATATAAAAATATACAAACAGGCAAATGTATATACGTATATATACATAAAAAATTATATAACATGCATACATATACATATAAATATAAACTGAAATAGAAAATGACTAAACATACACGGTAGTTGTAAGTTCGATTTCTAAAAGGGGAAATATATATTTAAAATATGTCTATATAGGGGAACGGAGTGTTTTAACACTAGGTTCCCTCTGCCTACTCTGTTGTGTACGGGATGTATCCTGTAAAGCTGATTGTATGTTCATATTTGCAATTAGTTCAACCTGTTGATTTGATAATCCAGCATGCACGAGATAATTACACAGATTATTATCATTCATTAATAAAAGTTAAACGTTAAACGTAACGTTAATTTATTAAAAGGAACGACTATGACGTCTAATGTGTTCGTTACACCGTCTCGTAATAAGATGGAATATCAGCAGCACACCCTCATCACAACAACATACAAAGGTTTAAATGTAACTGTGACAATGGAAACATTTTATAGTTCGCCTATTCTAATAAAACAATGAAAATTCCCTAAACTTAAATGTCCACTGGGTATTGTTTAATTACAAAATATAACAATCATAAATTCATAAGATTAAAAGTAAACTAGTAACATTCACATATTTTTTATATATTTTTCTAAATATTATATCAAATAAATATTTCATATTGCAAGTAATCTAATATAATCATATATTTTTCTATTGCAAATTTAATATTTATCCATTTGATCGTTTTTTTCTCGATCGTCTACGCTGTAAATATACCCGCGAAAAAAAAGAAAAACAAATTATAACGAGATAAAATTAACGATAACAGATAGTGATGTGAAAAAACCGACGAGTGGAGTAAGTTCTTGCTTCTTTAAATCACTCTATAACTCACCCACATTACTATTCATTAGGGCGAATGAGCTCTGCAGGTATGGACACTGGCCAGTTGCCATTGCAAAACCACCGCTATTGCTTTAACTTTAAGCTCCATAATGTCGACCACATGCTGTGAAGTGTAAACTTCACTATACAGCTATAACTACCAGATATCTATACCATGAGTGGAATTACGCAAGGTCTGGTGGTGAACGCTCGGGCTCCGCTAATGTTCATTGTAAAGGCAACAAATAACCTCCAATCAAACTAACGCCCGACCGCTATTTGTTTGACGAAAGAAATATTGTGTTACTCAACAGAAGTACGAACTAAATAAATATGTTAGTGTTTAAACCAAGAATTTCTTAAACCTGGAAAGATTTCTTGGTTTTTAAGGAAATATATTTTAATAAATTATTAGTATGTGATAGTCTTTAAATTAGGGTATGTTCTTACGCTCATTGGCTTTACCTCCTTTTGGATAGCAATACTACCTAGTTATATATAACTTAATATGATTGATTGATATGATAACTTAATACGTTAATTTAACATGAAAAACGTATTGAGGCCGTATTGAGAAACGTATTGGCGCAGTGGCACAAGGGTGCCGCCCGCAAACGCGACGGTTGTGGATTCGATTCCCACTCGAGGAAGTGAAATATTTCTTTACGTTTATATTTCCATTTTTCGTAGCTCTGGTGTCGAGGCAAAGCGCGGCGTTGAGTTCTGCCACTCAACACGCAATGCCTCCAGAATTCGGCAGAAAGTGGGGAACGGAGTGTCTTAACACCGAGGTTCCCTCTGCCCTACCTTGTTGTATGCGAGATACAGCAAAAATACGCAATAATTAAAATAGAAGAAGCAAACTTCAAAAATCAGTGAACTGCAATGATTAATTTTTAATAGCTTTAACGCGGTCGGTAAGCTAATATCTTTAGATGTTTCCAAGTTGCCGCGCGGTCGCTACTTGGTCTAAGTCTTGAGCCCAAGTTCAATCGTACTTTAAACGAGTTAATCCTCTTTTAATAAGTGTTGATGCTCGCCTCACTGTGGACTCGCGAATCTCATTTCGCTGTGCTAACTAGATGAATTTTCGACTTTTAACTTCATATAACTTGTTACAATTAACCTTTGTGTTATTTTGACAACGACTTATGTTTTCAGCTGGCGTGTATTTATTTTATGTCCTTAAATTGGTTTTTCTTTTTATTTTTATACGTATATCTATAGAAATATCACTATATATTTTTAAATTATTTTATGCATACATAATAAAAAGTGAAATAAAATTAATTACAAGAACATACTTTTAAGTATTTGTTAAGGGCTGGGCTAGAAAATTACACTTGTACAGTTCACATTAGTGCAGATAAATTAAAAATTGTCGGCCATATTATCTCTAAAAAATTAAACATATATTATTAAAACAATGAATGTATCATGTCCACCATGATAATATATTTTACTTATTTCGCGTCGCGTAAAATAAACTCGATTCAGCTAATTTTCACGGAATCGTTTTTACGGTTTTCTCACTTTCTGTTACGGTTTATTTCACCCGACGGTATCATCTCTAGGAAATTGTTTCCCGGAATTTTTCGTGTGCTGAAAAAAAAAAAAAAGAAGCAGCGAATTGCCAATCCGTACGCTGGTATACCTCCAGCATTGTTTTATGTCGATTTCAATATTTAAGAGGCTCGGAGGGTAATTTTTGCTGCTGTTTCTATTGTACTTTATGAAAATGGGTTTTTGTAAGGTAACTTTGCTTAGTAGCTACCATTTTTGATATACTATACTATACACCGCACGCCACTTTATTTGAATTTAACATTTTGATTGATATTTATTCTTGCGTTTTTTCATTTTTCAAAGCAAACACATAATATTCTTTGAGTGTATAATAATTAATTTAAAATATAGAATATGTTATTTTTTTTAAATAACTGTAACAATATATTTATCTGTATCCGTTATATAAATATACATATGGGCGGTATGGACTAACAACATAAAACGAATGTTATGATGAATTCGACAGCCCTCCAGCCGCAAATCCAATTCTCGTTGGTACGCTTACTTTTATTGTTAATGAAATCGTAAACGTATATGCTCTCTAATAAAATACACCGTAAAACCACCGCATTATTGCTAATTCTAATGGGCGCTGTCAATCTTAAACTTGCCAGGTTCATTTTATTAAGATTTTTTTTCTCCTTGTCTACAGAGCAACTGAAACATTGGGGGTTTCTGTACTGTTTCTACTTAATTCTTCACTATGCAACGACTTTTATACAATATGTGCTTTTATTGTGTTAACAAAGAAGCTTAATTTTTTTTGTTTTAATGAATCGTAGACATTTGATGTCAATTACTTCTATTTGATCTTGAGATAAATGCTCTTGACAGACGGACATTGAAGAAGAACAAACATCATAATTATATTTATAAAACTAATGATGAATGAATATATACATGGTAATAATAACGTGAAATTATCTCTAATATGTTAGCTTCTAAAATTATTTTATTACTTACAGGATGTAAATATTGTTCAACGCTATCGTATGAAATATCAAATATTTTCAGTAATGAATGTCTTTTAGAGATAGCGCGAATGCCAAGCGAAATAATTTCCGTCGTGTCAATCACGAGTCTGAGTTGACCGGTTGTACGTACCCCAGCTAATGAGTTTACGAACGCTTTCAAGTATGTTTTGTAGATAATGCTTTATAGATAGTGATTCACGCTGTGTCCCACACACAGGTAGGTAGGAGGGAACCTGGTGTTAAAACACTCTGTTCCCCATTTTCCACCGAATTCTAAAGGGATTGCGTGTTGAGTGTCGAAACTCAACCCCGTGCTTTGTTTAGACGTATGAGAGAAGAAATGTAAATATACATTTAAATAAATATATCATGTCATCGATCAAACACGCAACAAGACGCGATTACGGTCTCATACGTATGCCTTTAATCTACGATACGAGAGCCTCAGATAAAAATACATATGTACATATATTCAAATAACATTTGCTTCATAAAACGTGCTCAACATTGTCACTATATCACAATTCCTAACTAGAACAGAGTTAAACCATGTACAAACACTATCTACAACGTTTTAAAAGTATTTTCTAGACAAAACGGCAAGTAAGTTTTATGGGCAACTCTTCGAAGGCTGTCGCGGCTGACCGCAAGTAGCCGGCCAAGTCGGAAACATTAAGGTTCCATCAACGGCTATATTTTCCGGCGGGTGCTGAATTTTCCGGCTAAATTTTCACGGAGGCCGGGTCCGTCCGGCAAGTCGACACGCCTTTGCACTCAGACACTTGGAAGGATGAAGTGGAATTGTGTACCCTACTGCTCAATACTGATATATCACATAGATTTTATTTTAAGATGCGAAAGGTGAAGTTTTTAACACGTTGTAAGAGTTTTCTTATAGGCCAAATAGAATGTAATAGAAATAGAAAAATGCTTGGCTATACTGGAGAAATAGAATAGCTGGAAATGGGATACAAATTTTATATGAGTGTTGTTCACAACTTTTGTAATAAAGTGAGAATATATCACACCCTTTTTTAATTATTACCTATTTAGTATTATGTAGATTAGATTTTCTTACATAAAATAAATATAACTATGCGCTAACTTAACTAAATTGTGTATGTAGGTATGCTAATTAAAGATTTTTGAAAACAGCAGGTGACAAATGACGGTTGACGAATGACTGATGATGGATGAAGAACAATTATATAATTAGCCTACGTAACGTCCTCTGTCGGATATACGAGTAAGCCTGTTCCGAGGTTGTGGGTGTTGCATACATCGTCTGGTCTAGTTGTCTGGTTCGCGGCCGCTACTCGAGAATCTCTCCGGCCCAAAGGCCATCTGTTCTCCTCGCTATATGTACGTCCGGCCACTGCCAATTTAGATGAACAATACCTCGAGCACTGCCAGTAGCTTTTGTTCTCCTAAGGATATCCTCATTTCTATAACATAGAGAAATAACGAACACAGCGTGTTGAGTGGTGGAACTCAATGTCAGGCTTCTCCCTCGGTGCCAGAGCGAAGATATGAAAATATTAAGAAATAATAATTAAGTCCCCCCAGTGGGGATTGAAACCAGAATTGTCGCGTTACAGTCACACCCTTGTGCCCCTGAGCCAAGATTGCCTCAATTTTTACATTAAAGTACAAATGTGAAATATATATATAACAAACTGTAACACGTCCTATCTAAACTATCGTTAAGTTATAGTGCAAGGCGATTTTAAGTACAACATAAGTACACACACAGTACACTTAAGTACTTAAGGTAGCGCTGTAAAATGTATGATGAAAATATTTTAACCGTCTAGGAAAATGACGTGTCGAGAACGAGATTTTTCACGGGATTAAAAATTCTTTCTAAACTACGTAATGGTTTCTTGTAACGTATACGCTTTCCTTCTTTTATTTATAATATATACAGTGTAATTAATGTAAATTTTATATTATTTTACTGAGTAAATTCTAAATATTTTATAATATAACATGTCTATCAAAAGAAATTCATGGGTGAGGAAAACATATTTGGAAATTTTCCATATGTGTGTAAATTAGATTAAAAGATATCTTTTACAACTTTAAAATGTTATCCCATACTTAGAAAAGAAAAATTTTTTTAGAAATGATATAAAAATTTAAACGTAGCGGGCTTTTGAATTTAAAAAACAACATTTTTTTCAGCTTTACGCTGTTATGTGGCAGAGGCAGAGAGAGCCTAGTGTTAAGACACTTCGCTCCTCACTTCCCGTCAAATTCTGGAGCCATTGGCTGTAGAGCGGCGAAATTCACCGCCGCGCTTTATCTCGTCACCAGAACGAAGAAATATTCCATATTTCATATACTGTCGCGTTCACAATCACACGACTAGCCTCATAAAAGCAAGAAAGTAATATATATTTTAACAATATTTCCTTAAGTAAAAGACTATTCAATTTAATGTAGAATAACCTTTTTACTTTAATAAAATGTGATTCATGTCTAGAGACAACTCACTTATACTCCACCTTTTCCTTTGTTTGAGTTTTTTAAAACACAAATATAGATACTACAAGTTTATAGATGTTCTCATCAAATGACACCTAAGGGCGTCTTCGGAGCCCCAACAAACGTCCCGTGAAATTGAAACGGCTTGGGCCTTACCGAACTATTGCGCGTTCCGCCATACCTTTTGATTTTATCTTTATTTCATCTCCTTAAAAAATTTTTGCTCTTCAAAATAAGCATGGTTAATGTTTATATTACAAGATTTTCTATGAAAATGACTAAAACAAGTCCTCACATAAAAATATTTGAGGCCAATGTTGAGTCGTGACACACGAGCACACAGTGGTGGTTTCACTCTGGTGTTGATGAGAATTGCGATGTTGAGTTTCGCCACTCTACACTCAATGCCTCCAGAATTCGGCTGAATATGGGAAACAGAGTGTCTTGACATTAGGTTTCCTTTGCCTACCCTGCGGTGTGCAGGATACAGCGTGACTCAAAAAAATATGGTTTAATTTATTATAAAAGCTGCTCGTTCTTTTAGCTTTGTAAATATTATTTATTTCCCGTTGTCTTTGTCCTAGTCTTTGCATACAACTTGATAATAAAAAAAAACAAAGCTGAACAGAAGAGAACTGTGAAATTATAAACACTGACAGTTTCTATATAGTCGTTATAAATTTATCCGTATTTTATGAATTTTTAGTAAGTAAACTTGTCGAGAACGAGATGAGCATGCCGCTTATCCGTGCGATTATACGAAAGCACGTAGAAGGGATTTGTTAGATATAAAACTTAGTATATTCCACTCTATATAATACAACATGAAACATTTTAATAAACATATATTACTTAGGCCTATCTTAGTATAAAGCGAAAGTGTATAAGTTCATATCAAATCATTGTAATATAGTTTATTTTTTTAAATAAATAAAAATACCTAAAATTCTATATGTCATGATTATGGGTTCGATTCGCCGGATAAAACATGGCGCGCGGCGTTAAGTTCCGCCACTCAAAGTGCAATCTCTTGAATTTAGGCCGGAAGTGGAGAACGGTGTGTCTTAACACTATATTCTCTTACCTTTACCTACCCTTATTTACAAGACTAAGGATAAAGCACAAAACTAAGAGAAAATTTTAATCTTAAAAAACATTAGAAAATAAAAATTGAAATAAATATAGTTTTTAATTACACTTTTATTCTCACAGTTTAGCACAAATGCTTGTTTTACTTTTGTTAACGCGGGATTTCAGATATTTCTCGCTTCACTACTTTTCATCTCTATTGTGTAAGAGCAACCGCCATAAATTTCAAGTGTCGCGAAACTAAAAGATTCCATAGTGAATGATTAAATTATTTTTTTCTTCCTTTTTAATATTTCCGTATAAAAAATATATTTTCGTACAAGGTTTTTTTGTAAAGATAATAATTTGTTTTGAAATGCAGAAATATATTATTATATCCCTTTTTTTTGAGGCCAGGCCGGCGTTGAGTTCCGACACTCAATAGGTAATGCCTCCAGGAGTATGTAAATATTACGCCCCCTCTGATTATCCTACTACATACAAAAAAAAAGCTTTGTTAAACAATTTAATTAATACTTTTTAAAAAAATGTTTAGACATTTATTTTGTACAGCTTATTGGATACAGACAGGGCTCTCCGGATGTGTGTCATATAAAAATGTCGACGGAAAAAGCTTTTACTGCCGGTTATTTCTACGGGGAACTGTAAGCAGCCGTACATGCGCTATCAGGTTGCGTATAATATTTGCTGCAACTTTAAATACACACATATTCCATGTAAGTGTAAACTACAAACAAAACAAATATTAAATTATATATAAATTATAATATAATATTTTAGTGTTTGATATACATTAAACAAAGAGATGTATTATCCAACCCTACTTATAGGATAGTCAATATAATTTTATATTAAGTATGCTAAAACTATTATGAATTAAAATCACCATCGTGGCGCAGTGGCAGGATCTGGGTTCCCATTGGTTGGGAGTTCCCTATAACTTTCATTTCAACGCGCTGGTAAAACAGGGAAGGCTTTTTATGTATTTGTATTACCGCAAGTTGGATTTGATCTTAGTAATTGTGAAAGTTTCAATAATTAATACACAATATAATTAAAATAATCCATAGTGCTTATAGACATAATTATATTATCCATATAAAATGTGTAATATTTAGGAAGTCTGAACAGTTTCATCCTCTCGCATTCATTAGTTCTGTCGTAACTACGACTTATAATCCTCTGCGACTGACCGATACACATAAAGCTCATATATTATATATAGAGTTCAGATTATACCTCAGTTAGCCAATACAGTATCAGAAAAAAGTTAACTTATTTTTTAGTTTCCCTCATAAGATAGGATAGGCAGAGGGAAGTAGTGTTAAGACACTCCGTTTCATATTTTTCACTGAATTTCCGTTTGGTTCGAAGACCGAGTTCCTCGAGTCGGAAAATTATATAACAAAATCTATCGTTTAAAGTCATACGCATGTGCCCCTGCGCCACTTTTCACCAAATTAAATTTTAAAATTAATTTAAAATATATATAATTATAGTAGAAATCTTTTAAAAAAAACAAACAACAAAGAAAATTAATTCGCCAAATTATTTATTCTATAGCGCGGCGTGAAACAGCCTCTAACGCAAAGATTTGTTTTCCTTAACGAAGCGTCTCAGGGCGCCTCTTTATAATGCATTTATGATTTATTACGTCAGATGCTAGCAACAGCAGTGAGTTTAACGCCTCTTACCTGGAATAAAACTTCGTCGCCTGCTGTTTTGTCATATACTAACTACAATGCCCCGTAATTGTTTTAATAAATTGTACAGAAACAGTTTTTTTTAATTATGTTTTTATTATGTTGATAAAAACTCTTCTGCCTGCTATTGTTTTTATTGCATCAGGCTGTTGTCGCCGATTTCTGCAGGCATGGCGTGTTGAGTAGCGGAACTCTACGCTGTGCCACCAAAGCGAAGAGAAAATAAGAAAAAAATAATTTCCTCGTGTGGGAATCGAATCCACAACCTATTGCGTTTACAATTGCACTTTGTGCCCTTGCGCCATGACTGGCTTCTAGTAATAGTTTTTATAAATTTGAAATATAATACTGAAACGGTAACAAAATGATAAAAAAATCCGGAACTATTGCGAAATCTCGCGTGCTCATAAAATAAAAGACGTGACGTCATACTCTTGTAATTCAAGTGACATTTCTTATGAGTCTGACACTCCGAAATCTGAGATTAAATTCATGCCCCGAGGTACCGTTCGTTCAGAATGGAGGCGCATCGCCTCGTCCACGGTCTGCGAACAATGAAAAATGGAAGTATTATCCCGATTCCACTTGTCAACTGACTGACATAAGGATAGTTTTTCCAGGCCTCGGTTTGTTCGTGATGTTTGAACAGTTTTATTGAAACAACAATGTATGTGGCGGTACATTTCCGAACTTAGAGAATTTGAGGGTAGTACCTATATTTAGAATTAATATTGCAATATCATAGATATGTCTTTATAATTTAAACCAATTTTCATTGTTATCTGTTAATTCAAACGAATAAAATAATAGGAGAAGATAAAATATTCATAAACAAAGATATTGTGATAGTCTTTCGCCCCAGCAATTACGCGGTGATATTAAAACTTAATTAAAATTTGTTTATCACGGCTCGAAACCGATTAAAACTTTAAACGAAACTGCGCTGATGTAGATCGCCTTCACGGAACGAGGTTATTTACGTAAATTGTGGTTGGACCCTTTTTTGCTTAGATGACATTGAATGAAATAGATCTATTAGTATTACATTATACATAGGTTTCATTTTTAAAAAGTTATAACATGCCAAAGACCTGCGCGTGATCAAATTTCACGCATAATCTTTATAACGGAAAATATTTATAACGTGTAAACAAAAAAAAAACTGTGACATGTATAAGACGAGCATAGAACTGAAATCCTTAATATTGCTGAAATAATGTTACCTTCATTCGAAGAGCTGTCATCTCCATCCACAGTTGTAACCCTAAAACGTCTTTTAAACTGGTCCATTCTAAACTCTTATAAGGTGCCATAAGATAGATCAACATGTACGGAGTTCGTTTTTTGATGAAAATCAGTAAATAATTCTCAGAAATTCTTGAAACAAGTACTTAAAAAAAATATATTTATTATTCTACTAAAATTTAATAATACTTACCATAGAAAAAGGCGATAAACGCCTTTTAAATATTGTAGAGAAAGACATAACTGAACTATATATATATACTATATTGAGATTTGTGAGGCGGTGGTCGTTGGCGCTACGAGATTGTCGCTTTTCATTGTTCATTGGACGTTTGTGAGGTGTATTTAGTTTAATATGAACTAATGAAAGCTTACAACAATATTTTTTATTAAATATACGCTTATTTTAACTTACTAAGGTTGAAATGTCTATACATATACATTATATAAATATAAAATTCTTCCGTGGCCAAAAAAAAAATCGAATTATTCAATTTACCTCAATAATTATCTTTTGTTCTGTTATTTGTTGAAACGTGTTCTGAAACGAAAATTTCCATTTACATGCTTCGTTCACTGATCTATGGCGAGTGCTAAACGAGCGTGTCACTGGGGACGCATTCTGAGGGCAGTACTTATTGCAACTTCCACTTGCTTGTCCAAGTTATGTTGAAATTTATGTGGGGGCTCGAAGGCTTTTGTGAAACACGTTAGTGAAAATTAATGAGAATATAATATTACAAAAGCACGTGGAAAACAGAGTGTCTTATCACTAGGTTCCCTCTGTCTACCCTACTGTATAAAGAATACACATGTACTAACTGGTACAAAAACCCATGTAAATGAAATCCTTCACAATATACAACTACTATTATTTAAACTCTATAGTTATTTCTATGTAAACACGTCAATAAATATTTGACCTTTCTGCTCTCGACCAAACATCAAACTTCGGCAGCCGCGGGGCTAATCTCCATTTTGTTGTTAACTCTATTGTTTGTGATTACGAGTTGTGTAGGCCGGAGGTCGTCTGTTTTCTTGCTTTATGTTTACGAAAAAAAAACTAGATCATAAAATATATACAGAAAGTGTGTAATATTACACCTGTACACCTATATAACTTATTAACAATGTGAAATAATATATGTAACAGTAAAGTCTATAATGGCTTATCTTAGTTAAAAAAATATGGTTACCATTGAATTGAATTTAATATGAGACACGAAACTAGTGTAGCCGTCCTCCCGTCGTGGCGCAGTGGCACAAGGGTGTCGTACGCACGCAATGCCTTCAGAATTCGGCCGAAAGTGGGGAACGGAGTGTCTTAACACCGAGGTTCCCTCTGCCTCCCCAACAGGGTGTGTGTGTGCGTGAAGCTGGAAAAAGAAAAGAAATTAGTTATGTGAAAATTTATATATTTGCCCGTTATATATTTGCAAAAAAATACATAAATTTGAAATGAAATTAAAATATAAATCTGAAGGCAAAGGTCGGCGACGGTGGTTGACGTCGTAAAACTTTGGTAACGTTTACGATGCCCACCGATCTTGCAGTTCGTAACGTTCTGCGTTTGTTATTTCTAAATTTAGTGCACACCATATTTATATTTATTTCAGTAACACTTTCCACAAAACAAATATATGTTTTTGTGACTGAATTTGTACTTTTTAATACATTAATTAATATTTGTCTGTTACTGTTATCACTATATAGTTTTTAGCTCTTTTATAAATTAATTTAATGAATGAAAACTTCTTAATTAATTTTTTAATATATTTTTCATATTATATATATTTTGTAAAGTAAATTGATTAGAGTAAAGGATTAAATATAAATAGTTAACTCACGATAATAAAATATTTTTTAGATATTTTAACGATTCGATGTGGCTCTATCGCCATCCTTGGCACCGTTTGCTCTCGACTTACGTTTAGAAACTTACAAGATGACTGATGATATAAGAGTCATGTGTTCACAAATTAACTACTCTGATGAATGTGGTGCCAGCAGCTACCATCCTTGTTGGAACCCTTAATATAGCTTCTGTCATTATATTTGGCTGTGTATGAAACTTAATTAAGGTTGCTTGGTGCAGTCAGTGGTCACACATATCAATTTTGTATGGAGTAAATATTGATATTTGTTGCGACACATTTTTTCATGACGACACTTGGCTAGGAGAAACTTGGAGAAATGTCATGGAGGAGGATTAAGTATAAGCTAGTTAATTTTTCATTAAATTATATTATTAAAATTTGGTTGACAGTGTCCGTGTGTTTTTAAATATAAAACATAATTATCTATAAAACATATTTAAATATAAAACATAATATGTATAAAATTATGTATATACTGTACGAGTACGGTTTCTGAATTTCAGATAAATACAAAGCAAATAGAGAATCACAGGTCCGCATATTGTAATAGCGGTAACGTAGCCGCCTCTCTTGACGTATCGTAGCCGTGCCGTAAGTTAATTAGTGCTCAGAGCCTATTTAGCACCATTTAAAGTTTTGTTTTTTCAGTATATATTGATGTAGATTTTTTCTAATAAGCAATATATTATATGTTTAATAAGTTGTGACTGGACATAGGCAGAGAGAATCTAGTGCCGAGACACTCTGTCCTTTGCTTTGCGTGCATTTTGACCTTTACATATATAATATGACCGAACCGACTGCGACAAGGTAAAATAAATAATAGTATTCGTGTGTCGCGGTTCAATTAAATATTTATGACACTGACTATTTTTATTTATAAGCAAATAGGACCTTATTGTTTTTTTTTTCATCTTCACGCTGTATCCCGCATGTAGCAGGATAGGCAGAGCAAACCTAGTGCTAAGACACTCCACTTTCCAATTTCTGATGAATTCTGTATTTATTGAGTGTTGAACGGCGAAACTGAACATAGCTCTTTGTCTCGACACCAGAGCGAAGGAATGAAAATATTTGTATTTAATTTCCTCGACTGGAAATCGAACCTCCAACCGCAGTCGCAACAACTATATAAAACATACACCTACATACATAAAAAAATACTAACCATTTTTACATTATAGAATTTTTAAAGCGAAGCCCTCGTAATTCAAGTCAGGATTTCACCTTAGAAAAAGTAAGTTTAGCAGGACAACAAAGAGAGGCCAGTCCCCCAAGAGTAATTTATACGTGACCGCGTAGTCGCAGCTCCTGGGGGACTCGCGAGCCGGTGCGGCTTGCGTGTCGGACTCCACTGACAGCCAACCTCGAATTTACACTGCTACTTGTATAATGTTGTTAGTCTCCAAAAACTTTATAAAGAATGCATTTGGTCGTACATTTGTTACCTTTTATTACTATTTGGTTAGTTTGTAGATTTATATTCCTGTGAGGAGATAAGTATAATAATATATTAAAGTGCTTAGAATGAAATAACTATGTAAAGTTAACGAGGTTTGAACTCACGCATCTTGGAAGTAGTCCAAGAACAGCGCATGTGGAGCCAATTTTTGTAGTCAGCATCTTTTTAGGCATATTATCGCGAGTTCGAGTTTCATTGTGTTAAATTTTTTATATATATTTCTGAATATTTTTTTTCCTTGATTTAGGTAAAATTTTAAAAAAATTTAAAATGCTAAATCTTTGCCATTTATTTTATCATGAACACGCCATTACTTTTGTATAGGTAAATAAGGACGTTAAACTATAAAATTGTAATATTTTGCATGGTACCTGACCGGCAAAATAAAGTGGTTTTATAATAAGAACAGACGACCGCTTAAGCCTTAAAGTACACAGCGACATTAGCATCGACATCGTATTAACTTAACGTAACACTAGTGGTGTAGTTATATAATATGAAAGATTACGTTTTTACGGTTTTATTACGTTTAATTACTTGTATAATAAAAATAAGTTCGTTAAAAGTAAGCAAATATGTAAGGGTGCAATATATGTAAGAAAGATACATAAAAAACATCTTCCATTATTTGTAATACTACGTAGAAAATGTATATATATTATATCATAATAAGAGAGTACAGACCGATTTCGTTGATTTTACTATTGTAATGCGTTATATTACATCATAAGCAGTTCATATAGCCTCTACACTAGTGTAAAGACAATCCATTGCTTGCATCGAATCTCTAACCAATGCAATTTCGGACAAACGCATTCTCACTGCGCTACCGTGGTCTTTTGTCCAAACGAAATAATAGCACACCAGCACTCCCACACAATTATATATAATCTTCGTAATAATTAGAATCATATTTTTTGGGTTACATTAAGTCTATAACCTATTTGGTGTCAGAGGGAAATAGTATATTTCCACGTGGGAAATCGAAACCTATAAATGGAATGCTTGCCGCACCTACCCTCATAATTAACTTTATCTCAAATGAGCCGCACATCTATATGATCATTGCGAAGTGACTGTAATTAAAGATATTATTTTTATGTTATATCTACCAAAATTATTGTTAATAAATTGTGATGTGACTAATATTTATTTGAGAAAAAAGAGTATTTATTCATCTGTTACTTTTGGTTTTTTTATAGCTTCATGGTGTATTAAGCAACATAGCAGCAATATATATATGGACAGAAGGAAACGTAGTGTTACGACACTCCGGTTCCAATAAGACATATCCAATAAGATATATCATATAGATTATTTACAAAGAATTGACAATTTTTTTAGTTCACAACAATTGTCAAGTCATTATTAATAGTCGTTTTTATACTATTACAATTTTTTTTTATATAAAATGTGTTAAGTTTTTTGCACTTATTACATTCTTGTTTGTGATTCTGATACAAATTCAACAGTATTTTAAAAATCCTTTTATAACCATATATTCTTTTTAAACAAATCAGTGATTGTACAAAATACTGCAATAATATACAACAAAAATATTTTACATAAAAACATAAAGTAGAAATGATCGACATTCCATTGTTAAAGGAGAACTCGTAACTCGGCGTATCAGATGCAGCGTATGTCAGTACAATTTATGTCAGTATAAATATCTATGGAGGTAGGATTGAGTGGTTATTTCAATCAGTCTCATGTAACGCAACGTGTGCTCTAGCCGATATCTTAACTCAAATGGACCCTATTTGTTTCCTGTCTCCCGCCCCCCTACTCTCGCTACTTTGTTATGCAATATTATACCTGATACAGGTTTCTATCTATAGTGAGATAATATAGATATATATCTATAAGTATACTTTCATAATGCAATTGCAGTTTGATAACAATCGTATTAAAGCATAAGAATATTGACACATAGCTATTCCATCAATCAATATGAAATACATATTACTTAGTTAATTAAAAATCTTAACATAAATACAACGTGAATAAGCTAAAATTTCTGAGTATACGATAATAAAGTAACAAAATTAAAGTAGAACACTATAAGTTGTAGTTATTCTAATTAGAGATCTCGAGTGTTGCGAACATCCGATGAGGTCAACGCCAATCAATGAACACAGCGCTATAAAACAGAGAGTGAGTGGGCTATTGAAAGATACATTTTAAAAGCACCACGGCGCGTTTCATTTGCGCTGGTCGTTTTAGTCGGGCTGGTTCCGAGGAGTGCAGCTGGTTTAATATCCATCCGATCCCCGCAAATCCGAATGTTAACGCTGACAGATGTTGATGTCTATCCACGGTGGATGGCGGCAAAGCTTGCGGAATTTCCAGTTTGACTGTTTAATCCTCGTTGCGGTGCGTTTCATCGACTCGTGTGTGTACGGGATTTTATTCGTCTTGCACAAACAACGGATTATTACATATGATATGATATGCGGAATTTACACTTGAATAGTTGAATAGAGTTTATCTATCTGTTAACATGAATATTAGTGATTGTTTCATTTTAAATAAACTAATATTTTAGAAAAAAAAATATGTTTTCGTGCCCGTCGTGGTACAGTAGGACAGCGTATGACTGTAAATAAAATAGTTCTGGGTTCGACGTGAACTCTTTTCATATTGGATTATATTTCAAATAGTTTTCATTTCCTTATTTATAATATTTGATCCTAAATTATGTCACAAATATGTACATAAAAAGTTTACCCAATGTTATCTTTTACATTTCTAAGACGTCAAAAATGTCTTCAAAATATAATATAGTCGTAGTGTCGTACATAAAAATATATTATAACCCGCTCAATGCTGTTCCAGTACGCATCGACTTTACTTCACCTGATTCCTTTTTGCAGATAACATTTCCCCTTAGCGTTATATAAATAAATTGTTGCCTTTCTTCCTTGCCTCTAGTTTCTCAGCTTTTTTTTTACCATCACACTCATCTTTGGAAATTCTCCAAATTCTTCAATTGTACTGTGATTCGTTTCCAACATGTGTTTATGATAATATCTAATTATATACAGACTGTTTCCTGATTTCTTGGGGATGGAGGATGTCGAAACTTATAAGATTATCTATGGTTATTTATTATTTATTATGTTGATCGTAGTTTCTATAATTTACTTACAAGTTCCTATTTGTTCTACGATTGGTGCAAATATACTCGGATACTCGGATCTACTTTCGTCGTTAAATATTAAATATATATCTTTGCCACTCGAAATCAAATATCAATGTATAAAAAATAAAAATTATATATTTAGATACTTAGTAGTTGGCTAAAGCGTTTAAACTGTGTGGTCACATATTGTAAGACTTTGTGAAAATTATAATGTAAATTTTTACACAATATTTTACATACATTGTTATAGATTATCTAACTATATTCTTATAATATTTCATTGATCACTTAATGTAAAATTGTACTTTTTATGTTTTAGTTAGTTGAAATGTCACATTGGAATTTTGTTTAAAAAGTACCTCGATATGCAGCAGGATTTCAACCCGCATGGCTAGATCAAAGCGCTCTAACCAAATAAAATAGCACCTCTGCTCTAGCTGTGTTTTTATAAAGCTCCTTGTTTTTGCGGGCGAGTACGCTTGTGACTTTAAACATAATTTTATTACACATATTTCAAAATATACACAGAATTAATAAAAACATAATAAAAATTTCGAGTATAAAAATTAAGTAAAGGTTTTTTTTTAAATCTATTTTCTATTTAACACCTAAACACAGGTTTTAATTACTTTTCATATATATTTTTTTAGATTTTATTAGAAATATTTGGTCATATTTCTTTCTGTAATTCGTTAATACACCTACTTATATTAAAAATATAATATATATCTTTTAATTCTATTAAATAAGTAACGCGTAAGATTTCGTTTTCGCTTCGTTACTAATGGTAATTAATAATAATTAATTTCAAATTGCAAAATTCTGATCGCGATTCGCTCCAGGTATTTGATTTTGGTATTTACATGAGGAATTCGGCACAGAATTCAAGGAATTTATTCTAAACTGTACTTTTGAGTAATTAGAGAAAATATTTCGCAGAATGTCAATGACAAGGTTAGAAAATCGGTGTTAGAAGCCTTCTTTGTTGTTTATAAATTACTAGATTTTACATAAATTCTACTTTGATGAATAAATGTAACAATTTTTTAAAACAGCAAAATTATATGCAAACTTGTTAAGGAGGTTTATCATAAAGGAGGATGCAAATTAATTTTATTAAGATGAGCGTTGTATGCGCTTACATAATTATATAACACGAGCGGAGCGCCGCGCCGCTTGGGAAACGAAACGTTGTCAAAGAAATCTAGATTAAAGTAGATAAATAAGCAATGTCTTATGAAATTATTTTAAATATTCTCTTGAATATTTTAATTAACTTAGAAAATTTACTAATTACTTTACAATTTTATATTGTTTTTGTAAAATCCATTGGGAATATGACGACCTCCGAGATAAGAGAAGTTAGATATAAATGATTGTAATTTATTATACCTTTCAAAATTCTTTAAAATATTAAAACAAACATTCAAGTTCTTCTTAGAACTCTTAGAGAAAGATCTTGGAACCTTTATGAGACTCCGTTTCCTTGAAGACAATTTCGTTCCTCATTTTCCATAGAATTCCGGGGGGAATTCCATAGAATTGTGTGCTGAGTGGCGGAACTGAACGCCGCGCTTTGGCTCGTAAGCAGAGCGAAAATGTGAGAACATATTTTTTTCATTTCCTCGAGTGGGAATTGAACCACATCCTGTTCAGTTTACAGTCACGCGCTTGTTCCCCTGTGCCATGACTGGCCTCTACCAAGTCTGGTAATAGGTACTATCCACGATAATCCTATCGAAGCACAATAATTTTTCAGACTCGAACGAGATGACCCTATCAATAACATTTAGGGAGTTAGAAATCAAAAAATAAGTGTAATAAATTTGAGAAGGTGGTTTCCATTAATTCAGGGTACCTTGACGAGGGTCGAAAGTTTAGCGGATTATAACAAGTGGCAGCACTAACTGTCACGAGCAGACCTGCCCGCACCACGCCTCACGGCTTAATCGCCAAACTTTCCCCTACTATTCGAGTTTTTGTGGAATTGCGTTCGCACTGCTAATTTATGCGCCCACTGAATGGAGAGAGCACTCGACTCATTTTACTCGCATTATGTATTCAAGACGTCTTTTAATCGAATACCTATTCGACATTTTGCTAGGGAAGATTTCTTAAATTGTAAAATGTGTTGTTCATTTTGGATTGTGTCAGAAAACCTATTTAGTATTAATATATACTATATGTAAATTTAACAATTATATTCCTTTATATTCACACTCTTCTTATTGTTATTCTTATTATCTTATTATTTTACTAAACACAAAACAACTCCATTGACAATAATCAGAAATTCCATTGCATTCAGAGATTAATAAATTAAAATATTTAGAGCGAAAATAAAAAAATATTTTTAATTCTTTCTTTTCTCTCTTCCGTTCATTTTTCGAGCGGGAATTGAACCTACACCGTCCTGTTCACAAATCATCTTTTGCCATCGGGCAACAACTCAAGACTGTTTCATTTTTTATTCTTATGTAATTTCTAAATAACAAGTAAAATACAAATGCAATCGTTCCTTGCAAGCTATGTTTATTACATAAATAAAATTCAAAATATATCAACAATGTCATCTCTGGTAAGACGTAAATATTATTAATAAAAAGACAAAACTGTTTTCATGTAAGTTTAAATAAATTACGAAAGATGGCAGCATGTCTCACTTTTACGCCATCTATTTATAATATTTGAAAGCTCTTAGAATCTTCTCAAATATTATAATTTAGTTATTGTATGATGTTGATAGATGGCGCCACATATTTAAATTTTAAAAACGAGAATGGTAGTGGATAATTTTTTATAGTTTTTAAGAGTATATTAAAAATAAATAGATAACTATATAATATCCATACATTTTTAAATCAGATATATTAATTTTATCATATAATGAGTAAATGTTCCACAATTTATTTTGGAAAATTGAAATTTGAAAATTTATGTATTTGTATTTTTATTTTAATTAACTTGAGTCTTGAGTTGAGTCAGTCTTACCTCTTCTGCGCCAGGACAAGCGTGTGACTGTAAACGCGGCGGGTTGTGGGTTAGATTCCTACTCGAGGAAATGAAATATTGAATATTTTCATTTTCTTCGCACAGGTAACTTGAACTTCGCGGTATGTAGAAAGTTACCTATCTCGGTAGTAAAGATTTTTAATCTCAAAAAACAATAGATAAAAGACTCAATCAACATTCAAATGTAAGGAACATTAAAATGTTACAAAATGTTCTATCAACATTCAATTTTAGCACAACAATAGTAACACATTTGTCTTAGCCATGGACCATGGTTGTTTTAATTATCCTAGGAAATTAACTACGTGCTACGTATAAATATAATAAAAACCGTAGCAACCCCAAAAGGACTACTAGTTTATATGCGAATGAAAGTGATGAAACTTTCCAAAAAATGTTTCTGTTATTGAATTTTTATAACTTTATGAGGAATTAAGCATAATTTTACAGTTTTAATTGTATCTCTACCGAACGACTCATTTTATCCAACCACACAATTATTTTATCATATAGAAACTCTCAAGTGAATTTTGATAGTGAAATAATATTGTACGTTAAACAGAAACAGATATATTCTTCAAATCACTACAAATTTCAATTTAAAAAAAATTGTATTTAATTGTAAACATTTTAATATATATTAAAACTAAGTTACTCTAAATAATAAATGGCAAAAGCTTAGGTACCTATCTATTTCATATTCCAAGGTGGAAGAAGTGCGTTAGTCGCGGCGCGGCGTGAGCGCTAGACGGGTGCTCAAGAGTCATCAGTCGCCTTTGGCTGAATACGGGATCTCATATGCAAAATGTTAGCTCTGACAAATTACCCCATTATTTTAAGATCTGGTGAACGATAGGGATTTTGACTTTATCGCGGCTTTGCAACGGCGCTGCCAAATTGCACACGATTTATTAAAGGATCGCGTAGGCATATGATAACCTGTGTAAAGCCAATAGATTCTGTTGAGGGATGAATATGTTAATACTTAAAAGCGTTGCTTGTAATATCTTGTGGGTAAATATAGTTAAGTTATGCTTCTTTTTTTATTCAGCTTCACACTTGTGTTGTGGGTAGGCAAAGGAGGAACCTAGTGTTAAGAAGTGCCACCAAATTGTACTATTTTTTTACTTACCTTTTAACATTATTTTACCCTACGTGCTATGGTGGAATTTAAATGCTTAATGGTAAATAATTAAAACCCCGTATCAGCGGGGTGGGTCTGTGAGACCCGCCACGTATTGATTCGCTTATAATTCAATTAATAATAACTGAAGAATAACGACACGTAGAAACGTGTTACATTGCCGTTATTCTCGATACCTGAATCTGTTGACTTAAATTATTCGTCGCACGAATCATATTAATCGTGGAACGGCAGAAGTAGTTACGAGCACAACGTTAAAAAGGGTGACTGAGGCCATCCCTGCAATCACATTGTAACGATGACAAATAACAATGATAAGTCCAGTCGTGGCGTAGAGGCACAAGAGTGCAACGCGACAGGTTGCGGGTTCGATCCCCACTCGAAGGTATTAAATATTTATTTAAATTTATATTTCCATCTCTTCGTTTTAGTATCAAAGCAAAGCGCGACGTTGAGCTAACAATGCTTCTGGAGTGGGGAACGAAGTATCTTAACTCTAGGTTCCCTCTGCCTACCCTGCTGTGTGCGGGATACAGCGTGAAGCTGATTCAATTCTTTAGTTTTTTTTTATTTCTTTATAACAATGATCATAAATAACTAACGCCTTTAACAGTTTATTTCCTGAATACGTGTACATCATAAATACATTAAGAAAATTAATAAAAATGAACTCGTTTATTTTACACGTTACCGGCCCAGCTATATAGATCTCATCAGAGACTGCATGTTTTGATACGGTCAAATTATAAATTTACACATCTGCCCAAAAAAAAGGCTTGTCTATCCGTAACATCAGAAAAGCATGACGTTCAACCCTCTCGCCAGCAAACCGTTAAAATGAATAATGGTAGATTAAAAACAGGGATTCACAAACATTTAACTTGTACCTATTTAATAGTTAATATTATTTAATTAGTGATACATAAACTTTTTTAATTTGTACTGGTAATATTATATTATTTATTTATATTTTCTTTGGTAATGAGACAAAGCGCGGCGTTGTAGTACGCCAATAAACACGCAAAGTTTCAAAAATTCCGCGGAAATTAAGGAAGGGAGTGTTTGAGGTAGGTCCCCCTACTTACTCTACTATGTGAGAGAATAACAGATATATTTAAAAGAGTTTATACATTGTAATAATGAGAAGGCTTTGATGATTCCAGTCGTAGAACAGGAGAACAAGTTTGTAACTGTCCTCCAAAATTCAGCAGAAAGTGCTGAATGGAAGTGTCTTTATGGTAATGCAGTATCTTAACTCTTGTTCCCAGGTTCACTCTGCTACGTGCGAAATAGGCCGGAATTGGAATACAAAAACAATAAGAATTTATAATATCTATCTACAGTTTATACATAGTATATGTACTTATATAAAAATATTAAATTTATTTTTAAATGAATATATTATTATTGATGAGAATTTGAAAAAAAAAAAACAATTATTGTATAGAATATATTGAGAATTCCTAAAAGATTGGGTACCCCTGACATCGTAGGCGAAATGCACTTATTAAGCTCCTTATCCAAATATAAAAAGTCGTGATTATCATTTAATTTCATAGCTAGGCCGCGGTCACTCGTTGTGACTCGTGATTGGGAGACGCGTGCGCCGGCGACGGCACCTGCTCGGCGCTTCCGTCGCTGATGGGGTTAAATCAATATTTACATTTACATTATTCATTTTTTGGATGTCTAAAATTAGCTGATATCAATTTATCCACTTACTTTTCGTATACGTTTCCTATTTATACATATGTATCTTGACATTCTCAACATCCATATGGTGATTTTGTTGCGATTTTATAATAGTACAGAGCCAAGATGCTACCAATATTTAGGTATTTGTGACGTGTATGACAACTGGCGGAATGTTTATCTCACGAATAGATTAATCTATGGTCTGTGCAAGTTGTTGTATTAAAATTGACATTAAAATTCTCCGTCGTGGCGCAGTGGCACAAGGGTGCCGCCCGCAAACGCAACTGATTTGAGTTCTGTCACTCAACACGCAATGTCTCTAGAATTCGACAGAAAGTGGGGAACGGAGTGTCTTACCACCGAGGTTCTCTCTGCCCCACTGCTGCTTTCGGGTTACAGCGTGAAGATATATATATATATATATAGAGAGAGAGAGAGAGAAATCATTAATGGTAACTTACTATTTATCAAAAATGTATAATAATTAATATATGCGATTTATCCCATTAAAGTATATTTTAAAATTTAAATCGCGAAAATCAAAGATCTTAATATCCATAACTGTTAATAATTAAAGTTTTTCTATTTATACATTTCAAAAATCCCTTGCAATATAGATTTGAATTCTAATTAGAATGTTATGGGATTACCTTGACATTCTTATTAAAAAATAAGGATTAACTTGACTTTGGACTTTATTACCATTAATTAAGTTAAACAGGGACGTAACACAATGAACGCAAGTATACATAACTTAATAAATAACTTAATAAATTAAAACTGTATTTAACGTAGGAAGCAGTTTTGAAATTGACAGATTCCGAGCAGGAAATATCTTTGTACAAAATCAAAATTCTCACGGATAACAATCAAGGATCAACGTCTGAAAGGCGCAGTTGAAAAACTGACGTATAAAAAAATCTATAAAAGAAATTTTTATCTTAGATTGATTGGTTCAGTCTGACCCTTTACCGATGCGCCTAAGTTTTTATAGAGTTTTACAAAAAACGATATGTATCTATCTGTGTTTATTTGTGACAATTTGCTTTGTCGGTTTAGGCCAATTTACATTTGAAAAGAAGTTTCTTTTTTTCGTGTCGAATGAAGCGACCTGTAACAACCTGGTGAACGACACAGGTAGTATATATCGTGTAGCGGATGGAGAGATCTTGATATTTGCTTAAATCTTTATTTGTTTCGAACAAGCATTTTATTACATTTAAAAAGTCGTGCTTTCGAGTGTCGGTTAGTAAGTTTCCAAGTCCGTTCCGAGAACGTAAAGGATCATATAATTTAAAATTAAATATACGTTGTAAAATTATATATATGAGTGTTATTGTAACGGTTATTCTTAACATTTCTATCAAGATTACTTCATCGCGGTTCGTGTCGCAGAAGTAGATTCTCTTGCTCCGAAACGGGCCGGGATAGAGATGTAATCATTCATCAATCGCCGCTCGTCACCGCGACCGCACACTGCACCCTGCACCCTGCACCCTGCACCCTGCACCCTGCGCTAATCTTCAGCTAAAGGTCACTTGACTGTCACATGAGCTAGTCTAATTCCATCTTATTAAAACATCATTTGTAATTGTATATTTTAGCTTTAAATGATGGGGACCTAGGAAGTGTTAAGACACTTATACGCCGCAATTTCTGCCGATTTCTGAAGCGTGTTGAGTGGCGAAACTCAACGCCGTGCTTTGTCTCGTTATCTGAGCAACGAAATGACAATATTAAATATTTCATTTCTTCGAGTAAGAATCGAATCTACAACCTTTGGCGTTTGGCACACTTGTGCCCCTGCAACACGACAGGAGTTGATAACGATCTTTGATGAAACTGTATCCCGAAGGGATAGTTAACATTTTTTAATAAGATTTTTCGAGATGGCTATAAAGTTGATTGAACGTGGGTCAAAGGTTAAATTTCGTTAAATTTAAAAAGTTGTCATTTTTTACTTACCGACAAAAGATACACAAATTGTAATAGTACGATAAATACTATTACTATATTACTAATTACTTTATTAGCGTTTTAATATAATTAAAATATTCTAGCAAATCAAAATAATAAATATATTGCCTCAAAACATCATTTATCAATTTGATGTAAATTCACACAGGTATATATAACATAGCAAAAATATCCAATACTACTCGATATTTTACTATCGTCAGATAATCGAGTAACATTCGATATAATACAAGTAATGTAATTGCAATCATGGAAATAAATCAAAATATCTTTCACAGATATTATTATGGGGATCACGACACTGGTATCACATAAACTAGAGATCGGCTTATAGCGCCAACACTGGCGAATAATGCGCGCGCGCAGGCTACTGCTGTACGCACTCTCCACACAATACCTGGTAATCAGCGACACGTCTAATATTTTATAATAGATTTATGTATTTATAAGATAATTTATACTTGCTTAATGCTAATGTGATACGTCTCTATTATATCTCTATATGTATAATCACACTATCGAGTAGGTATAGGCTTTTTTGACACTCACTTTCTACTAAAATGCTCTGGCAATTTGATAGGTGACACAACTGTATGTCAATTATTTGTTTAATTCTTTAAGTTTTATCCGTGCCACTTGAGTGATATTATTTATATTGTATTTGTATCATATTCTAAGTTATATTGGTAGTAGGCATACGTAGGTATCTATTTATTTGGTGACAAAAAAACATTGGGTTTCTTAACACCGAGGTTCCCTCTGCCTACCCAGCTGTGTGCGAGATAAAGCGTGATATTCAACTTATCCCAGTGTTCGCGTGTTGGACGTCTCGACGATAATCAAATTTTAATCGTGTAAAGGTTTAAAGTCCGCAGTCACGGATAGCCCCTTAGCTCAGAAATACAAATACGAAATCTCTGCCCATAAAATAAATAATAGCAAATAACAATAGGTTTATTTTGCCACTTTTGGCCCGTTTAGGGATAGCGTACAACTAAGGTAACGTAACCTAGCGTACCATATTTTTAACCAAACCTCAGCTGCCTCTAAATAAATTAATGAAATTTCAATAAAATATCTATGTACGAACTTACTAAGAAAGATAGCTCTTTGAAAACAAGTCTATCTTTTTTTTTACTTATCTACTATAAAATTTTACTATACGGACACAAAGAAATGATTTTTTAAATATAGTTCGTCTCATAGTATAGTTTATCAACACCTTCACAATTCATTGTAGCTTTATAAGAATGTACGAAAGACAAAATTATTTTATACAAAAGAAATATATTTACGAGTAAATTATACATTATTATATTTTTTTTCATCTTCTAAAGAACATATATAAATGGAATATAGAAAAAATAAAGAATGCTTAATCAAGGTTTATAATAGTCTACTAACTCAAGCGTCAGAGTATACGCAGGTGCACAAAACAGTGGTCGACTTGTGCGCTACAGGTCTTATTTGGCAAAAGCGAAAATTTATAGTTCATAACTTACTCTTTTAATATTTTACCGATATAGTTATTATTTATTGAAGAACTTTACAGACACGAAAGTGTAGGTTTCATCAATTAAATTTCAGATAAATTTTAATGTAATTTGATGGCTTTCTGTTAATGTCGAAAGAATAACAACGACATATATTATACATACTAGTAAATGATTCGTATTAAGTCTACGCGATGCTGATAAAAGCTGCCTCGTATCTGCGTAATCTAATAAGGTTGTTTAGAGAAGTTTGTGGTTGTAATAAAGGCAATAAAAGTGTAATAAGACATAACTCTCCAAAGGTCCAAGGCGCGGGCGCAGGCGCGGGCGCGAAGTAGTGAGGGCTCGTGGGGTCGTAAATCTGACGTGAGGACTGCGCCCACGCCGCGCATCGCAGGAGCCCGAGATAAACATTGTTGATATTCACGCATAACACTGCTTCGCTGTTGAATCATCATATTTGTTGGCTATATTTTATATTCACAATAACATACATAATAATGCTACCAAATATACATATCTCAAATCAGTTTTATTCTATACTAAAAACTATAAATTATGTCTTACAAAATTCTGAAAAAAAATAAAAAAATATAGTATAGGAAATAAAAAAGAAATGCTACATGCATCTGTTGTCACTTTATATTTTTTATTAAAAAAGAACTACCCTTTTCATGTGAGTCCGACGTGTAGGTAGGTAGGTACGTATTGATAAAAATGAAAGTTAAAATGGTAAAAGTTGTACAAAAAAAAATGCTTAATGCCATATACTGAACAATAATTACAGTACGAATGCCACTATTAGAAATCAGGAACACACCTGTTGTCCGTATGAGCCTGAATTTTTTGTTCTCGAACCTTTCACGAATTTACATATCTCCCAGCTCTTTGTTGGGGCTAACGAGGGTTATTATTTCAACCACAAAATGTAGACTTAACTGGTTCTGATTGACAAAGGCATGGAGGATGGAGAGTTATGTATAGGAAGCTTTTAATGAATCATTTACATTATTATCCTCACCTCGTTAGCGATTGTTAGTGTGTCAAAATTTTGAAATTGGCCTAATGTGCACTTTTGAGTGAAATTTTAGCACGTACTCACCCAATCGACTTTCCAATAATTTACTGCCAATATAAGAAAAAAAAACAATGTTTGATAGGCACCAGAATGCACCTTTTAATATGTTCTTGCTAAGCATAAAGACGTTAACGACTGCAAGTTTAAAGATATAAGAGGCGTAGATGATGGCTCTCCTATCGAATACCTCAATCACCCTTTATTAAGGCAATGAAATAGATTTATACCGTCCACGGCGATTTTATGTCAAAGTGCAGTTCATTGCCACCCGACAATGTCGACAACGTCGGTAAGACAATGTAATTTTATGCTCAAACGAGCCTCACCTCAAGTGGAACCCGCTCGGAAAATTTTGAATGGCAATATTTCTTTGTCTTTGTAGTTATGCTTTATATAACAACAGAAGCGTTACAACTTTCCAATACTACGATATACACGTCTTCGTCTTCTTCCAAGCGATATGTCAAAGCGAGTTTCGTGAACACTATATAATAATATAAGAATAATATAATTTAAGCTTACAATACTTAGTGGTCAGAGCGCCTGGATGGATATCAGGAGGCGTGGGTTCGAGTCCAGCTACGTTCAAATTTTTATACGTTTTCTAAATAAGTATTTTTCTTTCCCAAGTGTGGAATAAACTTCAAGAATGTAAAAAAAAATATAATTTAAGTTTGATTATTTTTGAATGTATCTCTCCGGGAAATTAACACTTCCAAGCATAATAAAGGAAAATAAAATTATATTCATTCCGGTTTTTTTATAATACATGAATGTTGTATGCATAACTTTTTCTGGAGGCGGCGGTTTGAGTGGCGGAACTTAGCGCCACGCTTTGCCTGAACACCAGAACGAAGTTAATGTCACAAATAATAAAACAAATAAAATTGACCGACGAAATAAATAAACAATATAGTGAATCTAGATAAAATGAAGATACAAACTGGCCTAAGTACGAGGTATACGGACAAAAACACAATAAAGTATTTATGTTCTCTATAAAATGCTCTCAAGCCACGAACTCATATTTTATGTGAAGCCGGTGAACCCAATTACACATGAATGGTTCGTCATGATCAGAGATTTTTGGGCCCCAATAAAAACTCGAGGAGATTTATTCCCCGCTAGGAGGCCGACAGCCATATTCTAATTCATCTTATTAGCGTTGCAACTTGATAATAAATTCTAAAGTAACTAATGAGGTATATATAACACGCACAGAAAGCAATATTATTCTATTCCTTAGATAAAACAGACTTGCTTTAAAGATTTTATCTTTTTTCGAAATGAAGAGTATTATCGTGGTTTAGATGTAACGATGCATGCTCATACAAATTTTGTTCCAAAATCTGATAATATACCTGGCGTCGTTTACGTATGAGATAACTTCAGATTCATTATCGGTAATAATGAAAACAAATATGTATTTTAGATGAAATATAATTATTGAATTCGTGTACAGCTAATGCTTGGGTTAAGATGCGAAGATCGATTCGAAATCTGCATTTGTCGAGTAATAAAATTGACAGAGATCAACTTTAATATGTCAAGGTGGACATAGTATGGATCTGACAAATTTTTTTTCACCCATAACTTCGATAAGTATCGCTTTAATGTTGATAGAAGTATTTACAAGTTTTTTTTTTTTATATTTATGTTTTTTATATTGACACATCGCCTTGCGCGCTATGTTGTACGCACAATAATACTTACAGGAATGCTTTTAATCAATTGGTTTTCGCAGAATCTGTCGAAAAAATATATAAGAATACATATGTATGCTTATATATTTATATGATTGATTTTAACTATTATACATTCAACAAACACTATTTTCAAACAAAATTAAAAATAATAAAGTTTTATAACAGTTATAAATTAAAAAAATATAGATAATTAATAATATATTTTATTTATTTTTATGGCAACCCTTACAACTAAAAATCTTACACAGTTGACTGCGAGTCAATCCATACATGTATTAACGTCGAATAAACGTTACCATGGGCCTGATGTGATAAAAATGACCAACTCGATAATTTATTAGGCATACCGAGCAGAAACTTCGTAAAAATAAACATGAATGGCTGCCTTATTGGGACTTGATTTAATACGGCTAATAAAACAGTAACTAACCTTATATAAATTACTAAACAAATAAATAACATTTGTGGTCATCAACTTTATCTCTTCAGAAAGCAGACAGCCAGCGACTGCGTCGGTCTAAATACGGATTAATTCGACTAGTAAAATGTTAAAACTATTAAACGTATAGTGGGAAAGACGGATAGCCGGAAAAAGCCGGATTTTTATATTTAGTGCTTGGTGTAATTGAAAAGCATTCAAGTATTCATTAAAAGCACGAATTAAGTAAACTTCTTTTTTATTTATAAAGATACATAAGAAAAAAAAGTGAACCAAAATCACGATCAGCTATAAAAATATTCAATAAAAATTACTGAACCAACAATCAACATTTGTGGAAATTTTCTTTTTATATAAATATCAACTCAATGGAAAATCCCACTGCAGTGACAATCTAGTTTTTGTCTCAATATAAATGCTTAATTTGAACTTAATAGTTTAAAAATATACATGATTTTATTTTATCAAACATTCTGGATTACAAAAAAATTACTTAAAATACTTATTTTAATTCACTTTGAATTACTATTACATTTTACTTATTCTGTTTATGACTTCTGAATTTGTTTCTGTATTGAGTTTTAATGAAGCTGGCCAGTTATAATCAACACGTAAGAATGTTTCATGTAATTGCGTACTTATGGAAATTTACGTAATAAAGCTATATAAGGAGCCGCGAAAAGGTACCGTCTGATCACTCGACGACCATTAAACTGAAGCAATAACTCTCTACATAGTAGCGAGCATGTACAAAGACTCATAATTCTCTGCTAAATTCTGATGTAGCCCAGAGATTGATGGAGCCTCTCCTTAGGTGGCCTGCTAATAAGCGTTCGTTAATTCCACTAAAGCCAGGCTTAAGAACTTAAATTCAATGTTTCGCGTTTACGATGGAAGTGCTGGCAATAAATATAAAAAAATAATATGTCTTTATAATTAAACAATTTATCTGATCGTACCAGTGCTTAACTGTACTTTTTCTTAATTATAAAACCTTGTTTATTGACATATAGAAGTCGTTGCTTTATGGATAATCTGTGTTAGTTTTGTGCGCTGTTTTATAGAAACATGAAATATTGACGTTTTTATTAAATATATTATAAAATTAAAGTGTCTGAATGAGGAGTAGAGTGTCTTAACACTAGGTTGTCGGTAGACTGTGAGGCTAAAACTCCGGACCTCAGTTATAAGGATATAATGTGTATAAATGTGTATTTTGGTAAATGTTAATTTCTTAATAAATGTTGATTTTCGTTGATATGTACTTGTATATAACAGTTTTGTGCAACACATGCAAAATACCAGCTTTTCTTCGTATATTCGATTATACGGATTTTCGATGATCCGAATGACTAAACAACAATTGGTCCGGATAATCGAGTTTCTACTGTAATAATGATACATTAGGGAGTGTAGTAGAAACAAAAAAATATTTTTGTAAGCAAAAATCTATATAGCCTATTTTTATAAAACAAGCATCACGATTAACTTAAAAAATATCGTTTACATAATATATTAACAAGACACGGTTTAATTAGTTAGATGGTGGTTCTGTCCGTGTTTCATTATCAATTAAATAGTAATATGATTTGCATATTTTTTATAAGTTTTGTAGAGTTAGGTGTCGCAGAAATATAAGCTTCATACTCTACACACACTCTACATGTCTATGTGATTAAAATTGAAATTGAAGTCCTACCCTAATTAGCGTCACGTCTTCACTGGCATACCAGAATAGGCAAGGGATACATAGTGTCAAGACACTCCATTTCCCACTTATGTCAAATTTTTGACACATTTTTTAAATATTTTGTATACCAGTTTGATAATGAAAGTAATCTAAGAATAATTATGCTCCTAAGCAAGGGGATAAGCTGCGTAGGTTCCATTTCCATGTCTTATTCCCGCATCTCGCATATAGCAGGGTAAGCAGAGGGAACATAATGTTAAGACACTACGTTAATTATTATTTATTAATTATTCGCTCGCTCTGGTAACAAAGCAAAGCGCGGCGTTGAGTTTTAATATACATATATATGGTATCTAATAGCATACCTACGTAAATAATTATTTAAGAGTGTTCATCTGATCTGCAACTTCTGCCAATATTTTCGTAAAACTAAATTTAAAAATATCAGATCAAAAGTACCAGCTTGCTAATTGTATCCTTAAAAACTGAAGGAAAAAGTTAAACGCACTTCAATTGTATGACTTTCTCCGATGCATTTCTGATGGAAAAAACACTAATAGCGATCACATCACACATCTTCATCTTCATACCATATTTTGTATCAACTTGATTAAATATACAGAATGCTAGGTCCTGAATTCAGCAAAAAGTGGACTTTCAAGGTAATAGTACCTATACACTATCACTAGATGGAGTACCTAGTGATTATACGGAGGAAATCCTACTAAGTGGCAGGGAAAAATCTTTAATGTTTTAATGCAAAGCAACAGCACTCAGCGCATAGTGGGGAAGGGAAGTGTCTTCATAGGAACGAAGTGTCTTGACACTAGATGCCCACGTTCCTTCTGCCTACCTTGCTATATGCGGAATACAGAGTGAAACTATAAAATCAAAGAACATTTTATGTATTTACAATTAAAATCCACGTGCAACTGAAATGTAAAAGTAAGGCTATTTGATATTGGAAATTAATATTACTATTAGTAGGCAAAAATAGACAAAAAACATAAGGAAAGTGGAGAAATCTGATCTCATTTTGTTATCATATGAAATACATGATTCAAAACATTATTTATTTCATAGATATATGTGATGTATGTGGACGGGACAGAGAAGAAACAATAATAAAACGTCAACTGCTTCATAAATAAATATTTAGTGACACAGTCTTACTTAGTAGATATAGAATTTAGTGTATTCTGGAACTTGGGTAATACATACCCTTTTTTCCTATTATTACTCGATTTTTCAAACACAATAGACAAGTTTCCCACACAGACGGCACCAGTTTACAATGGATGAAACGTATTCTTATTATATAAAACTAAAAGCTAAATATGTAAAAGGAGAGCGGTCATTAATTAATGGTGATAATTTGACATGCACTGACAGCTAATATTGTATTCAAATTGATTTGTGTTCAAAGATGAATTGATTTTGACAGGATCAATAAGCCACCGAGTTCTCATGGTGTATTATAGAAATGACAGTAATTATAATAGACAGTAAGAGAAAATTATTTTGTTTTTTTTTATTTTATTATGGTTTTATGAATATACCTCATTATCTACTGCGTGGCTCTTTCTTTTGTATAGAATTTTTAATAGAACCATAATTATTATGAGCTGATAGTACTGCCGATAAAAATAATAAAAGTATAGGTGCTATAAAAAATAATTTTCATGATATTTATCTATTTATGAACCATATATGTTTCAAAATAAGATTTAAAAAAAAATTAATTTATTTATCAAAATATAATGTTTAGATAGATACATAATATACATATCTGTCTAAATATAAAATACATTTATAACGAATGCAAAATACATCACTTGAAACAACATTCATAAGAGACTGCGACTTGACTCTCACTCTGCTGCAAGTGACGTATAATATGCACTCACAAAGCGCCCATCAGTAGTTACCGACAAAACGAAGCAATAGTAATTATAAAGATAATGAAAACGCACAGATCGGACATGACACGTACCTCACCGACAATAGCGAGCAGATAACGAGACAGGAACCAGTTTAAAATTCCTTCTAATCGAATATGGCCTTTATGGTTGTCTTTAACACGATTATTATATTTTAAGAGGCCTTCTGTGACTTGCATTTTAGTTCACGCAGCGCATCTATGAGGTGTCGATATATAGCTGCGTCAAGGTGATTGATTAATGACAGCTCCAGCGAAAACAGACCAGCCGCCTAATTAAATAGTTCTGACAGCTATTTACTAGTTGGAAATATAATCTATTTTTTTTAGCTTCGAACCCACAACTCGTCGTGTTCATAGACACACGCTTGCGCCCCTGAGCCGCGACCGGCCTCAGTACATAATCTAATTATGATTTTTTAATATTTTATACTCCACTTTTATCCTTTACTCGCGACTTCTCGAACTAAACGTTATTTTATTTTTTAATCTGATTTACTGTTATCTAATAAGAACATAAAGATAATGTCCATATATTGAAAACTAAAATTTGAGGCAATTCAATAATAAAATGTATATTATAATTAAATTACATATTATATTTATGTATTTTTTTTGTAACAAAAAGTTCCCAAATGATTTATGTAAAAACTCTTATAATATACGTACTTTTATTATACTTGTCAAAATAATTAAATATTATGTCAAAACTTTTATTAGATAACTGTTGTATATAATTTTCATGCTGAATCTACAAAATATTTTATAAACCAGAAAACCAATAACCATGGTTTATTATTATACCTCAAAAAATGTAAAAATGTTAAGAGAGCTTATTATTGATTACAGAGCATCTGTTGAAAAATCGCCTTATGAGTACTTGAAAGAATATGTTGAAAATTGTCCAAAATCTATGGATGAAGATAAAATCTGCTGGATTATTGAAACTTTTGTAAATATTCAAAGACACATACAATTTCTGAATGCAATTATTTCTAGGGCATCTGAAGAACTTTCTGATGAAGACTATGATTTTTTCTTAATATTTTTTCATGGCATAATTTTCCAAATAACGCCAAAGCACACGCAGATTGTATATAAATCGCTATTTAATTTAAGTAAACCTTTGCTTTTCGTACTCACTACGTTTTTATGTCGAGATGATATTCTTATAATTATTTCACAAGTAGCTCAAGCAGATTATGACACAACATTTGTTACAGAAAAAATTATAAGCCCTTTATCTTCCTGGCAGCCTTATATAACTGACATGGCTCATAATTATACAGAATATGTCGAAAACTTACAAAGGCAAAAAGTAAAGCAACCCACAATCCCAATATCACCTAATGTATTAAATAGAAAAATTAAGAAAAAGTTCAGTCTCAAGGAAATATTACCAACTACCCCTCAAAATTCATTCAATGCGAAAGCGAAAGCAATGCTAACTAAAGATGTTATTGACAAAAAACTTAAGAAAATTCACGATGGCAACAAACGAAAAGCTATGCTGCTCCTGAATAGTGTAAAGAAAAATAATTTACACTTCACTCCAGTTAATCCACACATTTGTCAAAAAACATCTAACATTGATGTTCTTAATGTTCACAAAAGTAGTCTACCTAAATTAATACAAAAACCTGTAATAAAAGAAACGTCCACTACAGTAAAAAGAACAAATAAAAGAATTGAACTAGCAGAACAAGAAGAAATTCAATGGCTTCAAGATTTAATGAATTGCTGTCAGAATACGATGAAAGCTGAAATAGTGGAACTTAACGATCGTCAAGAAAAGGAAAAAGAAAGGTTACTCGATATAGAAATAAAACATTTACTAGGGCAAATCTCTTATGAGGAGGCGATCATCGCAAAAAAGAAACTTTTAGAAGAAAATAAACAAAAATATTTAGATTTTCTAAAAGAGAAACAACAATGGGAAGATGAAATTCAATCGTGGAAAAGGTTTGAAATGGATAAAAATAGAAAGCTAGTTGAAAAGCTGTCGTTAACAGAATTATATTTGCTCCATGCAAAAAGTAATTTACTATTAAAAAAGAAGCAGGCTGCAGATGAATTAAAAAAAGAATCTGAACAAATTATGGAACGAGCCATAAAAGATAAACATGAAGAACTAGAACAAAAAATTAAAATAGTAAAAGAAATAAAAATATTAGAAGAAATCGCGAAAAAATCTAAAGCTCCAAAGGTAATAGACTTCACAGAATCTTCTGGTGCAGGTTTATTATGCGAAATGTCGATAGCCGAGCTACAAGAGAGATTAAATATTATTAAAATTAATCTAAAGGACGAACTAGAGAATAAAAAGAAATATATAAAAGAACAAAAATCTTCTGCAAAACGTGACATAGAAGATTCAAAACAGTATATTAGAAATTATATGGCGGAGAAAAAAGATTTGAGAAAACAAAATAATAAATCGAAATTATCTGTTGATATATCATCTAACAAACAAATACATGACCTAAAACAGATGTTGAATGAAAGAAGAAAGTTTCGAATTCAATTGACTTCTTAGGTCCATTAAGGTTTTACAATAAATGTTTATTTTTTTCTCTTTCTTGTTCCATGCGTTTTGCAAAGATCCCGGTCAATATCAAATAAATCCATATATTAGCCAGGGGCTCAGTATAGAAGATTGCTTCATTTAAACCCTAGACGATAAATAAATATGTTAGCTATCACAGCCTTAAATAATAATAGATAAATTTAATATTAGAACTTGGCGTGGCTTTGTAAGGGTGTAAGTATGAATATACAAGCTTCAGAATTTCAAAGAAGAAAGAATCGATAAAGCAACAGCTCAAATATATTTGTAATAGAACAAAAATTGCCCCAACATTTTATCTGTCTCGTCGTCCTGGATACATACACTAAAGAAAGTTACGAATAACATAATATATAATATAAAATATTGATAGTACGTTTAGAATATGGAAGTTTTACCTAGACGATTTTTTAATATTTTTTTTATTTCAATCCCCTCCCAGTGGAATATTTATATTAAGTTTATTTTTATTTACTCAGCCAACTAAGATATTTTTTGAAAGTGAGGAATGAAGTGTTTTAACACTACGTTCTGCCTATTCCCCTAAATGCTTGAAATCAAATATATACTATATCCGACTTAATAAATAATTAATGTAGATATCTATTAAGGATTCAAACCAAATTTGTAATATGGAGAATTCAATTAACATAACTACATATTAAAATACATTTTTATAATTAAATGTAGAATTTAAATTCCTTGTAAAATCTATTTTCTTTAAGATAGTATATTTTTTATTATGAGATAGTATTTTTTTTTATCTATCCGTATTAAATTAAAGAATTAACAAAACAAAAAAGTTTAAAGTTTGCGAAAGGGACAAAGAGAATCAGAAAGAAAGAATAAGGAAAAAACTTAATGTCATGAGACAGCCGGCCGTTTAGATACGGCGGTTATTGAATTTTCACGTCCCTCTTTGTCTTGCAAACTACTACTACTGTAAACGTCAAAGCAAGTCTAGTGTAAATAAAAATAAATATAAATAAAAAATATAAATAAATAAAATTCATTTTATTTAGCCATTGATAATATTCAGCGCTAAGTTATTGCAAATTATTGTATAATATTAAAACGAATGGTGTCTTCAGGCAAGTCCAATCAATGCGCATGCTCAACTTGACCGCCACACTTAATTACTATCTGGCAAAGTGAAATATTGATAATGGAATTTATAGTGTCATTATAATACACCTGTAGTACTTCATAACCAATATAGTAAACTATCACCACTTTATTATGTTAATAAAACTAAATTGAGTTATATAAAACAGACACTAATGTCACTAAATGTTTATATCGTCTCTAAATAGTCACTAGTCAGTCGTTCGTTTCGAATGATTGTGTGCTAATAGTCACATATCGATATCAATATAATAGAACAAATCAGGCGACAATTTTCTCGAAATCCGAAAAGGCTAGTCGATATAATTTGGATTAAAGCAATAAATATGTCGGGGTCGCCTGTTCATTTGTACCGGTGTATAATTTAAATTCTTTAACGCCAATGTTCAAGATTACGCGGCGAGATAGAGACGCGGGCGCCCGTGTCGCAGCGACAACCACCAAATAAATTTATATTTCCGACCGATACGGCCGACTCCTCGACTCCTCTCTTTGTAGATAATTCGGCCGGTCACGTTGAACGACTCTATTAACAGCTTCCCTTTTAGGGATAAATGTCAATTTTACTTTTACCACTCTATTTTACCGTATGTGTAGTACGAATTAGGTTCTTTTCATTATTGTATTTTTGTATAAAAAAAATAATAATTAATATATTTTAAACAAGAAAAATAGTCAGTTCAATTAAAAATGTTTTTATGATATCATCATTCTGTAAAAATATACTCCTTCAATAAAACTACAATATGGATTACTTATTTATACAATAGATATTAAAATACGTGTTTAATCATATGTACTAGTATTTAATGTGTTCCGTGACGAACTCATGTAAAGAAATCTTAATTCTCAAATTAGTAATATAAATCACAATATATTTAGGGTAGGACTACAAATACGGCGCGTCTTTGAAAGATTTAACTGATAACAGTAAAACGTCAATAATCACCTAATTGGGAGAGAACACTCTGTCCACAATCACCGAGCCCGACCAAGTGAGAAACAAATAAATATTGGAACATACATCGAGATAATTTCGACGATAACTTAATGTGCTTACATTTTGGATCTGCTCATGGTTTTATGGGGAACTACCTAAGATATTATCGGATTGTTTTTGGAATATAACAATAAATTTTATATTTATCACTGTGAGGGAAACAGAACATGTAGCTTACGCCATTACTTGTTAATTAGTTGTATTAATTTAAAATAGGTAAAATAGATTTTCATTTTTTTTTAGCTTCATGCTGTATTCAGAGCTAACAGAGTAAGCGTAGAAAGCCTAGTGATAAGACACTCCGCTTCCTACTTTCCGCCGAATGTAGAGGCATTGGTGGAACTTTAGCTTAGGTTCTTTTGTAACCTAATAAAAACAATCCTAATATATATTTTTTCAATAACCAACAAAAGAAAAGTATATAAATATCTTTATAGTCATTTTATGAATGCAAAGGTCTTAATACATTTGTAGCGATTGAGTGTTCACACGGGGCCTTACTGAAGTTCTTGTAAGAGCTATTATCGCAGGGAAGCGGGACGGCCGGGGCTGTCCACTCGGCACTTCAAACGACGTATAAAATTTATTGTTATTGGTTGGAGTCGCGTACACGCATCCACACTTCGCGGCTATCACGACCGTACAACTTTATCTCGGTGTTGCACTATTCCGAATAAACCGAGTGTCCTCTACGTGTCGCGCTCGACTTTTATGCGACATTTAGGTGACTGTTGAATAACACTGTGTAATTTATATGAAGAAAGCAGCAAATACTTAATAAAAATATGTTACAAATATCTCTAAAATATGTTTATTTTTTAACAGTAATGTTAGATTTGGTTAATAAAATGACTAATTACTTTTTGTTTCTCTACATTGTCTGTAATTATATTTTAAGGTTATGATGTGCGCATATAGAAAAGTAAATAGAGAGAATCTAGTGACAAAAATAGAGTAAAGACATTTAGTGGAGCCACTTCGAGAGATTGTGAGTTAAGTGACTGAACTCGACGTAGCGCCTCACTTTGGAAATGAAAACAACTCTCATAATATTTATTATATGGAATAATATCTAGATAAAATATACATTAAGTAGAAATTATGATTACTTGATTATAAAACTATCAAGATTTCCAATTTATGTAGATCTTTAATACAAATATATTCTTCTACATAAAAAATATGCCATAAAAATCCCTAAACGATAAAGATTTGTGGTATACAATCTCTTTTAACATATAAAAGAGATTGTATACCACAAATCTTTATTTATTTTTAAGGAAATAAGAAGTAGAAACAGATATTATGACAAATGAAACGAATCTGTTAATACCAATTGAAGATATTTTTGCAGTTTAATGGCCAAAATTAGTTTTAATACTTACTATACTAACCGACGAATTATATGTTACCTAACCGTCAATGAACGTCTTATTAGCTGTTGGCTTGATTGACCTGATTAAAGATTTTATTGGGACAGTCAAATAATGTAACGCATATTATTAATTTAAATTAAATTTTACCGTCAAGTGTTCGAAACGCAATTAAAACTATTTTTATAAGTCACAGTGAAAAAAAAAAAGCTCCAGCCGTTCTTAAGTTATAAGTGAAACCTACTAATTTATACTAAATAGGATACTTATGCCATAAAAAAGATGATATATTACAATTTGTAATTTTATTATAAATCAAATATTGTAGTAATATTTACTTACTTTACGGTATTTATTTTTGATAATATATAATCCGACACGGTCAAACTGTTTCACCTAAAATTAAGCATATTTAAGAAACAAATCCTTAAAGTACAAATAAATGTGATAAAAAGAAGCAGTTTAAGCCTCGTTTTTATTAAATATTGCCATGATTACCAATATCCGGGAAGATTGATTCAACACTTAATGAGTCCGGGAAAAGGGATAATTGCACGTATGATCTGATTGTTATACTTAAGAAATATGAGGCTATTGTTAAGAAGTAAGTGAAAAGAATAATTACAGGATACAATTACCCGTGTTTTATAAGACGCACATGTTGGGTCAGAAAGAGTTACTTGAATTTTTTATCATTTAGACGTGTGTCACTTCGGGATCGCTTCCATTGTTGTCTACATCAAAGACTAATAAGCTTAAATGTTATAAGTAAGTTTGCTTTGGTTGTTTTAATTTAGTTGAATTAGGTTATACATATTGAATTGAGAACAAACAAGTAAAATCAAAATATATATATATATATATTATGACATTTTATCATTTACTTTGTGGAATAATAATGTATAATCGTACAGGATTATTTTTTGTGTTTTAAATAAAATACATGTTATAATTTCAATAAAATTTATTTTAATTTAATATTTGATAGGTACGTATGTAAATTTCCTACTTCATTTCACATTTATATATCTGTCTATAATAAATAGTCCACAATGGCTAAGATACCTTAACAATATATATATATATACACAACTAGTAGTAGTAGTAGTAGTTTTTTATAAAACTACACATATACAACGATCTTTTACAAACTAAAGGAATGTGGTAGCGAAGATTATGTAGGTGTTCGACAACAAATTTTATGAATATACCTTAGGCTTAACAAGTCTGACGTTATTCTCATATTAAAACTTTGTCCACCAATCCATAATAGGAACTATAAATAAGGTGAGACCGTGGCTTCTAAATATTGATATGTCACTTTGGTATTCTATTTATTTTACGATATATATATTCCAAAGTTTTAGCACCTGCGACATAAATTAAAGTAAAATTATAATTCTATCTCGTAAATCCTCACATTTAACTACTTTGTAAACAGCCAATATAAAAACAGTAAATTTCGCTGTGCTCTACTTTATAAATGTAAACAGCACTTTCTATATTTTTTTCATCTCACAAGGACCTTAAATCTGACATTATACTATTTATAAATTAAACAGTTTCTTTGTGCATACTTAAATTTATAGCCATTTTTCACAAAACTTAACGCCTATATATTTACATGAATTTACAAGCAAACTGGTGAAATAGCACTCTAAGTATAATTTACATAATTTATTTATTCGGAACATAATTCGACAGGAATCGTATTTCTTACATCAACAAAAATAAATTAAATATTTGATCAACGATCATGTTTAGTTAACTGTAAAGGCAAGTCATTGCCGGCCATCCTTTGCCTGGGACTCGGCGTTCTGGATCTGATCTTATTTTTTTCTGTTTCGTCATCACTTTCATGAACGTTAATTTCTTCATCTGAATCAGATTGTGATTCGTATCCTCGTAATTGAATCGATTGCGCTGCTAATAGCGCGGCGGCGTTGGGCACTAACGCTTTAAACGCGCTGTTATCTAAACTGGGATGGGGTTTAAATGAGCTGTCAAATGTGGACTGAGACAATTTCAAAGCATTCGCTTGACAAAAAGATTTAATGCTAGTATCGTGATGACCGAGAGCCTTAAAGGCGCTGTTCTCACCTCCCATCTGAGGGGCGTGGTACGAAACGGGATTTGGGGAAAGAGAACGGGAACGTGAACGGGATGGTGAGTGAGCTAACGGGAGAGACGGGGAAGGAGAGTTCGGGATGCGGAGAGAGGGAGAGCCACCGCGCTTCAATAGGTTCATGCGCTGGTGGCGCCTCCACTTCGCTCGTCTGTTGGAAAACCAAACCTGTCAGTAACGGTAAACCTGATTAGTATTCCGATCTTGTCTTGTTAACAAATATTCATTTATGCAAATGAGTGTGGTAAAAAAAGCTCTGATTTGACCAAATCTATTACAATGTTGACGCGTTTGAGATGTTGAATTAATTAGATTACGTATTTAACAGAGATAAATATATTTTACTTTCCAATCAAACTGAATCGGAAGTAAAATTTCAAATGTTAGATTTATATTTACCTGAACTCGTGCTTCTGAAAGTGAAGTCTTAGAAGCTAATCGTTCTCGTGTTGAAACACAAGGGTAATGAGATTTCTCGAATTCCTTTTCTAATTCTTCAAGTTGATCGGGACTAAACGTCGTACGATTTCTTCTAAACTTCGGCTGTTCTCCATCCAGTGATCCAGAATCGTCGCCGTCCACATCTAAATTGAATATTTCAGAATGAACTAACATTAAACATATATCTAACAAAAAGATTTACGCCAGAAAATAGCAATTATATAAAATATTTTTAAAACACATACCACACTTAAATTTTCAATTAAATTATTATATTTGATTTTATTATGGCGTAGTTAAAATACATTTATATATCTCTTCTTTGATCACCTATTAGGCTAAATTCTAGATCTCAAATCTAGGAATACTAGAACCAAATAATAAGAGCTAGTTTACTTATTTAGATAAATACTTACGTATGAATTAAATAAAATAAATTAAAAATTGGTTTTACGAACTTACCAATAAGGCCACGTCCTGACGATCCCAAAAACCCTTGTTTCATAGCATCTGGATGGGGTAGTCCTACATTAGGATTCGGCACCCCAGGTGGGAGTGGTAGACTTCCAGGTGGCCATACGCCACCACCAGCCCATGGAAAGCCTCCATAAGGTGCTGGCGCTGCATATAGACCGTAGCCTGCTGCTCGAGCAAATTCTGCAGCAGCACGTTCTGCCGCTCTGTTACGCAATATCCGATTGATGGAGGAAACGCTTGGGGCCGTAGCGTTTGTGCAAACACCTATTAAAAAAAATGTATTATTTATTGTTACCATAATTATACTAAATATACACACATACATTTATTTTTAAATACGTAATAATGTGTTTATAAATAAATATTGTATACTTATAGTAAAGATATATTTTATGCTTATCAGCAAATAACAAAATTAAGAGGCCGTCGTGGCGCAGTGGCACAAGGGTGTCGCGCATAAGCATGACGGTTGTGGGTTCGATTCCCACTCGAGGAAGGGAAATATTTCTTAACGTTTATATTTCCATTTTTCTTCGCTCTGGTGTCGAGGCAAAGCACGGCGTTGAGTTCTGCTACTCAACACGCAACGCCTCCAGAATTCGACAGAAAATGGGGAACGGAGTGTCTTAACACCGAGGTTTCCTCTGCCTACCCTCCTGTTTGCGGGATACAGCGTGAAATTGAAAAAAAAAGAACACTTAATTAAAATAGTTGCAAACAGTGTAAATAACTTTTATTAGTTCTGTACAGGTTGATTGATAAGATACCTAACTGCATTTTCTATTCCACATCCTTTTTATATCGTGATTATCATGTGCGCAGTAGTCGTGCGCACAAACTGTTACATGATTATAGTTTTCTGAGCTACTTCTTGAGCAACGTTGAAGTAATTGCAATATTACTTCAACGGTAAATTAGTGACCAGCAGCACGTTAAAACCGATGCGTCATTGGTCGCGTTTCAAATCGGCGGCCATTATATATTTTAATGCGTGCTGAGGATCGCGTGTCGGCTCAACCTTGGCAGAGGCATCCCATGTAATTTTCAGGAAACACTCTGGGTAAGTGGTGTAATTTAATCATACCCTGTCCACTTGTAATTGTCGTAGATTTCGTTGTTGGACTACTGAGCAGTTGCTCTGAGTGGACCGGTGTGATATAAAACTCTAATCTTATATAATTGCTTTATAGAATGTTACAACAATTATTTTGCTTAACTGCAATTAAATTATAAATATATTCATAGAGTTCGATCGTTTTTGTTTAAACATTGAAAATAGGTAGAATTTATTGACCATTTATTAATTATCGGAAGAGTCTAGTATAAAACTCCACTCTTCACATTCAGCCGAATTCTGGAGCTATTGCGTGTAGAGTAGCGGAACTTGACGCCGCTCGACACCAGACCAAATGAAATTAAAATATTAAATATTTCACTACCGCGCTTACAGTCACACACTTGTGCCCCTGCGTCATGACCGGTCTCCCAGGTTTAATCAAAACCTGGGATACCACTCTATAGTAAAGTTCTTATATATATAATTCTATAGTAAAGTTATTTTTTCATAACCAATCATTTTCTAACATATTCATTTCACAAAAGAAATATGAGTAATTATCAAATTATATAAATAGATCTGTTCAAGCGGGTACATACATTATTTTTGCACGTATGCAACTTCTTAGCTGTTAATATCTGCGCACGTATTTCCCTTTGCCAATCATCATTATACAAAGTCATATTCAATTGGAACAATTACACGAAGGAAGCATAATTTTGTCTAATTGCTTAATAGACACTTTAACTGTACTGTCAAAGTCATTTTCCTGGATCCCTCGTTATAGACAATTACCTATAGAGTTCAATACATAAATAAACCGTCTTACGACGACACTACATAGATTTTTTTTTTAAATTATAAATTTTGAAATCTCTGAAGCGTGCAACTCCTATTTTCTTAATAAAAATATATTTAATATGGTCACGGTTCATAATGAAGGTCTACAAAGGCTCCCGAAGACTTTGGCGCGGAACTGGCACCATCACATACATTATAAAAGCAACCTGTTATAATTTACTCAAAACACAAAGCCTTATATAGTATAATAGTAATGATCAGTTGCGCACCTCCGCTTATTGTTAACACGTCAAAAGCATAAAAAGCTGCCTTCAACACAATTTGTTTGCTTCGTAATAGGTGCGTTAAGATGCCTCCTTAGAAGGTATTCTGTATCCAGCCCACAGCCAATACCACAATATTCCTGAGAAATACGTATTGAGATCACCACCGGCGAGATCTTCAATTAAAATTATTTCGATATAGGTCTTACAATAAAAAAGTATACCGTTGAAAATGTAAGGTTTTGTGAAAGTACAGACCGTTGTCACTTTAATCTATTTCCTTGCTCATCGAAAATGTGAAAAAAATGTACATGGGAACAGTGAAGGTGTTTTTGTCACAAACAACTATTTACTGTATCGTGGGTACCTACACTTTTTAATTTAGATGGCAGCATTATCAATTTAACTACGGTAGCTTTTTGCAAAAAGCTAATTTCTGGAAACTTAAATTAACCGTTCACAAAGTTAACTTCAACATATTTTATAAGATTGTCAAAAAGCCGAGTTGCGTAAATTAATTATTAATATTAGACAATTTGCACTTGCATAAATCTAAAGGCACGCGCAAGTTGTAACGTTAGTACGGGCGTAGCTATAATAATGTCTTTTTTTTTTGAATATTCGATCATGACGTAACGACAAAGACCACTGGTTAACTATTTGTTTTGAGAGAGATCATTATCCGTTAACAGGTTGCAGGTGGGAATGCGATATCTATAATTGTTCTTTTAATGATTTGGGATCGGATTCGGGTCCTAAATGCCTAGTCACGGTCATGCAATTTGTCTACGGTCGTTTAATCATGATTACTGACAATGGGATCCGATTTTATTAAAAGACATAGATATTTAAAAAAAAAGAAGCCGGTTTCACTTGGTGTCTGAAAACTTTGTGACTCTGTTTGGACTGCTGGTAATATCATATTTGTCTAGTTACTGAATATATAATGCTTTGTATAAATCATCAATGATTTGTGTTGTCAGTTGTAACGACTCATAATAAAAAGCAAATTCATTTAAAAAAATCTTAATGTTTTCACTCCGGCCTGGTGTTAGCTGGTGTCGGTACCTGCCTAAAAGCGTGGCATGTCCAAAGATAAGAGAATCCGGCGCCGTCTGCTGTGGAGTGTTTAATCGGGTTAATTTATCGATAATTGACGGAAAACCTTTTTGTTTGTATTGCCGGAAAGTAACAGTAATTGTCACGCCTTTGAAGATTTACGTCCGCTTCTAAATGAAGACATTAACAATCGGATCTCGTGCCTAATGGTTTGGAATGAATTTATTTGTTTTACCCGAAACGGCTCTCGATAAACTTGATTAGTCCCATTACCAGATGAGTGGAGATTGAACTCTTTCGAGTTACCTCATAACTGATTACGAAAGCTAATAATCATATTATGTTGAAGGTTCCACGAAGTGAAAATAATTAGTTATTTTTATTGCTTGTACACTATTTATACAAAAAGCCTGATTATTTTTATGTCTTCCAAAGACCATTAAGTTGTGCATCGAGGTTATCATGACTATAGATAGCAAGATTTTAAAATGTTTTATATAATTAAAGAATTAAAGGTAAGTAATTAGGAGCTCATTTGAGGGAAGTCACGGATGGTACCACTCTCGATCGGGGGTAAACGACACTAATTGTAAACTCTCGTTCTGTTACCAAAACCACGTCCGCACCGAACAAGTGGAGCCAGTTAACGAATGAGTGGCATCACGTCGTCTAAATGAATTATTGTTGGCTTTATGGAGAACATAAAACGATGAGATCGGAGGCAATCAAGCGGCACCCGCGGCGTGGACCAAGTAAAAAGGTGTCCGCGCCGGCGGGGGGCCGCTGCCGGCCGTTGCGCGCCAAACGCCCACGCGAGGCCGAGTGCTCCTCATCCACCGTTTCAATTAGCAATCTATAGCTAAATTAACAAATGTGCCAATATTATTAATGACTATCGATCGATGTGCGATAGCGAATCCTTCACGCGTTCATATTATCAGCCACAATTATGTGAGTTTAAATAAGTATTCGAGTGAATTATAGTTTTTAATCACGATAGATTTTATACTGAATATAAGAATCATGACCGTAAACATTGATATCACAGTCGACACTGGCAACATGGATGGGAACCAATTTAATACTGTAACAAATCAATAAATCGGTTTATTGGGACCTATGTGGCGATACCTTGTTAGTAAATGTCAAAAAACTTGTTATATAAAAACACTTTTCTATTCTTCGACGACAACGAGGGAGTACTCTGCCGGTTAGAGTAAGTTTGTGTGTTTTTTTTTTGTTATTTATCTTAAATGAGGTAAAAAAAATACGTGAAGCCCATTTTTACTAAATTACATTATTATTAATGAATATTGAATCATATAAAAGCTGTTGTCCAAGTTTTATTATTTTATACGTTTTCAGCACAAAAAACAAAACTTTCAAATCGAATATCTCATTATAATCATAATTGCAATCATATTTCAAGCGGCCGAACTATCTCGCCAACTATCTCGATAATTGATTGAAAACAGTGACATAAAAAATAAAAGCGGACAATTCAAAATATTTTAACTGCCTCTCGTAAAAGTCCTCGTCATTGGCTTCGCTAATTGATCGGCGCCACTAAATAATTAAAAAATTAAAGCAGCCCCTACTACGTACCTACAGTGGTTTGAGAATGCAATTAATCAAAATTTGGTCAGAAGCTAGAGCCGTACGGGCGTAACGGCTCGTAACCCGATATCGATTTAGTCGATAAGTTGCGTAAGCCATTGTCCAAAGCTGCGCCGTCATCGCCAACAAAGGCGGTAGTGGCCACCTTATTAAAATTTAGACGATCTCGATGAATCGTCCTGTTTTGATAACCGCTTCCGAAGACTATCGACAATTAACGTAAATGCATATAGAGAAAGAGACAGGCGTTTATGACGAATCATACTATCTCATTCTATATTATATTCTGTATTCTACTTATTTTTTTTTTAGAGGTCTTGTTAAATGTAATTTTAATAAGGTGTAAATAATAGACATATTTAAGTCGATAAGTATCGAGTAAATAAAAGTATAATGTTTCAATTCAGATTAACTTTCTCTCGCGACAAAATTTATTATCGAATAAAATGTTACTTTTACATTGGTTAGGTCTTCTAATCCTAATATATGTAATATATGTTATGTTTGTTTGATATATTTTCTCTAAAAAAAAATATTCTAATATTTAACTAAATTTCTATTCGACTAAAAAGATTCATAGTAATTTATTTATAAAAAAAAACGAATACAAATAAAATAATAAAAAATAAAATATCTGTGGAAGTTAGTGTTTTTACTATAAAACAGTCAACCACTGAGATTTGTCCATTCAATGTAAATTCAAAATGACACGTTTTATAATTATAAAATAGAAGTAGTGGGTACATTGAAAGTATGCCGCTATTCTGTTATGAAATTTAAGCAATTTAGTCAGTTTCATAAGCACGCCTGGAGCTGACCACTCGACACGCGTTTCTTCATAAAAACCCAAAGCATTGTGCGCGATCATTTCGTTACAAATTTGATTAAATTTCTATTAGTTATGTTCCATAGACTTAGCAATCTAATTTAGAAATATTTTGTTTTTTTTAACTTCACGCTGTAAGCCTCTGCTTACAGCGTGAAGTTAAAAAAAACAATCAATAATAAAAAAATGGAAATCAGATATTATGTAGTTAGATTCCTCTGAATCTAACTACATAATATCTGATTTCCATTAATTTAAACGAGTTACCTAAAAGGCCATCTATTTACGTATCAAGTCTTACACTTGAGTACCGCTTTTTACTCAATGTGAATATTCATTATTACCTTTATAGGAATTAATTTATTTAAGCGTATTAAATAGTAGTCCAGTCTTCGCACACGACTTCGCCTTCTTAAACTAAATATTTGACATTTTTTAAAACGGTATAGGTACTTGATATACTTTTTTTTATTATTATTATTTAAGATTAGCGTGAACATACGCACAGGCAAACAGACAAGTACACGAGTAAATTTTGAAAATCATTGTTTTTGATTCTATCATGTAATTAATTGTAACATTATTTTTTTATATATCTTCTGACACACACCAGATACCGATCCGTAACGACTTCATTATAAGTATAAATTACAAAAACAAATATACAAAAACATTGTGGCATTTACTATATCTATATTTATAATGATTTACACGATAATAAAATGAATCTACGAATTAATGTAGAAACGTATAAAGTTACTACCATAAGGTTAATAATTCACTTCTAATCAATTCTTATTACACTGGATTCCCAAGTAGATAGCGGCTCCTTCATCAGCAGGTGGTCTGCTCCGGTCAACACGCTTTGATACACCGAACCCATCGCCCGATCTAATAGAATCAATCATAACTACATCTCGACTGTAGACAGCAACTCGTGCAATGAAAACGAACAAAGCCTTTACAATTTCTTCTTTTTAGCGTCACTGTGTACCCCGCATACAGGATTGTAGACAGAGGGAACCTAATGTTAAGTCATTCTGTTCTCTATTTTCCGAATTCTGGAGACATTACGTGCTGAGTAGCGGACCTCAACTCCACGATTCGCCTCGACACCAGATCGAAGAAATAAAACTATTGAACACTTCATATCCTCGAGTAGGAATGGAATCCATAACCTGTCGCGTTCACTACGCCTTTTACAACTGCACTCACTAAATGCAAATGTAAAAGTACAATTAAAACTTCCGAGGCCATGATGACTGACTGTACGAGTATGTATTTAACAATAAATATGTGAGCATTTACGCAGAACGGCCGACGTGAAGTCAGTCAGAGCGCACCGCGATCGAGCAATTATTTTAAGCACATTTCAACAAATGACGATAATGTCAGCCAGAAATGGAGATAAGAAACATACTACGGTGACACGCGTGTACGGTCCACAATGTCCCTTGGACTACCAATCATAAGATTCACTTCACTTTATGAAATGTAAAATGATTATCTGTAGTTACTTTGCTTACTTCATTTCTCAAAGAAGGAGCATATTTTAAATATCATGATGCTCCAAGCTCTAGGCTATTAGCGTAATAGTTGCACGACTTACATGTTTAATATATACATATAGGTATATATTTTTTATCATGGAGTTTAAGGAAATTTATATTTTATTTTTATATTATTTGGCACTACTGTTTCACAGGTGCCATTAATGGCAAATATGTCTTATTAGAGGGCATTTCAATTTATATTCAAAAAATTTTAGAAAATAAAATATTCTTTTTTCTTTAAATTAAACCCTCATTATCGAAACAATAGGTACAATCCGAATTTTTAAGACATTTAAAAATTTTATTGTTTTTTTTCTTTAAGTAATCCAAATACAAATATGCAATAAATATTTTTATATTGTAACTGTGCTTCGTCGTATGCCCCATAAACAAATTATTTTTGTATGGATTTTATTTTAATTATATATGTTATGACAGTTTCTCGTTTTTCTGTTTACACAATTATACAGGTGCTCGTAACAAAAGACGCCAATTATAGCTAGATTTAACGATAATTAATAAATTTAACATCTCAGTTTTGCACGGCAGTCACCATGATGGATATTATCATCATGTAATCCGGTCCCCAATGATATCGTAAACCAGAAATGGTCTTATGAACGAAACCAGTTCAACAGACTGTTGCATGCTCTCCCTACTATTTGCTAGAAAACTGCAAATGCATATGAGTTTTGTAATAGAAGAGAACAAAAATCACATATCTCCTTATGCAATTATGTACCTTAACAATATATTTATATGGACTAATTTACAATGCACCCTTCTTGACCAATAGAGCTGGGTTTAGTTGATACTTTCGTATTACGCATGGACACAAGAGGTGTCGCTCGTGCAATTATCGCAATTGGCTCGTTGGCCTCAAAGTCAAGAACGCCCATCATGTTGGCTGATAAAATTGTTCATATTATCCAAAAAAAAAAAACATTTAATTTACTTTGTAATAATAATAATACATATACATAATTTTACTAGTATTTCCAACTGGAGAAGCATTTAGAATTTAATATTGATATATTTATTATTATTTATAAAAAAAATAATAAATGATTTTATTAGTTCAACAACATTTTATCGAATATCACTGACATTCTCTTAAAACGTTTATAATATTTTTTTTATATACCTAATATATATTAAGTAATAAGTATATGAAGCTATTTACAATAGACCAGTAGTTAAGTTCCATCCATTTATTAACTTCGAAAGCTTCTCATATTACATAATATCCGTTGGTTCTAACTTAGTCGCCATTATTGTAACTAATAGGCGATATTCGGGGTTGCATTTGGTTGGCTTTACCACCTGACCTCCCAAAATGTATTGACACAAAGTACCTAAAGTTTAAAATACAATCCGGTTAATCCCCTAATTGGATATTTAACTATTTAGTAGCCTGTTAAGTGAGCAGTGTGCCTCGAGTGGCGCAGGGGCACAAGTATGTGGGCAGAATAGAGTGTCTTAACACTAGGTTCGTACCCTGCTGTGTGCGGGATACAGAGTGAAGCTGATTTAATTTTTTTAGTAGCTTACTGGGTAAGCAGTGTGCTTCTATCTTATTAATTTTGTATTAAGTTACGCGTTATGGGTTAGGTAAACTTGAGATAGTTTATGCCAGCGTCAGTACGAGAATTAAATGCAAGAATTATGGTCCTAATTACCTGGTAGTAATGAACTTAAAGCTCTAAAGTAATTAATAATATAAATTCGTAAATGTTTATATGTTTATAATGTTTTTATGTTTAACTTAGTTATTTTTTATATAACAGTCAAATAAGGTAATTTAAGTTATGTAGCGTTGGTATTATTATTTAATCCAATAAAATATATACCAAGCGTGCGACTGTAAACGTGACAGGCTTATAGTCGCACGTGACAGGTTCGATTCCCACACATTCCTTGCTATTATACTACATATATATGCCAATATTAAGTAAAATTTAAGCTTCATACTGTTGTATTATTAAAAATGGATAAAATACACCACCTTTAACGTATTTAAGCATGAATTGCTTTTGAAAAAAAAGTTCCTTTTCAGTTATTAATGTCGAGCGAGATGCGTGATTATTATAAAAATATTATATTAATAAAACCATAATTAATGTATACTATTTTTATAGATACTTGTAATTACTTTTAATTCTTAGTAAAGATTTTTGTAAACATGTACGCAGGCATAATATCGCAATAGATACTTTTTTCTAAAATGTCCTATGGGTTCCGATAATAAACCGATAATAGTATTTTATAAGCATGTTCAAAACTAAATATATTCAATAACCCACCACACTATTATATATTTTTAATTTAATAAATAAAAATTCATATTTATTAGCTAAATGAAAATTAATAATTGAAAATAACATATGCAATGCGTGAAATATAAGTAAGAAACTTGTACCGCTCCCTTGTTCAATTTCACTGCTTTTATAAATAATTTCTATTACAAATTACCATTGCATAAAGTTACATTACTTTAGTTTTTGATAAAATAAAATGTTTAATATAACTACACTAACCTTCAGAAATTAATCTTTCACGAATTTCCCAAGCGAAGATAGTTGGATTTTCTCGTTTATACTGTTCTATCTTGGAAACAACTGCTGGAGTTGCCACTTTAGGCTTGCTACCACCGATGAGACCTGGAGGTCGAAGTGTACCTGTAACCAAATTTAAGTAGTTTATAAAAACATGCGCGTAGGGAGAGGAGCTGGGTGACCCCAGAAACACCCCATAAATTTTACTTACAACATAATTTGCCCCGAAAAATTAAAAAAAACCCATTTACACGAACATATCTGTTCAAAGCTAGAGTCTAGCAATAATATAAAAAAAATATCTCTAGATAAGCTTAAGTATAAAAGCATAAAATATAATAATAATACATTACTTATAAATATTACTTTGTTAATACAGACTGCTTTAAAAGCTAGGCTTTTATGTGTAGTGAATGCAGTAGCTGCAGGGAACCTTTAAATTTTATTTTGGTTTAACAATAAACTCTTAAGAATGACACCTGAAGATTTCCTACAAAAAAATAAAATCAAATTAAATCGATAATAAAAATACCAATAATAGCGACACGGGACCGATTGATGCAATTTCATTGAGTGCTAAACGTGAGTAAACGTCTACTGCCGCAATACCGTGCGCACTCAGCTTTTTAATTCACAGCCGCACATACCTATAAAACATACACCGACGTAATAAGGTTGAAATTTAAGAGGCCAAAGTATCATACGTTACCGCTTCAGCCTTCAAAAGGAAGATGGACGTGCTTTCCCAAAAAAAAAAAACGATAATCAAAGGCGCGGTACAGAATAATAATGAAAACTGCAAATTAGTATTAATTATAGAAACAATGACATCGACTTAAATGAAGTCGATGCTGCAAGACAAGAATTCCTAACTTGTTTTGGGGTTAGGCAAATTGTTTTTGGTGTATGGTGTTTTTGTAGCATTCGTGTCCGACATAGACATGTAAAATGGATATTACATCATCGAATAAACATATTTTATAATTTTTTGGGAATTTTGAGGAATTTTCATATGAATTATTATAATTCAACCATGCTCCGTTCTTCAAATATTATTATACAGTAGAAAAAAATTACTACCTACGAACATTGTTTAGGAAAAATCGATCGAGAGAAATATTTTATATGCATACAAACTATTAAATCTGAATACAACACGCTGTATCCCGCACACAGCAGGGTAGGCAGAGGGAACCTAATGTTAAGACACTCTCTTCCCCACTTTCCGTCGAATTTTGGAGTCATTGTTAGTCTCGAAACCAGAGCGAAGAAATGGAAATGTAAATTTGGATAAATATTTTATTTCCTCAAGTAGGTATCCAACCCACAACCGTCGCGTTACAGTCACACCCATGTTCCCTGAGCCACGACCGCCTCCACGTACGTACGTAAGGTACGTACAACGACTAAATCGCTAAAACCCATCTAATCGCTTTTCTAAGTTACCTGACCTCGATTTAAAATTGTCACTGACAGTTTGTATGCTTAAAGACAAAAAAAAACTAATAGGTGACACATTCCGAATTCATCAAACATCGTTCACTATATTTTACAAAAACAAAATTAAAATAAAGTTATGAAAATGAAAAAAGGAGATGACGACATATACAATTTTTTATATGATATACAAAAATTGTCGACTTAATTACTTAATTTTAAATAAACACATTTAACATATTTTAAATAAGGCTGCAAAGTATTTTTTTTTATTAAGACATAATTAACAAAAGTTATTGGGAGTGATGAAGAGGCAGGTAAATTTGAAGAGGCAGGTAATTGTTTTTAACGAATGTTTAAATATCATTTTAGCTGTTACTTATTTTCTTGTTTATTTTGCATGATTTAAATGAACGCTAGACCTAAAAAAATGTTGGATTCTGTAATTCCTAAATCAGTTAGTAGATAATGGATGAGTGCGTGCTTCGAGACAATTACACAAAAAGGCTTCGGAGGCAGCATTCCGGCAGACGGCCGCGCGAAGCGTTTTTACCTCTTGGACAACGGCCCTCCATACCGATCACGCTGAATAATTCATCACATTATTTATATTCTCATTTTTGTCAACGCCATTCACGATAAATTCATACGGGTCTTTATGTCTTTATAAAACTAAAGCTTAAAGCCCAAAATGGTGACGTACGCAAAAACATGTCCCAAGTTTCACATGTATCCAGACCTACGCACCTTTTTGGGGGTTATTATATTTGTAATTTACACTCAATATAGAAATATTTCTTAAATTTTCTATTTTGGTGAAAAAGTTTGATTAAGAGCAGCATGGCGAATGGGCAGATCACAAATAAAAATTAAGATAAACTTAAATTTGGATTGGTTCATTTATTAACTTTTACATAATATCAACATCATTATGGGCAAGCAAAAAGATACAAGTTAGCCACTAGAAATTTAAGAGTTATATCTGCAATCATCAGCTTACTCAAATAAATTGATAGTATGTAATTAGTATTTCATAAGTCTTCATTACATTTAAAAGAATATCCCCTAACTCCTAATCGCCGAAGAGTTGGATCTTCTATTATCATGATTAAATCATTAATGGCATCAGATAATGACTACAAAATTGTTATATGATAATTAAAAATATTAATAAAATATTGAATTTAAATTTGCAATTTCACATTTCTTAGATAATAGATCTATTTGTATCGATTATTTAGCTTTCAACTGTACCTTTCACTGAACTGTACAGTATATACTTAACTAATACGATTGAAAATTGGCTATATTCTATATAGGCCTACTAGACTCCCGCCAAGCAGCCGCTCTCCTTTTGATTGATAGGTAAATTGCGGGAGGCCGGCACACCGTACATTTTGCGGTAATTAAATAGGCTAGGAACGTAATCGCATGACCGGAGCCAATTACTAGTTGTTGCCTATGCGCGGGCGCAGGCGCAGGCGGATCGTGTAAGATACCTAAAATTGTTATTATTGCGTAAAACGCGAGTGTAGGTGCTCCTTGCGCTTTCTATTGTCGGTTATTGAACTTATTATTACGTAATTTGATATTATTGTCTGACAATTGTAAGAGGTCAGTCATAGCGCAAAGGCGCAAGCGTGCGACTTTGCGATTAGTTGCGGACTCGATTCCCACTTGAGGAAATGAAATTCTTTTTCGGTCTAGGGTCGAAGTAAAGCGCGACGTAAAGTTCCACCACTCAATACGCAATGCCTTCTCGAAATAGTCTGGGGAGACGAGTGTCTTATCACTAGGTTCCCTCAACCTACGTGCGGGATTCAGCGTTAAACTGAAAAAAAAATGTTATTTAGGTCTTATGCTACGTTTTTTAAGAAAAGTGAAATTAATGAATAATTTCACTTTTGAGATAACATGATTTATATAATTCAATAAGCAACACACAAGAGCCCACAGGTACCTACAGCTTTTATTATTCATTCAAACACCAAAGCGGATATCAATTAATCATTTGTGAGGACGTGTGTGGATAAACAGTACAATAAGTACCCAAAACGTCTGTAAATTTCCAAACAACAGCCGTTTATGAGAGCTTAAAGTCATTACACGGTGCTTCTACAAAGAAGGACAACATTTTTTAAGCGAGTCAGAATGGGCCGAATTGACTTGATTAAATGTGTATTAAAAAGAGTATCTTTGTATTGGCTGGCGCTAACCGGCGGGAAGCGCACCGTCATGCACCTAATAGATCAAAATCTTCAGCAGCAAAGTGTTCTGGATAGCCCTGGCCCGTACAACTTAGAGTGAAGTGTGTTAACGCCTGATTCCATGATTGATGGATTTTTTGTGAAAGAATTAACAAGACAGCCTGCTTCTTCAGAAGCCATTAATAAATTCAAAACTAGATTCTGATCGTTCTTTTCTATTAAGTTTTTGCATACAAAACCATATTGGGTTTGAAAAGACTAACTCAATGTGTTGTTGTACTAATTTGAAAATAGAATTCCTATTATACAATTAATTACTTAACTGTTCCTGGTAGAAAACTTTACAGAAAATTTAAATCAATTGCATCTTGTAATGTAGCATTATTTCTCGCCGATCTACTGTTTTCATAATATAAAATAAAACTAACATATTTTTTTTTTCTTTATAAGGAAAATAATGTAAAATTTTTGAACCAGTTTAATTTCTTTTTTCTCTAATGACTCTGATTCTAAATGGTGCAATTGGTACAGGCAAAAAGCTAATAATAACACATTCACACATTAAACATTTCGTCTATTAAAGTACTGCATCTAACGCAATATACAGCAACTTTGCATATTTCTTCGTGTTACATTTCTACATTTAAAATTACCTGAAGTAAATTAAAATGGTATATAAAAATCTACATAAAAATATATAATAGTTTGTTAATATAGGCCTATTGCTTATATATTATATAAACAAAGTTCTTAACCTACATAAGGTATTACAGAACCTACAAGATTAACAAAAAAAAAGAAACTATTATACTTTACTTTGATTACTTTTGAATATTTTATTATAATTTTGGACTACATTTAATTAAAATAATATTATTGACACACGTTTATTTATTGTACAGTTTATGTAAACTATTCCATGTACAAATTGATCAACCGATGGAGCTAAATTAGAAAGTTTAATTAATTTAAATTGATGTTTTTAAATCGGTAAAAGAAATAAATATTGTAATACACGGATCGTACCGTCTATACGTTCCACGGTATAGTTATTTGGTGAGTCACTTGAAATTATTTTCACTACCGGCTATCGAACGAGGAACATCATTAAATATTCAAATTAACGTACAGAATTGGACCGGAAAAAGAAAAAGCATAGTTTGTTTAAAGCAAGAATGTCAACCCTGGTAATTCAATTTTGATTATAGGAGCAAAGCCTAAATATGGCTTCATTACTGGCCGCGGCGAGCCACGGACAATTTTCTTGAGTAGATATCATTAACTGCAACGTTTTGGGACACCCAAATAAATTCACTGGTTAAAATTTGATTGAATTGCTTACTCTGTTATGTTTGATATGTGTATTTGATATTGTAAGCAATAATATTTTTTTGCCTTTCCTTCGAATTCAAAAATTCTTCTCTATTAATTCTCTTACAAGTTAATAGCTAAGATGAGAAAAAAAATATAATAGAAATTATCAACCATTCTTGAACCCTAGTATTTACAGGTCATAAAGTCAGCTATGGACCTCGATGTCACTTGAACTGTTTCATTTTATTCAAGAGATGTTAATTTGTAGTATAAAAATTTTAATTTTTTTTAATCAACTTCACGCTGTGTCCCGCACACAGCAGGGTTGGCAAAAGGAACCTAGACCTAGTTTTTTAAAAAAATTAAATTTTAGTTATAAAATATATAAAACAGATTTTTTTCTGTAAGTAGATAAAATAACAATTGTGTAAATATCTACTCAAACAATCAACATCCACCTTTCATTATGAATTATATAGTTTGATTGAAAGGCTATTTAGGTGCGCCCATTTCTATATAGCATAGCTAGATAATAGCATTTTGAGCTAAGGCTAGGTGGTTGTATGTTAAATACGTAAGTGGTTTTACATGATGGCCCTGGGCGGCTCGCCGGCTTCCGTGGGAACCCGCCACGTGACGTTACGATATAACCACAGGCTAAAATTGATTGACAATACACTCGAGTTGTAATATTTTATAGTATTTGTTATGCTGGCAAAGTTATTAACGGTTGTTTGTGATCTGTAAACGAGACAATTAATTATCAATTGTTCTAAATACTATGAGGTAGGCAAAGGGATTACGGGAGGTAAAGACACTGCAGTTACCAATTTCTCCCCGAATTCTAGAAAACAATCCTTAACTTGGTAACCACATAGCCTTTTATACACGATATTTATTTAAAAACTCAAATATTTATAAAAGGACTAATCTGAACCGCTCGAACTGTAAGTGTTTTCTAAAACTGTACATTTATTATTAGTTAGTACACGCAACGCTGCTTTTCGAACCGTTCCTTCACGACTGTTGGGCAAACACAAAGTGAGCATGTGTCCTAATTGCGGGTAGAGCACAGATCTTGTGTGTGTGTTCTCCAATAGTTGCGTTGTCGTTAATGACAAGTTGCCACGCTGCTCGAGCAACCAGCCATGGTATTAAACTAATTGACGTCAGTAATTTCTTTACCTCAATTATAAGTTATTTTGTTAGGAATCGAGAAGTAAAAATTTTCTATTATATTTGGAAAAATGAACGGGTTAATTTATTTGAATAAATAAAATCAGGTTCACGCTGTATCCTGCGTGTTGCAGAAAAGGCAAATGGAAGGCTCCATCCATCCATCCGAAGTGGTAAGACACTACGTTCCCCACTTTCCGCCGAATTTTCGAGGCATTCGAGTAGAATTTGAACCTACAACTCAATATTTACATTTCTTTTTAAACGATCTAAACTGTAATCACACCCACATCCGATTGTTATCAATCGCATTGAAAGCACTGAAAATAATTATGGTTTGAATAAAGGATTATTAATGCAAGAAACCATTGATACGAAGATAGGTGACAGAACTCGTATTATTTCGATGCTCGCGGCGTTCGCGGCGTTCGCGGCGTCGTTACATATTGGCTTGCAGTCCGGTGGCTTATAATTAACACTCTGCCTGTTTTATGAATCGATTATGATCTAAGCTTTCGTCAATACCAGTTCGGTTGAAACTTTTCAGATGGCTTATCGTTGATCAATGAGGTTTATATTGCAACCGTGTTATTAGGATATATTTAAATATTATCCCAAGACCGCCGTTTCCGACATGATCGAGAAGAATTTATATAAGAATATCAATTTATTTATTAGAGGACGTCGTGGCGCAGTGGCACAAGAGTGTGACTGTAACGCGACGGTTGTGGGTTCGAGTCCCACTCGAGCAAGTGAAATATTTATTTAAGTTTATATTTCCATTTTATTCTCTTGCCACTCAACACGCAGTGCCTCCAGAGATGGACAGAAAAGTGGGGAACGGAGAGTCTTAACACCGTGGTTCCCTCTGCCTACCCTGCTGTGTACAGCGTTAAATATTTATTTTATCAAGGAGCGCACTCCTTATATACTTTAAAGTCGGGTTTTTGGAGTGGCGCGAAAATTCGCTTATACAGCCAATTTTTTCTAAAAAAAAATAGTAGTAAGTAAAAATAGTAAGTCATTCGGCCATTTTTAGGCATGTATCCGAAACCTTTATATTTTCACGTATTTTTAACAATAAAAACATGAATTTTAATCATTAGATTTTATTTCTCAAAAAATCGATAAAAATTTTAATGAGATTCCTATTGAAATTATTGAAAACATATAAAAAAATCAAATTGCATAATAATGTAGTCAAATATATCGGTTGTGTTTTTATGGCACTGTGATATGAATACCGCAATTAAAAATTTTATTGTACACATTATGGTGTTTGTTGGTAAAAATAATCACGTACCTATAAGTGAATTGATAATAAAAGTATATTATTTATATTGAATCACATTTCAATTACAAGATTTTTGTTTCGTTAAAATTCTAACGGTTCCATTCTTATGGTCTACACTAGTATGATATATTCATGTATTATAATATTAATATAAGCTTTCCCCAAATCACATCTTCAATTTTGTCGAGTGGGAATCAAACCCACAACCAGTTGCGTTTACAGTTTGCTCTTGTGCCCCTCCGCCACGACTGGTGCCAATGATTATACTAAGTTGCGATATATTTTTCTTTAAGCAGAATATGAACCAACACAAACAAAAATCGCGATACCATTGTATTAAAAAATATCCGCCCATAGAACACTATTTGTTCATCCTAATATCTAAATCTTACCAAGTAGCTTAGTAACAGCACCTTGCTGAGACAGCACATGATGAGCGATGTCGTAATGCCGCAAGCCAAAACGTGACAGCTCCAGGAGCCTCTGCTGTGACAGCAAAGAAGATAGAGGATGAGATGCTCCACCAGGGTAAAGCGGTGTGCCTGACCCACCACCGGAGGGTGATGGTGATACTGGTACTGGAAACAAAATTTGGATTAAAGTATAAAATTAATTCAATAGATTTTACAATCTTAAAGAGTTATGTAATTTCGATTGCTATCATTACGAACCTATATTCAATTACTCATACATAATTGTTATTAAAATAAAATTAAAAGTATAGTTTTTCAGTAAGTGCATAGTGCACTTTGGTACAGTTAAGTAAAGCTGTATTATTTTGTCGACAAAACAAAACAAGTAAAAGAATAACAACGTATGAAATCTTTTTCAACTAAAACATAAATGAAGAAATATAAATAAATGAAGACAAAGAACCAAAAGATAACATTATATAAGCAAGCGCGCCCAGCAAAATTACTCGAAAATGAGGTAAGAAAATGAGAACTAATAACAATAGTAATTTGAGGCGATGTCGTGCATCGTTGAAAGTGGAATTATTTTTTACACTTCTTTCCTTAATTTCAGTGCTTTCGGTAATAGCTTTTTCGATCCCGGACCATTCAGTTAACTGCGCATATTTGTGTAAATTACTTACATTTAATTTGCGTCAAAAGACTAGCGAGTATTGACTCGAATAATTATTAAAAGACGTAAAATTTATTAATATATATTATTGGTAGAGTGTAGAAATATATATATATATATATATATATATATATATCGTGAGAAAGTTTCCTTTGTACAATAACAAACATCACAACAAACTCTCCACTCTAATACGCATAATAAATTTTAAAACAATTCTGAACTTCAAGTTACTAAGTTTCTTATATATTTTTTTTCTGGTGAACACAATTACATTTGGCGTGTCCAAATAAAACAGTACTAATAAAATTTTGCCCATAAATTTGCCCGTATACGTATCTTTGGTATAAAATGTCGTTTACAGAACGTAACGGTTATAAGTGTTGTACACAGCCGGTGCAATTTGTCGTCCAGATACTCGCATGCAAAAGGCCGATCGTAACAATGGTTTCTTATGAACACGTCGTAACACATTCAATTATAAATTAAGCTATTAACTTAATACACCATCATTTGTTTATCGGGTTAAGCATCGAAATTAATGCATGTGGCATAACTTGTCCATAACTTTACACTTTTTATTAGCGAGCCCATAAGGCGATTTCTTTGAGAAAGGCAAAACGCGATCAAACTTTGTTAACATAAAAGTAGACTTTAATTTAAAAGTGGTAAGAGCTTATTTTGTTTGGATTTTCTGATTCGATCGGCCACTCGGAATCGGACTTCGACGTATAATTTCTGGTGTAATCGTTTCAATAATGGGAGAAAAAAAGTGATATTATCTGCCCACGGTCAATAAATTAACACCGTTTAGAGCAAAAATGTAGAGTCTTAGTGTCGCTAGTATTATAAATAAGGCGAGTTGGTTTCGAGCGAGGTCTTGGAGACCGTTCGTGTCGGTGAGTGCGTGTGTTTTTATTTGGATGCGTGAGTAGTGAGGTCTTATTAAAATATTTCGAGTGGAAACTGGAAGGACCACTTAGTGGTGCGCGGGAGTTTCACGCCTGAGCTGATACAACATTAAGTCGACAAGATAGCTTATTTGTGCTCTGGCGAGGATTACGGCCAATAAATCACTGATTAGAATGTATTGACCGTTAGTGATTCTGGTGTACGGTTCTGGATCTTATGTGTTACCTAATGTCTTTAGTTTTTAAGGTTTTATAGTCTATTTTCTTACATTGTAAATATAGTTTAGAGACGTGAGTTGTGACGCAGGGGCACGAGTGTGACTGTAATCCCAACAGTTGCGGGTTCGATCTACACTCGGAGAAATGCAATATTTATATAAATTTGTATTTTCATTTCTTTGCTCTGTTGTTGAAGTCGCGCGGCGTTGAGTTCCGCCATTCAACACGCATTTCTTCGAGTGTCTTAATACTAGGCTCCCTCTGCCTACCCCAGCTTATGCGGGATATACAGCGTGAAGCTGCATATATAGTTATGTCGTTTACCTAATTAAAAACTAATACGAATGACACATCGCTTATCTTTCACACATTCGTCATAAACGAGATGGTGGTTTCATTAATTATGCGAAATTAACGGTTGATTGACAAGTTTTCGGCGCGCTCAACATGAGTTATTGTATTTATTTAAATAATTTTTATATCCACAAGTTTTTTACTTTAGATAAATTAAAATCTTTTATAGTAGTATTATAATGACACTGAATTTACATACAAATACTATGTATAGCTTATAAAAAATATAATATCAGAATTCATTAATTTCTCATACATAATTTACATTTTTCTTGATACTATTAGTCATAAAAACTTTGTTTTATTTATTTTTTTTCATTTGAATAATGTAATTTAATAAACAAACACGAATATATTGGAATGCTTGCAGCCACGCAGGTGTCCTCACATTCAAGGCAATATATAGGGGAGCAGTATATCGCGTTCAGCCAAATGAATACAGTTTATGTGAAAACCACATTGTTTCACTCAGGTCTGCCACTATTAAAGTCATCACGCACCAGAAAATTAGCACCTTTTGTTGTATATTTTAATATAAGATCGAAAGTGTAGACCATAAATATACACTTATAATAACAAATGACTGTCCGACGACTCAAGTGTACAATTGCTTCAATAAATGTAGAATAATAAAAATGTATTTATTATGCATGCGTATGGCATATCAGTGTGACATACATATTACATAGCTGTTTTTTATTTTATTATAAAAATAGAATAAAAGTAGAGATTAAGTGCATATATTTTTTTTTAACTTCACGCCATAGCAGTCGACAGGATAGGCAGAGGGAAGATGCCGAATTTTGGAGGCGTTGCGTGTTGAGTGACGAAACTCGTCGCGACATTTAGCTCGACACGAGAGCGAAGAAATTTAAATATAAAATGTTTCATTTTCACAAGTGGTAATAGAACCTACAACCTGTCGCCTTTAGAGTTACACGCCGGTGCCCCTGCGCCTCTGCTGGCCTGCATATTCAATTATAACAATCATAACTTAATAGTTAGTTTAGAACTGAGTTACTGAATGGCGGAAGTAAGCTTTTAAATAAGCGAGTCAGATACGAATAAATAATAGCCTGCCTTGCTCTTTTTCTTTTTCCTTTTTATGAATATATTTTATATTTATAGTACCTACACGAAAACATGTTAAATCATGATTAAACATTAAATCAGCTTTAAGCTGTATCTTCCACACAGCAGAGTAGGCACAGGGAACCTAGAGTTAAGTCACTCCGTTCCTCCTTTTCCACCGATTTCTGGCGTTGAGTGGTGGAACTGAATGCCTCGTTTTGCCTAGACACTAGAGCGACGAAATTAAAATATAAAATCAATTACTCGAGTGGATTCGAACCCACAACTAGTCACGTCTAGTCACACACGAGTACGTTTGCGCCACGACTGGCCAATTGAATTATGATGTTTGTAATCAGCTTGTGGCCGGTCTAATTGTGGTAAAACTGTTAGTAATATAGCTATCAATGTGGGGGTAATTATGAAAATTAGATTAATGTTCGTATGGCCGTCGTGTGGTTTTAACTGCGTTTCTAGTTATGAGATGAAAATAAAATAAATTTCTTGAAATAAAGTATTTTGTGCATAACCTTATACCCGATAATATTTTTAATTTTAAAAAATATATATTATTAACAAATTCACATGAATATTGAGAGACAAACAATTTTTATATTCAATAGATTTAAAACAAACATGTTGGGTGACGAATCTCAACGCCACGCTTTGCCATACCAGAGCGAGGAAATTAAAATATTAAATAATTCATTCACGGCCACATTGTCATACTATTTAAACAAAATCGGCTAATTAATATTAATTTTCAAAATAACAATAGTAATAATTTAAGTAGAATTTTATGTATATTAAACAATTAAAAAAGTTATTGGAACGATGAGTTCTGTTACTCAAAAATATATAATTCTCTTTATATATAAAGAAATTGTATTTAAATAATGTATATATTATGTTACACATAAATAAAAAAAAATAAACAAGTCCAATTGCAAATGTATTAGAGCTATCTATTATAATGTTAAAATTAGTTTATTCGTTACTCACAAATCGAAAAGCTTACATTAGAATTAGTCCGCCTACAAATTCAAATGTGTTTTTTATACCTAATAAGATAATCTATGTTAATAAATTTGCTCTTACTATTAACGTCTGTACATACTGACGTTGGAAAAAATAATAAAATTATCTGGATATGAATAAAACATACCAGAGCATGTATAATTATTTATACTCATAAAATTTCGACAGATGAAGTTAATTCATTCAAGCATTAACGCTATAGTACATATAATATATAACTTCATCTAAATAATTTTATCGTTGCTTTCTCTGTAGGCAATTTTAAAGATACACTTAAGATTGAAACCAAAATATAAAAATTAAGATCAATGTTTTCGTCTCAAGGGCATCGTGGCTCAGAGGTACGAGGTTGCGACTGTAACGCGACGGTTGTGGGTTCGATCCCCACTCGAATGAATGAATTATTATTTATTAATATATTCATTTCTACCCTCAAAGAAGGCCCGATATCTCTATAAATTCGGCGGAAGGTAGGAAACGAAGTGTCTTAACACTAAGTTCTCTCTGTTTACCTGATACGGCATAAAGCTGTTTTAACTTTGTTTTTTTTTTTTATGTTTTGACAAGGTTCGTAATTCTCAATCGAAAAAAAATATTCATATTAATTCAATTTCTATTTAACATGTTGAAAAACAAGGTTGCAAATGAAATTGTGGAGTTAAAATATGTGAAGTATCATCACCACCTCTCTCCAAGTGTGTACAAGTGTTTTACTGTAGCTGGTTTAACACCTTATTAATATATTGTGGCATTTGCCTGCTAATTAAGCAGCATCATTTCAGTCATCAGAGCCAGCTGATTATGCGTGTTCACCATTTAAATGTTAATTAGATTTACTGTAACACCTGACCAAACACACTTTGTTAAACCTTGACGTACAAAGCGAGCCGACGATGTGTTGTTATAGCTGTCAATGTGAGTATTTTGTATTTTTGGACTCATACACAAGTAGCTTCTCTAATCTACCCTGCTCCAAATTCATTTTTTAATATCTAGAAATATCTATGAATGAATTATTTTGTGAATATTATTAATATAACCACGCACCGAGCATTTAATTGGTTTATGTCTATATTATTTTCTTTAAATAACATTCGTAATTAGTCACATATGATATATGTAGTGTTTGAGGCCAGCTGTGGCGCAAGGGCACAAGTATGTACGTGACTTTAAACGCTTGTGGGTTCGATCCCAAATTAAGAAAATGAAATATTTATTTAAATTTATGAAGTTGGGAAACGAAGTGTCTTAACACTAGGTTCCCTCTGCCTACCCTACTGTGTGCGGGATACAGCGTGATAGATGATTATATAAATAAATGTGTATTCGTATATATTTATTTTTACCAAAATAAGTTTAAAAGAAACACGTAAGCAAATATCTAGTTGAGCATAATTTAGTTAGGATGACATTGTTGTTGACAGTATAAGGTTTCCATTAGATTTGCACTCAGTGAACACAGGCGTAATCAGTTACTTACATATAACATAAGAATGTATATTAGAAAAATGTACATTTTCTTTAAATTAATTACTGTAAATTAATAACAAAGTAATTAATTATTATTCTACATGATTTTATGAAATAACAATTAATGTCTGAATTCAGATATTACTGTTTATAGTGTCGAGATATGTATTTCTTGCGATATAAACAGCCATATCTTTTTTAAAGTAAATATAAAAATACGACTTTTTAAGGAAATTATGGGACCATAGATTTGAGTGTATGTATGCGCCTGTTTAAATGTATACCATATATTTCTACTAATAATATAAATGAGAAAATTTGTGACGATGGATATTTGCATCACTTTCTCGCAAAAACTACTGAATAGGTTTAGATGAAACTTTGCAGTTATATAGCTTATGCATCATAATAACACATAAATTGTAATTCATGTAAAAATATTGCATTTAGCTATAATAAAACAATAGATTTATGCGGGTTCTTAAACAGACGAAGCCGCGTTTGGGCCGCTAGTTTAACAATATTTCCTCTCATATTATGCGATTGAACGTCGACTATAGGAAAATTACAATTACCTACGCTAGAATTTCATTATGTGAATTTCAAAACATTCGTTCCTTATACAACGGTTAAATCGATTTTGATAGTATTCAAAGGAGATATTAGTTGTCTTCTGCGAAACAGCTTTTATGAAGGTGAGCTGTTTTATTTGAAATATTTATTCATTCTTGTTCGAAATTGAAAATTGCAAATGGTAAATAATACGAATTATTTCCAGTACAAGAGATTAGTTGCAAAAGTTATATGAAAGATGTTATTCATTTTTTTTTTGTTCATCAATTATAATAGCCATGTGCTTTTTATAGAGTTGCTAATAAAAGTTATCTTTCTTTTTGATTGTTTCAAAGTAATAGGAAGATGACTAAAGACCTGCAAGAATAATCACCAGAACACCACCAAGAATATTTTACTTTTGTGCCTTGTGAGTGTGGATGGCTGTTTTGAATACTATCATATTTTTTAAGTGACAATATTTCAAGTGTTAGTTCAGTTAGTGATCGATGCTTTTATTTTGAAGAATCTTTAAATAAATTACTAATAACAGAAAATCAACAATTTTCTCTAAAATTACATATATATAAAGAAAAACAAAGATATAAAGAAAAACAAACCATGCAGTTTGTTGATGTCAACTACACGTAGGCCTCCCACAGGGTGCACATGAACTTCCGCTCCTGTACTTTCCACGTTTAGTCGAAGCTAGCAACGTTCTTATAGTCGTATTTATCGAACTGGAGAGCACCTTACGCAACGTGTGCTGATCTGAGGTCTACATTCAAGAACTCGTCTGCTCTAACGAGCTGCTCCTTCAACAGACGTGTCCAGCCTCTTGCCACTTCAACGTCGTAATTTTGCGAGCGATATCGAGCGATATAACTCCCCTTCTTTTTTTTCGGAAAACTTCATTTTTAATTTTATCCTTAAGCAAACTTCAAATATAGCTCATTCTATAGCAAGTTTGATGACTTTAAATATTTTGACTATACCGACTGTTAGTGACCACGCTTCAGCACCGTAGTTGACATGACAGGTAAACGCATATATATATATTATAATTAACATTTACAGCCAAAAAAACAAAAGTTACGAAAATGACACGAAAACTGCTCTTTTAAATATACGATTTCTAGCACCCGCATCCAAGTTTAATTTCGTTGCACATAGTGGCACTCATATATATGTATATCATATACCTACGTCAAATACCTGTCGGATAATTCAAGAATTTCAACACTAGCGGCATGCGGGACAATTGATGTATTGTCGTTAAGTAGCATCAAGTATTTTGATACTTTTAACTTTTTAAGATCTATCATGATACTTTAAAGAATCATAATATTTAATAAAATATATTTATTTAATTTTATTGAAAATTATTTGATCAAATTTTACCAATACTCGAATTTTAGAAACTCGAGTCAATTTGCAAAACTCAACGGCGTGTTTTGTCTTTGTAAAGAATAACAAATGAAAACAATACTTCATACCATCAAGTGGGAATTGAACCCACTGACGCTCGTACTTTAACACGAACACCTCTTATATTTTACGAAATATTTATACGTTATATAATTGTTCGCATAAATAAGGATCATTCAAAACAGTTATCTTCGAAAAGGTTAAGTTTAATATCACAAGACTACCATTGACAAATAATTACTGTAAGAATATATATAGATTTGTATATTTACCTACATCTAAAGCAATTTATATAGACAGGTAAGATTATAGTTATTATTGTAGGTAGTTACATATTTTGCTGACATTGAAGTTTGACCTGAAAATTACTCGAAACATTGTACTCTTGCACTTGTTTAATGTATCAGACCTGGTAAACAGCGACAATATAATATCCTATCAACTAACGTTACCAATTTAATACTATTATTATAATTATTAAGCAGTAAGATCCAGAAATTACGATGTAAGATCCGGAAGTGGCTACAATTAAATCTTGATTTTTTTTTGTATAGGAGAGGACAAGGCAAAGGAGCGTTCGGGTCACCAGATGGTAAGTGATCATCGCCGCCCACGAACCCATGTAACACCAGAGGAGTTACAAGAGCGTTGTCGGCCTTTGAGGTGGCACTACCTAATGTGAAACGCAGTGGCAAGAGCCATTACTTCACGCCGGCTTTAAATTCCAGGGGTGGTATTAATGGTCGAGTCTGCCCATGCGTGTTGCCATTACTGGCGACGTGACTCTACCACACGTACTTTAGTCGCCTCTTACGACACCGACAGTACCAGGGTGATCCTATTCTAAGCCCGGATCACACGGATAATCATAATACTCGTATAGATAAATAAATAAAACGCGAAAAATCCCTTAGGCAGTGATTGATATAAAAAGCTAAAACCAAAATGCGTATTATAAATAAAATTAATTAAAATATTGGCCTAGATCCTACTCTATAGTAATAGAAATAAGTGATGGTATCGAACCCCGCGCTTTGGGTTATCAGACAATTTAATATCAGCTTTAAAAGTGATAAGCCTAACATGTATTACATTAAACACGAAAGAAATAAGATAGATATACAAAATTGCTTTCATTCAGCTTCCCGCTGCACCTAATACATACAGCCCCTACTTCTGTATGTTTGGACACTCCGTTTTCCGATATGTTTTTTATTTTTTACTGGCGAAATCAATGCTTCACTTTTTATTGCTTGAGCGGGAAAACGAAAGTACAAGTGGGGACTAAACCCTTAATATGTAAGTATTTATTCAATTTATTTGTATTATAATTTGTAAACTTCAGCTGTATCCCGCTATGTGCGGGAAAGTAAGCAGAGGGAACCAGATCCCTGATATATGCAGGATACAGCGTGAAGTTAAAAAAAAAACAAATAAAATATTATCAAATTGAAATGAGCACTGAACAAGAGCTGAAATCTGGTAAGGTGGAAATATCACTAAAAAGTAAATATCAAAAATTCCATCCTCACTCTTACAACTTTTAAAATCGTCGTCCATCTTAGGAATGGTTATTCTTAAAAAAGTATTTAGATATTTTTTGTAGATATTTTTCCCCCTCTTTGTTCTGTTGTGTCTCGTCAATTTTTTTATTGTAAGCCAATAATATTGTTTACGAGGAAATAAAAAAAAAACAAAAAATATCCTTCGACTGTGTATAAATTCTTAGCACATATGGAATCAATGAAGACCTTGATATTTTATTCTTAATTAATTTATTTATTTATTATAGCAGGGTAGGCAGAGTTCCCCACTTTCTGTCTAATTCTGAAAGCATTGCGCGTTGAGTGGCAGAATTCAAAGTCGCGCTTTGCCACAACCCCAGAGCGAAGAAATGGAAATAAACGTAAATAAATATTTCACTTCCTCGAGTGTAACCTCCTCCTCCTAATCCTACCTGCTCTCCTTCTGTAATTTAAATCTATTAAATATAATTGGCATAGCTCAGTAAATATATATATATAGAATAGTAATTGCGACCAGCGTTTATAGATTTTAAAACCTTAACCTATAAATAAGTCAGTTCTTAGCATTGATCTTGTTTAATTGTCTGTCGGTATCCTTTGCATAACTTACTCCAAACACCATTGATGTCTGATCAGACATAAACTATTATATTTTTCAGATTCACTTTGTGAGGGAAACCTTACGTTAAGACACTCAGCTCCTCAATTACCGCCGAATTCTGGATGCATTGCGTGTTAATTCTATCGGGAGGGGTTCAATGCCGCGCTTTGTCTCGACCACCTCGACACAAGAACGAAGAAATTAAAATATTACATATTTCATTTACTCGACACTGTACAGTCACGAGCTAATGTCCCTGCACCACGACTGGCCACATATAAAGTAATTATTTGGCCTCAAAGAAATATTTTATTTTATTCTCCATAACCAAAGAAAAATATTAATTAAAAAAAAACTAAACAAAACCAGATACATTATCAATATTATCAACATAAAATAAATATTTAAAGGTATTAAAATTAACAGTAACACAAAGTACATTTAAATAAAGTTAATTAAAAAGTATCGAGCGATGCCGCGCAGGGACAAGACTGAAATTTTAAAAAATCCAACTAATCTACTACTCGATTAAGCAAAGAGAACAAAATAAAAATATAAATTAAGAATAAACAGCAAATAACCACATAAATATTGATAGTAGATCGAAAATGTATGAAAATTTACAAAACTATCCAGGTAGGCTAGATAGAGGCTTTTGAATCCACGAAATCTCCTTAAGCATTTATAAAAATAATATACAGTAAAGTATAATTTCAATCTAGATGAAATGCTATCAAATTATAGAAAATACTTTAACAATAACCTGATAAATTTAAATGAAATATATTAATATGGTTACTTTGCCATTAGAGATAAACATATACCATCGCGGAATTTTAATATACTATTTAAAGGACAATATTTTTATAGAACGCCATAAAATCGCCATAAAAGCGTTCAGGAAGCGCATTTTGGCCGACCTTTTCTTAAAACAAAAACTTCTTGTTGCCTAGCGACGATTGCTTGGCTACCCTCAATTATTTAAATTTATATTTCCATTTATATTTATTTTGCTTTGGTGTCACTCCACACGCAATGTCAGAAGAACCAAGTATTTTATTACTAGGTTCGCTCTGCCTACCCTGCTGTGTATGGACAACAGCGTGAAACTGATATTAATATATTATAAAAAACAGCTTCACGCTGTATACCGCACACAGCAGGGTAGGCAGAGGGAATCTAATGTACACTCCGTTCCCCACTTTCTGCCGAATTCAGGAGGCATTGCGTGTTGAGTAGCAGAACTCAACGCCGCCCTTTGCCTCGACACCAGAGCGAAGAAATCCCATCCTCGAGTGGGGATCTAACCCACAACCATCGCGTTACAGCCACACCCTTGTGACTCTGTGCCACGATGGCCTCATTTTAATATATTAGTAGATATATATCGAGAATATTACAAATATGGGAATATAAGTAATCTATGACCATCCCAAGACCCTCAAGTATCTTGGCCTGATTCCTACACAGACAAGCAGATAGAACTACTTTCGAATTTCTAATATAGGTATGGATAGATACTAAGATTGTTTATTTACTATACCGCTTTTGGGTTAAATATTGTTATCATTGTTACAATAAGTAAATCCTATTAGTACTGGTATATAAGTAGGTTTGTAATTTACATAAACACATATATAATAAAAAGTATATAATAAATATATATTTTGGTAAATAAAAATAATTTACATATAACGAATAAAATTTTATTGTTTTATTTTTTGCTGAATAATTCAATTTTCTTAAGATTATAAATTTATTTTGTGAATTTTTCATGTGGTGGTTATACAACATATAGGATAATGGTAACAGTAACCGACTCGCATTAAAAAAAAAGCTTGCTTAACTTTTACGCGCGATTTAATATTTTTTCTTTACCGTGATAACATTTTTATTTTATTTATTTTATGAATTTATGTTATGAAACTATCCGAATTGAGCGTATTTATCGATAACATTTTTTTTATCTAGGTAGGTAGGTATCTATATATACTTTTTGCTACAGAAGTTTTACCTTTTAAAGAAAAAAACTATCCTATCGAACGAATGGGCCATAATGCAGATAAGCAGATAATCTAATATTAACGAAATTTTAGAATCTATTACATTTTCATTTTAAATCAACGTTAAATACACATTTTTTTTTATTGCAGGAGAAGATAATTTATATTTACCGCCCATATACTCTATTTCTATTGATAATTAAGTTTCGATTACTGTGTGTAGATCACTGGGGCCTCAATGCCGATAACTGAAAATTTTACGCTACTTTTTGTTAATACAAATTTAAAGCATTCTGAATATATATTTTCCACCACTCAGCAAGAAATATCTCGAAAATTCTTCGAAAATAGCACTCGCATATGCGCCTTACAGCGTGCAGTAGAAAAAAGTAACTAAATATCCATATGATCCATAAATTGCATCTTTTACGAATACTAAATGGATTTATTTTGTTTGTAAGTTTCATATGTGGCTTTAAGATTTCAGAAGTAATTTATAAACATAGCAAAAATATATATATTTTATATTATTACTTTTTAAAGAGTAGGAAATAGATACTCTTGCACTTTTAAGGACATTTCGAAGTTGATGACTGTACATAGCGCGGTGCATAAGAGACAAAATTTATATACTTATTAGAGGGAGAATGAAATAACGGATAAAATAACTTATATGTACTTGTGATATTATCAACTCCAGGTTTTTTTCTTAACAAAGCATTCAATGAATTAAGAAATTAATTTTAATTTTTAACATTTTAATTTTTGAGGCTTGTCATGGCGCAGGGGCACTGTGTGACTACTGTTTGTGATAGTCAAGGAAATAAAAAACTTATTATTTCTTCGCTCTGATATCGAGGCAAAGTGCGACGTTGAGTTTCGCTACTCAATAATACCAGGTAATGCCTGTAAAAAGAGGGGAGCGGAGAGTCTAAACACTACGTCCCTGGTACAATATATTAATATTTTTCAGTTAAAAACTGTTTTTTTTTTGTATATAAGTAAGATTATATGTATACACGCTATAGGTGCACATGCTTATACATTTACGAACATACCTGTTGTCCATAAATTTAAAAAAATATATATATATATTGAATTCCATTCCAATAACCGTTTTCTTTACATTTAGATCGTAGTAGCATTTTTTGTCAATTATAAAATTGTACAACTTTAAACAATTAAGACCACAATAAGTATTTTATATATATTTATATTTATATTATATATTTATATGTATATAAAATGCCACAGCCTATTTTAATATAAATCGCGTTATGGTAGTCTCCCCTAAAATTGTGCAAAAACTCAACGACCGCAAAGAATTTTAACAATATCATTATTTCTTTAGTATGATAATAGTCTTTGTAATATTTTTTTCTATCAACCATTCTTTTCCTATAACAACCATAACAAACTCTCAAACGGATAGGCTATCAATTTAGGCAAAAAGCAGACACCTAATTTCGAACAAATGCCGATCATTTAAAAGCTAAATCCGGAAAATAAGCGCAACTTCTATCCAAAAAGTAAACACGAAATTTCACGCTTCAGTACTTACGAGGTATTCTTAGTATTTTGTCAACGAAAAAAGTTGATAATTTACCAACTTTGAAAAGTACCTGTACCTGTGTGGCTGTTATCATTAATCATAAGGCTTTAAACGAATCGCAGGAGCTACTTCTGTCTGTAACGCATTGATCAACATTCACCGGAAACGCTACCGGTATCTGGAAGGCGATCTGTCGGTTAATTAGCTCTATCGATACAATGCTGGCAATGTCCTGTGATCGCATTTCGCCCACTCATCATCGCAGCTGCTTGACAGACACATGACAAACATACAAAACGATTCATACATAAGTTTATAATTTACAAATCACTAATATGATCTATAGATCATTTTTTTAATTGAAAAAAACATACTAGAAATGTAGAGATAGGTTGATAATAAACTTGATTGGTATAATATTGAACGACAATAAGTCCATCAGAAAAAGTACAGGCACGCCCAGAATGCCATACAAGGTACAACAACCCAAACAAATTAATATGAAAAATGAAAGTATATGGAAACAGATGTAATTGCTTTATTGCTGATGAAAAACATAATCTATTTAATTTCCATTATATTCAATTTACATGTATATATATTTATACTAAAAAACAATGTTTATAGCGGCAAAAAAGATCGCAAAAAAGTAGCAAAAAACATATGCCGTCGGAAGTAAAAACTCTAGGTATCGTGATTAAAAGTAAAATTTATTTTTTGAAATATAACATATACTGATATTAATTTTTAAAGTATAATTATCGAATTATGTTCAGAATATTAATAATGAGAGATTCTTAAGAGATATTTGTAAGAATTTTCATTTCTCTAATAATAATAAAGTTATTAATAAATAAGTATTTTCAATAAAGAGCTATTTATAATCGTTATAGATTGTTATATTATATTATATATGGGTCATAAATTGAGCATAAGCATTTTAAATGTTCATTTTCGAGGTAAAATATTTTATTATCTAATATTTTTTTACTAAGATGACTTAATGCGTATGCAGGCCTACTGTCAATTATAGTAGGTATGACAAAAAACGGAACTAATTTATAAGCCTTATCTATATTTACATAAATTATTTTATTTATACAAAATAATATAGAACAGAAATAACTTAATTATTTTAATTATTTACATATTTTTTTTTACAAAATCTCAAGTAAATATATTTTTTTATATTTTTCAGAAAAAGTGACTTACCGTTGGGTGAAATATTGAGAGGTTGGGTGATGGACGCGGGCACTGGCGGCGCCGGCTCCATCTTCCAAGAGGCGCAGCACGAGGCGGGCGAGAACTCAGGTGTAGGGCCGCTGCCCGCCGATATCAACATGGTCGAGCCACCGTCGCCAGCATACGCAACAGTATCAACACAACAGTTCACGGTATCAGTTCTAGCAAGGTGCCGAGTCGCCACGGAGAGCACTGTGCCAGCACACGCTCGCTCGAAGCTCAGTGAGAACACTGAAGAGCGCGCTTGCCACTCCGGCGCGCCCACTCGCGCCTACTCCCATTAGCACGCCTCGGAAAAAAATCACCGACAAACAATAACAAAAAACTACCTCCGCTACCTCGACGTGTAGAGCTAGTAGCGCCATACCTCTCGCTCTAACGCTACTAATTCGATTTCCTAACGCGTCAAAACTACGGCGGCTCCCGATTTATTTGCAACCTTCCGTCCAGCCCGACGTGCTGGTCGACACCAATAGAATAGTATAGAGTTTATAAAAACCGCGTTAAGGACTAAGATTCTATGAAAAAATATTAAATTTTAAGCCCTTTTGGTTTTCAACATGAATAAAACTACTCCTACTCGCTCTCGTACGATTCAGCTTAAGCTTGAACCGTACGAAAGGGACAGGTGCTCTACCGCTCGGTAGTAGAATTACAGTAGTGAGCACAGGTGATCTTTCACCATTCCTTTGTAACGGAGGTGTTAATGTATACCTTTCCCGTTCTGGCTGATAGTAAAATAATAATGGAGACAGAGACGACAATATGATAATGATTACTTCTTAATTAGCCGTAGGTCTAGTTAATCATGCTTAGCATTTTAATAGTTACTGTAACGGGCGCGCTACATTCTAATTAAATGGAAGAGTACCTAGAGTCGTCATATTAAGTTTTATTACGTACTGTGTACAATATCATTTTTAGGATTCTAATATAAATTACTTATGATATAAATGTATGGGAACGCGCCGGTGGCAATTATCGTTTAAAGCTATATTGGTGACCATTTTATTTACATAAACGAATAAAGATAAAATTAGTATAATAGATAAAAAGTAAAAAGTAAAAATATATCATACTTTCTGCAGGAAGTTAAAATTACCTCTTGTGGTTGGATGAATTGTACTCAACCTATTTATTGGCAATTTGTTAGTGTATATCAGTGCAATTTTGATTAATTACAGTTAAAACAGAATTTACAGCGAGACAGATTGACAGAGTATAAAATACAGCTGTTATTAATATTAAACCTTTTATTCCTTTGATGGTAAGTAAATATAGCTTCTTTGTAATTCATAGTAATCTCGATCGACGTTGTGGTTTCCTTCTACAGTTTTTCTTTAGCTTCCGTAAGAACGGCAGTAAAATAATTACACTTAATGTGTACATTTGTTTAAAAGTAGCTAAGTGTGTTAAAAATGTTGTATTATGCATTTTACTATATTAAAAACATATTGAGGCCAGTCGTGGCGCAGGGGCACAAAGTGTGACTTTAAGCCGGCTGGTTGTGAGTTCGATCCCCACTCGAGGAAGTGAAATATTTTTATTTACGTTTATATTTCCATTTTACTTCGCTCTGGTGTCGAGGCAAAGTGCGATGTTGACGTTCTGCTACTCAACAAGCAATGGCTCCAGAATTCGGCAGAAAGGGAAATATTTATATTATTTAAATTGTTTACTTTTACTTGGCCTGAGAAAGCAAAACTCTTAATAGACTATATATACCGCCGCCAAACCGTTCTGTGGGTAAAACAGCCAAAAACTCGGAGAACTCTTCGTTACTTTAAAAGATTTTCACTTCTTATTTTTATTATTACAAAATGTATATTTGTATGTAACAAATATTTTTTAGGTGATACCTAAAAAATATATGTTGATAATTTTATTAGTTCGTTTTAAAATATTACAATTAGTATCTTATAATAATAAATATGCCTGCCGACTTAATATTTTGAGCTATATTTTTAAAAATAAAAAAAAATGTCTACAAAAAAAAACAATTATTACAAATTTAAGTTAAAAAGGCTACTATTACATTAATATATAAAAAGTAAACGTTTTATATTAAATTTTTTATCAACAAATCGTCATATAGCACTTCAATTTATTCACTTAGAAAGTGAATAGAGCACTTACCGGTATCACGACGGTGACAATCACACCCTGCCATTATTGTAGCCCTCATTAGACACTAATGATAGTGAGTGTACATCAAACACCGGATAAATACACTGATTTATTTGTATTATGTTCATAATTTCTTTTGAAAAAAGTATAATATCATATAGTAAGTAAAAATACAGCTATGGATATATTTTGTTTGACGATATATTTAAATAATTTAAATTTAAGAACTACTTTGAGTTTTAATCAGAAAACTGAAAACTATTGTTGAGGATATTATATATATTTTTTTAATATTTAAAAATCTTTATCTTCCTACTCAATATTACATAAAAAAATATTATTTGCTGCCAAAATCAGCTTCATGACGCACACACCAGGGTAGGCAGAGGGAACCTAGTGTAACGACACTCCATATTGAGTAACAGAACTCAATGCCATGCTTTTCGTCGACACTAGCGCGAAGAAGTGGAAATACAATCGTAAATAAATTTCACTTCCTCGAATGGGCATCGAACCCACAACCGTTACGTTACAGTCACACCCTTGTGCCGCTGCGCCACGACAACCTTTATAAATAATATAGAATAATACTACAGCCACCATTCCACCATTTTTCCGAATCCAATTAAGACCATTTATCGTGACACAAACAAAACAATTTCCACTATTATTATTTAATGATATTGGTTCCTTATTGGTGTAGTTTTGGTCGTTTTGCCGGAGCCCCGCGCTCCTCGGGACAGGCGCCGACACCAGGATTTACTGGCGAGATAGCGCGTGGGTGTCACCTAATGAATATATTTATTTTCGATGCCGCTCGGCACTTTTATCTGACAACAGCTGAAAGGCCATATCTAGAGTCCTACAGGTTAGGTGCCCTATTGCTTGGAATTGTTACTTAAAAGTGGTAAAGCAGTTCTGTGTAATATCAATAAATTATAACAAAAATATTTAATTTAAATATTTTGAATTCGATCGGTTTCTAATAAATATATTCAGCCACATATAAAAAGTAGTCCGATGGTTATAGCATAATTAATGCTTATGCAATAATACTAAATTAAATCGTTTAATGAATTATTTATTTAGACGAATATTTAATTATCTGTCAAACGTTAGAAATACACAACATATTTGTTATGGATAGATTTTCTGATATTTAATGGTGTTTTTTGTATTATATATTATATTATTCTTACCATTGATCTCCAGAATTCGATGGAAAATGGGGAACAGAGTGTCTTAACACTAAGTTCTACCTGCCTACTCTGCTGTGTGCGAGATACAGCGTCCAGCTAATTTAATATTATTTCAGGTACTACAATGTAAACCATTAAAATAAATACCTATTTATGCGTTATCTGCAACATACAAAACCTAATGGCGTTTACACTACCTCCTACTCCTCAAAGACTTAGTAATAACAATAAGGCGAGGTGTCACCCAACAATCACAATGAGACGCCGCGCCTACAAATGCATTGCAATCGAGATTCAACACGTCGCTCGCGCAGAACTGCACAACCAATTCTTTTTGACCTCCCTTATATTCCTCTAACACCGGCCTGGCTTAGAACTACTAACATACTTAGGTATCATAGGATTTTGGTCGTTCGTAGTAAGAGACATACGCCACATTCGTCGTGCTCTGTCGACAAAGCCGCTACCGCCACACATACATCACAAATTTCCATTATAATACGTTCAAAATATTTATTCCATCTATCACGGACCACCCAGAAGACGTTGTGACACACGATCTGATAGCTACCTGCTAGAACAAAACAGTATATTCTTATTTAGAACGCTATACCCTACTCAATTGACCCTTTGATTTTACTTTTTTATAATTAAATCTCTATTGTTAAATAGATTTCAATGTGAAAGAGTATCTTTCTTCGCTTTATAGATTTTATTTTAATAAAAAAAAATGTTTCTGTTCTATAAAATTGTTCAAAACATGGAATATTGACAGTGGTTTTGCATATAAATTGTAATAGGTGTTTTTATATCGAATAGGCAAATATTGTTATGAATATTTATTGGGCGAGTCGTAGCGCAGCGACACAAACATGTGACTGTAAACGCCTGCCGCCGGGTTTGATTCTCATTCTAGGAAATGAAGTATTTATTATGTTTATGTTTTCCACTCCACTCCACTCCACTTCACTCCACTCAATACGCAACACCTCTGGAATTCAGCTGAAAGTGGCCTCTCTCTGCCTACCCATCTGCCTACATGCGGTATAAGGCATGAAGCTGAAAAAGAAATATTGCATTGCGTGGACGTCGTAAATTTACAATTTCAGTTATGTTTTACTTTGAGCAATAAATATTTTTTACAAGCAGATATTCTATTTATTATAGGCAGAATTTAAAATAGGTGTATACCGATAAAAATAATGGAAAATTTTATTTTACTATTTGATCTCGTTGATGATTAACATAATACAAAAATATATAATATTAAAAAACACATATGAGGACTTTTTTCTTAAATTGCTTAGGCTAGGTTAATAACAGTAACAGAGCTGTCCATAACAGTAATAAATTACTTTCTTATAATGCTGTTTTATTTTCAACATATTGTTGAATCAATTTATTTGAAATATTTATATTTTATTACCGTGTCTCATAAAATACGAATATTGACCCCACATTATAATTATGTTTATTGTATTCAGGTGTACTGTTTACGTCTTATTTTTATTATAAAATCTACGATGAATTTTAATACAATATTTACTTATAAACGGATAATATTTTCATGTGCAATCTATATAGATTAAGTTGTTATTTTGGTATCTGTACAATGAAGGTCTATGGAAATTTTACTCCTCTCTCCAGTTTCTATTTAACATAATGCTTTTATTGATTGCGTCAAAGGATTATTGCATTAACATGCTTTTTGTGTGGTAATAATTTCTAATAAAGTTAGTAGTAACTGAAGGTAAAATATAAATAGTTTTTATTTATCTTTATGCATTTCAGCAGAGTAACTAGATAGAAATTGCCTAAACTTAAGTGTCTTCATCTTTATTTTATATAACATACATTGTAACCTAAGGAAGCTTTGTAAATATTATAGATATAGTTAATACCTACCCACATTGATTAACGGAGACTACAGCAATCTCTTTTAAGTTACAATACCTATTATTAAAATAAGATTATAAGGAAATATTTTTTCTCAATTAAGCATTTATAACTTGTGCAGATCTTATGCCATTCAAACATAATACAATAACTTTAGGATATATTAGAATATATTGTTAAACAAATCGTAACACAGCAATATAAAACTATAGGTTTTTTTATGAGTGATGAAAGAATAGTAGAATAGATATATATAGCACCAGGGAAAAGCCGCGGTGGAACTTTAACTCATTAGGTACCTGAAACTCTCAGAGACTGTAGCTTTTGGCGCTCCGTTCTGTAAATAATGGCCTGTCGTGGCGCAGGGGCACAAGTGTGTGAAAGTATTCCCGTCTGATTGTGGGTTCGATCACCACTCGAAGAAATAAAATATTTATTTTATTTCCTTGAGTGGGGATATATAACTTCTATAGATATATTATCTACTTAAACCGCCATATATAACTTATATAGATATATTATCTACTTAAATTAAAATGATTTTTTTTAAATAACACAAATATAATTTTTTTCAAAATGATATAGAATATAGGTTTCATTTTAATATAGGCACAATCTGTATCTTTTTGTAGGTATATCAGAAAAGTTTAATATAGCCTAATAAAACTTGTCAATAATTACTACAGATTCTTAATCCGTAGTAATTAATGTTTTTATATATTTGTATATATATAACAGAATATACATAAATTTTAGATCATCAACATTTTCACAATATTAATTTATAGACAAGCAGTGTTGTGTCAATGTGTTCGTTGAATTATTTTTTAACTAATCCAGCTTAAAATTTTAAGCTTTACCAGTATAATAAAAAAAGAGTCACTCTATTAAGATGGCGCGAAGTAGCAATTTATTCTTAACCGCAAACCATAGAGCATAGAGCGGTATCAGTAACGTGCTCTATCAGCGACGCCCACCGCGCGCTTGAGGGGCGGCGCCAAGGTGGCCCCTCCCGCTCACGATATTCTAAATTTAAAATAAAATTTAAAAAATATTTTTTCGCCATCTTATGTCACCAAGAAGGTTAGGTATTGCTTTTTAATCTTTGTATCTATACTATAGTTATTGTCAGAAATTATATTACAACTTTTATTAATGCTTTTTCTTAAAATCAATAGTTTTAAAAACAATTCAAAATTTAAATCAATACCTTTTACAGTAAAAATACATAATATAAAGGATATTTTTAATTGTAATTAGGTAGTATTTATATTCTGTAACCTATTGGCATTGTGTATTATTTACTACATGTATTTCTTTGTGAAAAATGTTAAGAATATTACTTATGAAATTATAAAAATTTATTGTAAGTTTATTGTATTTTTTTTTAGTTTTATAACGTCTAAATACCAAACCACTTTGTATTACTTTGTTTCAGTAGAACGGCGTTACTAAAATAATATAAGTACAATTATTTTTCGGTTTTGTTTTCGAACCCACTACACTATCACAGCGTATCAGACATTGACCACATTTTTTTTTTCTTTAAATTACTATTACACAATCAGATAGTTACTATTTCTGTCATTACATTATAAAATAATAATTAAATAAATATTTAATTGTTAAATTCTTATACATTATTTATATAGGTATAATAGTTATTGAGAGTACTTTTTAATATTATTATTTTTAGCTTCACGCTGTATAGCAAATAGCAAAGTGAACCTCTGAACAAACAAACTTTGAACTTGAGAATCTACTATCAAAAGATCCGTTCCTATGAAGAAATTTCGGTCCCTCGCTTTTCGCCGAACTCTGCAAGCATTTCGTGTTCAGTGGCGACCTCAACGCCGCCCTTTACCTCGTTACCAAAGCGAAGAAATGAAAACATTAAAAATTTCCATTTCCTCGAATGGAAATTGAAGTCACAACCTGTCACGTTTACAGCCTACACAAGCTTATTTAATTTTAATTACTTACTGAAAATGAAGGATTGCCAATTAGAAAAAAAAGAATCTTATAAATAATTACTTCAAATAATTAAACCGTATTCTAGAACCAGTAAATTATCGATACTTGCGTTTGAACCAAATTTCATTAAATTAGACTTTTATCAAAGTTGAATAGGTAACATATAAATATACTGAAGCGTAAAAAGCTAACCTGGGCTAGGTTTATATAAATCGAAAAAGACACAAACAGTAATTTTGCCAAACATATAAGATGAATGAATGACCGATTAACATTCATTTCATTCATCTCATCAATTAATTGGAATCGGACCGCTTCTACAATTTTGACGAATTTTGTTCACGAGAATGTTGTGACCAGTCAGCTCACCCTTTACCCCTTCCGACCTATTTTAGTATTGCTAACCTTATCGATTTTAAGGAACATTAAAACTATTGTAAGTACTATTATTTCTCTTTGCACAAATATTATACAGTGTAATATTGACATAGGTTATGGGTTCAATAAATTTATTCAACATTTAAAATGTCATAAGATTTTCTTACTTTGTAATTTTGTTTTTTTTTTTTTAGTGAGTATTAATTTAACTTGTTTTTTTTTGTGAAAATTCTATAAGCAATTTTTGTTAATTAGTTTGAAGTGTATCATCAAATGTAATATGATGCTTTTCAAAATCTAAACAAATAAATAAACATAAGTGAACGAACTTCGTTCACTTATGTTCATTTATAGTGTAGTGTAACTTACAGAGAGTTACAGAGAGAGAGAGTTACCGTTTTATTTGAAACGTATAAAAATACTCTTAGATTACACATACTGTGTCTAACATATAAATATATTTAATACGAGCTTCTCTAAAAAATTTAATATGTATCCTTAACTCATGCCCGCCCGCCCACTGACATATGGCGTCCAGAGGCATGGGGCGAAGGCGCACTTGCCTAGACTGCCTACCCCGTGTTTTAACTTGCCTAATTGTTTCCCATTTACATACATTAACAGAAAAAACCCGCACAACTGACGCTCGACCCACTCGACTCACTATGTAAATATGAGTTTACATAGACTCACGAACCGCTATTAGGGCGGCGACCCAACTAACTATACCAAACCGAATTATGAAGTTTAATAACGGAAATCAATTGTCGTTGGGTTTTTAATTTCTATGTTTAGTGATGGGAGTTTAGTTTTTTTTTTTTTGTTTTAGTCTGTCATAATATTTTTTAATGATGGTATCATTTATTTATTAGCAAATTGTACTCTAGACTTCGTTTTTTTTTTATTTTAAACAAAGATTACTAATAACTTACACAACGTATATTTTAAACCTCTGTCGAATATCTTGAGCTCTGTCAAATAGACGCAATTAAATGATATTTATTTAAACGGTATCAATCTATTATTAAAAGAGTGGAGTGTCCGTCATCTTCACAGTAGGTAGCTTCACCAGCCCCTAATTACGTAACGGTGGGCAATTAATTGGCGGTGAGAACCGAAAACTAACAATAGCACAGCGTAATGGCTCACGTTATGTTACATTCAAATCTGAAACTTTGATGTGTAACGGACAATTAGTTTCTATGAAATGTAAATTTAAGAAAGCCTTTTAATTTGTTTTGAGTAACGACTGTTTAATCAATAGATATATAATGGTTTGGTGCCATGAAATTACACGAAAGTGGAATAAGGATCTCCTCTTGATTTTAGTAACTTTTAAAGTAGTTGAAGTTGCAAAATGCCTGATGTGATATGTGCTTAATCAGACACTTCCAATTCTTACTTTTTGCTAAATTCTTGAGGCATTATGCGATGAGTGGCGAAACTCTACGCCGCACCTTGCCTGGTTACTGTCCTTGAGTGGGGATGAAACCCATAACAGTCGCGTTTATTATTCAATTTTAGGTATAAATAAAATACAAAAATAAAGGTATATATGTACATATTTATATTAATATTTTGACATTCGGTACTAATTAACGTAAATAGAAATAATGTCATATTAGGTACATTAAATCGAAAAAGAAATATTATCTAAAATTTTACATAATAAAACAGAATTTTTTAAAAATATTCTTATTCTCCGCTTTTGCCTCTTTTTTCCCAATATAAGTTTTTGTAATAATAATAATTTATAATCATTTCTTAAACAAATTAATATAATGAAAATAATTTTAACACGTATTATCGTTGTCCCTGTATCAACATGCCTGATACAGTATAGAATTTCCGTGACTTGGCTAATATTGCATGACATTATAAAAATGAGCAAGGCTGAAACGTTACAAGTTTTCACATTTATGGTAAATCGTGAATGTAGGTCGAGTCTTTACTATAGTTATAATAAAAAAAGTAGATTACCTACATACAGAAGTAGGTGTTATAGTACCTATTAGTTAGTTACTCTAACACCTGAATATATGAACGAAATGTTAGGTATAAAAAAAAGTATTGAAAAAATATTAAATATTTCATTGCCTGGAGCGCAAATAGAATTTTGCAGTCACATGCTAGTGCCTTAAAACTAGGAGTATCTTAAAACTAGGCTCCATATGCTAACTAGACTACACGTCTGATAAAGCATGAAGCTGAAAAAAAGGTATAAGAAGCTTCACAAGTATTTTTACTCAAAAAAAGTCTAACTTCTTTGCTATATTATGTTCTATTAAGTAAATTTTCTATTATGACAGCAACACTAATTAAGAGATATTTGATAACCTCATATTTTCACATACCTGTAGTAGCACAATAATCATTGCATACTGTATCAATCTACCGTTGGTCGCACAATGGCCGGCTTATCGCGGATCGAACAAAGGCTACTTACAACTGTTCTTAATCGTCATTTCACATACGGTTTCCACTGACGAACGTTTGTCTTGGACTGTGTGTAAACTGGGTAGATGTTGTGATTAGATAGACACCCCGACAGAGCCCAGGAGCGTCTGCAAATATCATTTTTAATGGACATTATTATATATTAAAGACCTTTACAATGTTTAATTTTTTTATATTAGTGATAGAAAATATAGTCCATATTACTATTAAAAACTCTAGGAAAGAGCGCTTGGAAAATTTTGTTTAATTTTTGCTTACGTGGACCTTCAACCGAATTCTGAAGGTATTGTGTGTTGAGTTGAGGAAGTCAACATCGCAAAAATCTTATTTATACCTACTTGATAAGCGGATTATACAGGTGATTCGTTCGTCCAGTACGAAATGATAGTTACTCGTAGCTATTTAACCAAAAATAAAATATTACAAATGACTTTTTGGTCTATCGGTTCGCGTTGTAAATAAAGTTGGCGATTTAGCTCAGTTCGCGGTCTGCAGTAGGCACAATGGGTTTCGGAAAGGCGATATGCATAGATATGCACAAAGGGGGCAGTGCATGCAACTATGCAGATTCTTCGCTTCGCGCACACTAATCTCATTCCGTTTTCCAGTTTACTGAAGGATATTTACTTTATTAGTGGTAATTTATTTGACGCGTAGTTGGTATGTATATTCATTGTCCAAGTTTTAAGGAAAAATATATACCTAAGTATAATATAATAAATCTACATATTATCTATAATAAATCTACTCCTTATATGCTTTGTAGTCAACGACCGTAAAAATCTACATAAACCTATACTGTAGGCACATGTTCATAATTTTCAAACACACAATATAGATTTTTTAATTGCAAGAACCATATAATTTGTTGCATATTTACGTTGCATCTTGGGTAATTTGTTTTTTAATTAGTAGCTTCTCATAGGCTGGCTTCAATCAAGATATAATGGGTTCGTGTGAATGGCCTGCGCCGTTACCTCACGCATGGGGACTGGCTTACCGATTATATGCAAATGAGATGTCATAACAAGTGAATAATTACAGCCAGCCACGAGTCGCCCTTTCAAATGAGCCACACGAATTAGGTATACGTGAGAAGTGAGCGACACGAATTTAAGGTTCCCTCCTTTTGGGTCCACCCCACTGTCGTGACAGGGAAATATATATAAAATACATTAATAAACTAAATAGTTAAAGTAAAAACGACTATTCAAAGAATATGTTAGAAGGTATAAATTTGTATTTGCTTACTATGTCGTTCTTAATATTTACTTTACAATGGACATGTTAAAGACAAAAACATGTAATGTGTGTACCTACTGTAAATTAAATTTAGAAGTCGACGAAATTAAATGTATAATATTTTCATTTCCTCGTTCTTATATCGAGGCAAAGCGCGCCGTTGAACCACTCAACGCAATGCCTCCAATAGTGAATCTAAAAAAAAAGTAAATAATAAAAAAAATATATCAATGAATAACAAATATACCCTAGAATAGTACTCGTATATCGCCAGCTCGCACTAACCTAATCTAAAGATAAATAAATTATATGTCTTGTGTTTATTTTCCCGCCACTTTCCTTGCAGCGTTGTGGAAATTGCGACCAACGTCGGGGGGCAGCGTGACCAAGCATGTTGCGTTAAGTTGCGCCTGGCTCGTTATGCTAATAAACTTCTTACAACACGATATTATATATACGAACGTATTTAGATATTGCACTTTGAACTCTATTACTATTAGAATAAAATGTATTTTGTAATAATTATTATTTTATACTTATAGCGTTTGGATTTTAAAAGATATTCGAAGTTTCGTGTTCGCCGCGTGTAGTCGCGATAGCGGGAAAATGGACGGTTGACTACATTTATATCTGCGAGCTGGCGTCTCTTGGGTTGGGTTTGGGTTTATGGTGGCTACGTGCTCCAGCAAACGGTGTACCAGTACGCGATAAAGACTTGATAAACTTTATTTTGCGCGTACATGCCAACAAATTGTAATTGTAGATAAAGGTTTTTTTTTTATCTCGAAGATTTCTTTCGTGAAATCTTCTTTTACACATACATATACCCCGGGGGGAGTTTATTTTTGTTTTTCAGGACTGAATTCCGTCACTAGTTAGTTGTACAAGAAATGAGTATAGGCCGGCGTCCATTGTTTTTCTTCGTTCCAATTCTATGAGCTTTATCAATTTCCTGCTCCTGAATATACAATAAGAAAAAAAGTTTTTTTTTAATATAAGTGTAATTGTATAATACAGAAATCCGTATGTTATTAAGTACGTTCATATAGCTTATTAATAAGCGAAAACACTAATAAAGTATCTTTTGTGAATAGGAAAAAGAATATGTTCTCAGAAAGATTCTTTTATAATAAATAGTAAGAATTGTATTTAGATACAACAATGCGCGGCGCTGGTAACAAAAGGCAATATTGATATGTATTTTAAGTTTACTCTCTTGAAAAATACAAATAACAATAAAATCACAACAAAAATACGGAAGCCAATGCGGTTTTGAGGTTTTACACTTTAAAAAAGAAAAATATGTCCATAAACGACATTAATTTCAGTATGATTATATATACATATATATACATATATATCTGAAGACAAATAATTTTACAAGAATAATTTCTTAAAATTATCTCATAAGATCTAGATATATTATAGAAAAAAAAAATAATTAGAAATTTCAACATACACACAAATCATGCATTTTATTTTAATTTTCGTATCAATCAATTATAATATATCTTATAAACGACCGGACACTTAACTACTTGTTAATATTCGTAAAGTAAGAAAAAAAAATCTCTCTATTAATAGATCACAAGCCGACGCCACGAAGAATAATTACTCCTCTATGAACAGGCATATCTTTTCATAGCATAGCGTTAAAAGGAGCCAGAAGTAATTTACAAAACCGCTAAACTGCCGCTCTCACACTGAATACGACACAAAAGTTGAAATTATTGCGAGACGGAGGCTTTGTGGTCACGACGTTTGATCCGTAATTAGGGTGTTTTAATACTATAATGGCTGTAACGGTCTCAATCTGATAGCGTTTATATTTAAACACTTACGAGCCATTGTGAAAGCGTGAAAGAAAATTAAATATATGCGTGTCCTTCAAATTGGTTGAATTAAACGATATTATATCGATTATATTTCGATTTGGCGGTTCATACTTTGAAACATATCGAGAGCGACTACTGTCGCAACTCGCAGTCCGACGATAGTCATGGCGCATTAGCATAAGAGTGTTACTTGTATGGATTCAATTCCCACTTTTGGAGATAAAACATTTGATATATTAATGCCTTCGCTCCGGTGTCCGGGCAAAACGCGGCGTTGAGTTCCGCCACTCAACATGCAAGGCCTTCAAAATTCTGCGGAAAATGGGTAGTGTAATATCCTGGCATTAGGTTCCCTTTGCCTATCCTGCTGCTATGCGGGATACAAAGTGATGGCAAGAATACTCTACTAATAAGGCATCACAGTTTGTACAATGAATTGACAAATGTAATTTGTGACATGAACCTAGCTTATGACACATTTATGATTAAAAAAATATAAAAATAGTTTTTAAAAGTTATCTTAAGCTATTAATTTATCTTAGTTTTGTGTGTATTTTTTCACATATTATTATTATATTTATAATGAAATTAATCTTATATAACTAATACGTACTGTTTATCTAATTTTACTTTACATGGAATCACAGTTCGTGATTGCAGTGAATTCAATGTAATTAAATTGTAATCGTTACATAAAAGTTTTCTACTATTAACAATTAACAATTAATTGTTGACGACCTAAAATAAATAATAGATATTTTATGAGTTTGTTAAATACGTCACGATTTTCTATTTAACTACGCTTGAACTATTTCGCATAATACTCTTTCTTTCCCAATATAATCTGAATATATTATAAGGTATATAAAAACTAAACGACTACCCTGCTACGTGCGGGATACAGCGTGAAACTGATACAGGTAGATAAATTTTAACTATATATCTAACCACTAGAATATAATAGACTTACAAAAACCATACAAATGCAGGTAAAAGTGCACACTCCACACCATAAATAAACGCCTAAACAAAACGAAGTTTTCGTAACTGCATGTCTTCCCTGAAATGCCGGACATACTCGAAGGCAGGTGTGGTCGCGACTCCGACGCTAATGAACACAATGAAGACGTATCCCGGGACGTATCCGGCGTTGATCGATTGATATACTCGGTGCCACCGCGCCCGAGCTTTTTGTATTCGAATGTCGCCTGCCATTTGCATGTCGCCTGTCGCTTGCGAGTTGAGGGCGAATTTTAATATAAGAGTAAACGCGGACTGTACGAAAATGAGATTGAATGTTTAATATTTTTTGTTAATAATTTTTGGTAATAGTTTTTTGTTATTAGTTAATAGTTGAGATCCGCCAGTCAACACACGATGATTCCAGAATTCCATTGAACACTAAATTCCCTCTGCCTAACCTGCTGTGTGCAGAATACATGATAAAATTGTTTATTTTTTCATATTACAACAGAAATATATACAAAAATATAGATCAAGTTACATGTTATTAGATATTTGTTAGACGTACTTTTTTAAGAATCACCATTTATTTCTAAATATATTATTTTCTTCTAAAGGTGAAGTTATACTTTCACATAATATGGATCTATTACCATGGATAAAGTACAAAAATAACACCAAACACAAAAAATACGGTTATTAAAATATATAAAATCAGTTTGTGATTGCCCTAAGATGTCGGTATGATAAAGCTCGGAAATGTGCTTGAGGGTTATAATATTTATATTACGATGATAATATTTTTCTAGGGGAAACTCTTAATCATATATTAACGAACATTTTAAGTCACACGCCTTCCTATTGTTTTCTTGTTTTCAGTACTTAATATCAATATTTTTTTTTTATGAGAGAGGACAAGGCAAACGAGCGTTCGGGTCACCTGATGGTAAGTGATCACCGCCGCCCACGACCCCATGCAACACCAGAGGAGCCACAGGTGCGTTGCCAGCCTTTAAGGTGAAGATGAAGGGCACCGGGGCCCGGCATTACCTAATGCGAAACGCAGTGGCAAGGGCCACTACTTCACGCCGGTTTTAAATGCCGGGGGTGGTATTAAATCCGGTCGAGTCTGCCCATGCGTGTTGCCATTACTGGCGACGTGACTCTTCCACACGTACTTTAGTCGCCTCTTACGACACCGACAGTACCAGGGTGATCCTATTCTAAGCCGGGACCACACGGCTAAAAGTAACAATAACTAAAGAACTCAAATATATATACTTTTAGGTATATATGTAAATTATTTGGCAATCGTATCGTCAAATAGACAAATTTAAATGTCCATTACAGAACTGAGTAATAAGTAACAGTAATTAGAATCAATTTTGTTATATTATATACTATATGATACATCTAATTATATTTAACATCTACACGTAGATACGAGGTACAGACTACCCTGACATTAGCGGTAGAAGCCATGTCAGACACTCCACAGGTAGGTAATTTATGTACTAGATAAGCGATAATCACACTATCTATTGTAGTTCAAACGTGTATTACATATAATTGCTGGTGGTGACGACTCCGTGACAACAATGTGCACTCTGGACAATTGCTTCGCTATCTGATGGCATCACGAACAAATATGTCAATTTTCTTTTTTTTTAGCTTTATATACCCGCACATTGCAGGGTAGGCAGAGAGAATTGGGGGCCATAGTGTTAAAACATTCCGTTCTTCTTAAGTCACTTCTGTTTTACACTTTCCTCCGAATTCGTTGGGAATTACGTTATGTTGAGTGGCGGAACTCAATGCCGCGCCTCGTCTTACCAGAGTTTGCTTTAATAGAGCGAAAAATGGAGATATTAAATGTTTTATTCTCCCGAGTGAGTATTGAGGTCACAATCGGTGTATTTACAGTCACTCGATTATGCCCCTGAACCACGACGGTCTCATATATAAATAATATTTATAAAGTATTTCACATTTATAAATTAAATAATACATATATTTTTTTTTGTTAACCATGTAATATTAAAAAAATATATATTTTAAGTCGTTATATTTTTTTAATTTCGACTCGTCTCATAGAATCCGCTCTAGCCCTCTAGCCAATTAAATTATACGTTCTTGTCGCAATTACATTTCCCATGAATGTCATACTAACTGTCTACATTATAAAAGAAAACAAGTTTCAAGCTGTAATCTCGCACATTGCAGGATAGGCAATGGGAACCTGTGAATAACATCTGCTCCCTACTTTTCGCCTAATTCTGGAGGCAACACGTGTTGAGTGACGGAACTCAACGCCGCGCTTTGCCTCCTTAAAATCTTCAAAAATAAATTGAACCCACAACCTGTTTTGCTTACAATCATACGCTTGTGACACTACCGGACTCAACTTTACTACTATAGAAAATATCATTCTTCATAAAAATTCACAAATATTTTTTCAACACAAATTATTTTTCTTATTATCGTATCTCATCTATAAAAATAATATAAATCAACTATTCAGGAACAAATAATAGTAATTACTTACTTACTTCCAATCTAGATAGAGACAAACACATACTAATCGTTTTATATATATTACATGCTTTATCTGGGTGCACCACTCAAATATCTTAGAATCTTAAAAGTCTAAATCACTAACCACTAAATCAATAGACGTTCAGCATTAGTTCGGAAGACCGTAACTTTCGTTTCCTAATAAGCTTCATGTTCTGTGACGTTTATGGGTTTAAAATAAGAGCAATCTCTTAAACGATCTTGTAAAGATAAGAATAGATAGATATTCATTCTATAACACTTGGTTGTCTTCAAATTGCCTCTTCGTTTGTCAGCGTCCATAAAACTCTACATTCTTATTAGGTAATACGGTATCATATTAAAAAAACGACATTGGTGTATTTATAAAAAGTAATATTGTAAAAACGCGTTTGATGGCGCAAAATACTAACAATAAAAGAGAAATTTATTTTGAAAAAAAAAAATAAAAAAAGACAAAAGTCTACAACTGTTACTACTATTTTACTGGCTATTGCTCTATTTCCACATACAATGACACTTACAGCTATTTAATTTTCAACATGACATATTTTCAACGCCAATTTTTATTCGACAGAACAAGATAACGATACACAAATGTTTATGGAATACAAAACCGATATGTTAATTCACCGCCTGGACGAGTTAGCACCCCTCTGTATTGGCAGACATTTGTAAGGAGTTCAGCGGAGGGTCGCGTATCTTTATACATCTACATATTATTGATACCACTTAGATATTCTTTTCATCACTAAAACACTTAATGACTTGAATATATGTTGAATAAATAAACGTTTAAAGTATTAATTAGGCAGATCGAAAGATATAAGTAACTAATAAGGTATTTTATAAACGTAAATAATCTGCATATTTTATTTTAGGTTGAAGACAAATTTGTTTTGTCTCTGCCATTGTATTATATATTATATTTTTTCAGCTTCACACTGTATCCCACATACAAACTGGAATAAAACGAAGAAAAAAGAACATAGTTTCACTTGACAAAATTATATAATATCTAAAATTCACTTTGATTTACCCATAGATTAAAAATATTAATTAATTTTTGTTATTATTTCAAGATTAAGAAAACTTCCTATCTTAAGAAATCACCAGGAAAAACTATATTTATGTACATAAAATAAAAAAACTATATTTAACAACAACACAATTCTCCGCCGTATTCTTAATCTCAAACACAGAACAGAAACGGCGCTATTAATTATTTATGAAAATATCAGTTCAACCCTTTGATTATTTTTGAATGCATTGTACCCCAACTCGCTCTTGACAAGCTGCTAATCATATTCAAACGCACACCTTGCGGTATTACGATGACCGGCACTTACAATTTTAAAATAGAAGGATTCGAACGATGGATCGTTTATAAGAACGTACAAAAAGACGACGGCGTTAGCTACGTTGTGACAGGTGTGTGCATTCTGTGTTATTTGATTTGCTTATTACTGTAATTATCATCAGTGTATAAAAACGTGGTGAACGTTTAACTTAGCGAAATATTCATTTTACTTACATAAATAATATTTGAATTTTTACGATGTGTGTCTCTTATGAGCGTTGGTATAGAGCTAGCCAGGTGCACAGTGCACATCCCAGATATGTTACTAAAAATTTTCGTCCAGAAAAATAAAAAATTAAACACACACAAACTCAACCCAATTGGCAGTTAAACAATTATTGAAAAGTGTATTCCGAAAACAAAAATAGTATTTACTTAATTACATTTTCATAAAGTTATTCGTTATTCTACCTCCAAATACCTACCTACCGTCATCCAGCGTGACGAAGTAGAATAATATATTCATACTTAGAATTATCAGCAATAATAACATCTAAACGAAATTCACTGAGACGTAAGGGTTTGAAACGTCGCGGCAATTAAAACCCCATCAACCGAGTCTCCTCGACCGAGCGTGCCGTGACCATCTCTACATCTCTACATATCTAATATTTAATAATAATTAGACGAAAAAAAATATAAGACATGTGTAGTAAATTAGTTTCTTTGATATTTGAAATATAAAGAAGGATTATATTTATTGATCATTGTTTTATTATCATGTTCATCATTTTGAAAAAAAAAAAACAATTTTTGAATTACTCTTTGATATTGACAACTAAAAATTTTTTTAACTTAGAATACCGCACGTACCAAGGTAGGCAGAAAGAACCAACTGTTTAGGTACTACATTCTCCATTAAGAAACTTTAGTTCCCCATTTTCCGTCGAATACATTGGCAATGCAATCTATTAAAAAAGAAATGAATTAAAAATATTGAATATTTTACCCCCCGAATGGAAATCGAACCGGAAACCGTCGCGTTTACATTCGCAAATATGTACATCTTAGCTACGAATCCACGACGCAATGGCATCTACGTTAAATACTCTCTCACATTATACAATATTTAACATTGACTTCGATTCAATATTCACGATAGATAGATATATATTTATATTTATTTTATATACATATAAAAACTGAATAGCTTGGAGTAGGTACATACATAGGTACCTACTACCTACAACCGTTTGATCGTAATCAAGATAAATTTACAAGGTAACTATCTCCCCATTGTCTTATAAAATGATGTGAAAATTATTCCATTTCCAACTCTATTAAAACGTAACGGTATGGATATTTAGTTTAATTACTTTTATGTACGTACATGTATAAAATTAGCAGACGATTTTGTTTTTAATTCTAAACCAGGTCATAGTTCAATATCTATATTATTGATCTAGTGTTTTTTTTTAATATATATACATGTATATATAACTTGTATTTACATTTTTTTTAATTTTTTTTTTCAGCTTCACACTGTATCCTGTATCACGAGGGAACCTCGGTGTTAAGACACTCCGTTCCCCACTTTCTGCCGAATTCATTGCGTGTTGAGTGGCAGAACTCAACGCCGCGCTTTGCCTCGACGCTAGAACGAAGAAAAATGTAAATATAAACATATAGAAATATTTCACTTCCTCGAGTGGGTATCGAACCCACAACCGTCGCGTTTACGGGTGGCCCTTGTGCTATTGCGCCACGATGGCCTCTACATTTTAAAAGCAAATATATGCAAAAATGATATAGATGATCTTTCTTCAGCATATAGGCAATTAAAACCTTGTGTCAAGACACTGCGTTCCCCGCTTTTCACCGCATTATCTTCAGAATATAAATAAATAATAATTTTTCGTTATAAACCATAATTCACTCCCATTATTATTTATCTATAAGTAACTATTTTCTTATATTTTTTTTCCTTCTGTTTAAACTTAAATATAGCAAAAATAGAATTGACAATGATTTAATAATAATAAATTATACCTACTCACTTATATATTTAATATTCTAAACAATTATATCAATACATTATATATATAGTTATATAAACAAAGGTTATTATATATTTCTTATTACTTAACGAGTGTAGCTCCAATAGGAGTGGCAATAAAAAGCTAATTGTAGGGGAATGCTCGCCAATGAGTGAGCATTAGGGGCCGCGTACATAACGGAAGTACGAGAAGACTGGCGAGTTATCGGTATAATTACATATGTAGAAGGTATATAAAGATCTTAGTAATAGGATGTCTTAAAGAGCAATAGCTTAAAATTACATGTAAAGTGTAAAATATTCTAATAATACAATAATTTAATAATAGAATAAATAATATGAAAATATACCGCAGATGTAAATAATGTTATCATATGAAAAAAATATATCAATATTTGTATTTATAGTTTTTTGTACATACGCGTTCTCATCGTCGTTCAGATGAAGTTTACTTTTCTGAAGGTTACCTTATAAAGTTTTAGTATTGAGCAAGGCGATCCGCCTGCAGGTCTTCTACATCACCATTATATAACCCAAAATAATGGTGGATAAAGAAGATAAAATATTTCTAATAAGCTTTTTTAATTTTTTTGTCTTTGCGTATAGTAATATCTGTGCATATATTTGGCCAGTAGCTTGTATGAGGCCATTCGTGGCGTAGAGGCACAGGCTTGTGACCAGCGTAGCGTGTTTTCATAAATCGGCGGAACTCAGTTTTGAGTTCGATTTCCACACGGAGGAACGAATTACTTTTATTTCATCGCTCTAGTAACAAGATAAATTGCGGTGTTGAGTTACATTGAACACGCAAAGACTCAGGGTAGGCAAAGGGAACTAGTGAGACTTGCTATATGCAAGGTACAACGTAAAGATAATTAAAACACCATACCAAGCATATCCGGGTTAATATATAATACCATAAAACTGAATAGTCATAAGTGTCTAAACGTTTTCAGTGTCGGCAACTTAAGAAGCGGTGATTTTTAATTTATGCTAATTGTTTACCGTAGCGTATTTATGTGCACCTCGACACAAATTATGATACTAAAAGACCTATTAGCCAGTTGACTTTTTAAAAATATAATTATTATACTTGGAAATTGTCAACGCGTACTGCCTCTGCCTACTCCTGTTACATACAGCATACAGCATTAAGCTGAAAAAAAAATAAAAAACTATATTGAGTTTACTAAAACTAATAGAAATTGTCATTTTCTTCTATATAATAAAATTTTTGATTTGTCATCCAAATATATTGGCTTTTTATTTACCTATAAAAATACAAAATATATATACAAAAATAAAGACTCTAATGCCAAGTTATAAGGAAATACCATAATAAGATCCCAAATATTGTAGCGAAATAAATATAATACGTATTAAAAAATTTATCAATGTTAATTTAATTTAACAACAAAAAAAAATACAATATTGTCTTGTCTAATTATTTTTAATTCTGAAGGAGATCGTAGACGGAAGCCCAATACTGTGACTCCATTGTGACTGCAACAGTTCTGAATTGGTTACCACACTTGTTCGCCGCGGTCCACGGACCAAAAGACGCCGCATGCTTTTGTCACTTGCTTACACAGTAGGTACATACTAGTTCGGATACATAAGACTTTCCAAAATATAAATAGAATTTCATTTTTTTTTAGCGTCACACCCGCACACAGCAGGATAGGCAGCGGGAACCTGGTGTTAAGTCGTTCGTCAAGTTAACGTTAAATTTTCTAAAACACCAATTCTCTTTATTCGTTTTCTTCTCTTTATTATATTTTTCTTTCTCTTTATTATACTTTTATCAATGATTGCCAATAATGAAAAAGTATGAGTACCTTATAGTCTAAACAGTTTAAGTAGAGTTATTTACTTTACTTAAGTTCTAAACCATTCTATGTTCAGGTTTAACACTTTATTAAAAAAAAGAACTTTCGATATTGTATATATTTATTTTAAAGTGCCAACAAAACATTTTAATAAAAATAAATATTTATACGTACTATCGGTGACAATGTAATCTGAATATATTCAACATGTAATACAAAAAAATTACGATAAAGTAAAAAGTATCTATAACTTCTTAGGAATCTAATCTTAACAAAGCTAGCCAGTTGATACCCACAGTTCATATTTTATGAAAAAAAAAACAAGTTTCAACAAAAGAATTCATATAAATCATAACATCAAGATTATCCCCATCATAGTGTCATCATGGAGAGTAAAAAAAATAATTTACGGCTCTCAAAAAAGTAAACAATATAAGGCAACGTGTCAAAATACCTTCATATTGTTGTGCCGTGAGCTTCGAAAAAATGCGGTTACCAAAGGGGTCAAAAACGCTACAATAGCGGACCCACTCGTACAAAATGGCCACAAAAGATGTCACAGTGTTGATTGAACATAAAAAACACTATGAACTTCTGAAGCAGTTAATAGGACCAACAATGAGGATTGCCGTTGGTGGTATACTTGAATGACGTGCCAGTAACACATTTTAGATTCGTGTCAGCGAACAGTTCTAATTTTAAATTCTTTTATTCTTTATGATTTATGATGACTATTTAATTTTTAAGAAAAATATATAATGTGTATATTTCTAAAAAAAATATTTATGATCTATGGAAATTTGCTTTTTAATTGGCTTAATAATATATATATAATTATATATTTTAAAGACTTTAATCTAGTTAGTCTATTGTTATCGCTGTCATTACTACCAACATGCAATTAGTTAACAGTCAGTTCATGCAAGGAATGTTAGACGTAGAAAAAATGTAATTTTATTTATATTTACTTATAGAACATTTATCTCCATACTTGTGTATTTAATTCATCAATGGAGCTCCTCGAGACAATCCACAATAAACTGATAAAGAAATGATACTAATATGAATAAATGTTCCTCGATATTTTAATGTCTGCTGAAGCTAAGCTGTTGTGGAGTTGGAATTTCCTATAGTCTATTTAGAGGTTCACATTTAATGTTCTGTGTTCTTTTATCTCACAGGAGTAGGAGAAAGAAAATAGTTATAAATATAATTATTAGCCTATATGAAAAAATATTTGTTTACTTGCATCTGATTAGTTTATAGCTTAAATACATTGTATAACATTATTTTCACACAAATTCGTTTATTAAAACAATATATGTAGAGGCAAAGAGCTTAGAGTTCTGTCACTCAACACACAATGCCTCTAAAATTCAACGGAAAATATAAGCGATGTGGCAACACTTTTCTTATCCCGCTGCCTACCGTTCTACAAAACAATATTACTATTAAGAAAAACAGATAAATAAAAAAATCTCATTCCATAGACATTTCCTCTTAATCTGTTCAAATGCGAGCGTGCGCACAACAAGTGAGGCTAACTAGCAGTCAAGAGGTCGCTCCTTCGCTTCGCCTAAATGATGAGCCGCTAAGCAATCACTCACCATCGCGCAGCTTTTTACGCTCACTTGTACGTTATACCTATTCAAACGTTAGTATAAAAAATAAACACGTTTGACTGCGCTTTTAATCATCAAATAAACACAATATGGTGAATGTCAAATAATATACCTTAAATATTATACGTAAATTAATTAAATATGATCTACGCAGATAAATAGAGGTCAGTCGTTGGGTTCGACCCACCACGGTTGGGTTCGGGTGAATCAGTTAATATTTATCAATATTTTCATTAACACTAGGCTTCCTCTGCCCCTGCTATATAGGTAATACAGTTTGAAGCTGAAAAAATACGTTTGTACTACTCTACGTTGCAACATTTTTCAGCCAGAGCGGTGGCGTTAGAGGCACACCTCTAACACATTAAAGCTTAGATACAACGACAAAACAACCTTAATATATAGTATATAACATAGCCTTAGCAGAGTAATACTTCGTTTACCATCTTTCACAACTGCCGTCTACAACTGCATTCGTGTTAAATCTTGGGAAATTTATCAAAAAGCCTCAACCGCAATTGAACGGGCATGAACTTTCGAACGACACGAGTTAGGAATTAAGTTTGACAGTAAATAGAGGTGTAGCTCAGCGGTGTTCGTGCACACGAAGGGAGTATCGACAATATAATGAGGCAAGAGCTGATTGCAGCTCGATTCGCGGGAACTCACTGTCTATTGCCGTTTGCTTAGAAGGGTTATTAATTGTGTCATTATCATGTATATCACAACCCTCGTACTTGATATGACCCGGCACCCGGCAGTTGAAAGCCTGGGCTTGCTGGGTAATCATAGCTTTCTTTAGTTATATGTAAGAATTATCACAGTTTTGTGATGCATATGGAGCTTGGAACTATCCACAAGAATTGTGTTCTTGTGGATAAATGTCTCTATAATTTATTATTTTCTTAATTTTATAAATATTAAATAATAATTATTTGTTTTTCTAGTTACATTTGATCGTTGTACATTCCTGTAATGCCCATATTTTAAACGTCATAGTAAAGTGCAGAAAATAGTGTCGAGGTCACGTAGAGCAAAGCGATGAAGGCTCACTCATCGGGTTCAAAAGCCAACAGCGCAATTTGCTCTACGACGGTTTTAACCTCAAATACAATACCATCAAAATATTACGTTATATTTTTTCTAATTCTTGTTTGTTTTCTCTATATTGAAGCGTTATTAAAAATTTTATCATAACAATCTCCACCATTGATATCCAAATAATTTAAGTCATTTACAAATAAATCAAATTATTAAAACCGTGTAATATATCTTTATTAATATATCTGTGTATTACATTCTAACAAGAACTTAGCAACTGTTTATAGTCTACGTAATGTTTAACAGACATTAATAGGCTCACTCGTGTATATTTCTTAGTCAATAAACATAAACATTTGTGGATAGAGACATTTAAATAATATTTAGTCGCCTCTGTAACACTTAGCTCTGTGGACATAGATTCCTTAATCTTCTCTAATCGCGTGCTTGCGGGCAAAGCTGCAGCTCTTTGTATAAGTTACATTCACCTGACACACATTTAAGGAACCCAAATTCCAAATTATACTTTGTTTTACTCAAGTTAAAGGTGAATTCTGAGTTAACGCGGCACATAACTGAAATACTTCGACATAGGCTATTTCTTTTGACATAGGGTGCATATTTGAAAACCTCGAATATCCCCTGTTGCATATTAAAGAGGTATCAATCAAAATAGCTTGCCAAAATGTGTTTGTACCCACTGGCGTTTATAAATCACCTCCTTAGTGTATTGTCTTGGCCCTAATAGTCTGCTTTATGTGAATTACATTATAATGGCGACGTTAAAAATAACATGGAAATATAAAATTGTCAAATATGTATAGATAGTTCAAATAAAAAAGAACAAGATAGTAAAATAGTCTCCTTCATATCTAGTTAATCTAAAATCATGATATGAATTTTATATTAAAAATTCATATCATGATTTTCTCTACTATAACGTAGGTCAATCTGCAAGGTATAATACTATTAATATATTTATCCACTCTTCATTATTTTCACAAAAGAATCATAAATTATAAGAATTATAAAAAAATAAATATTTTGTAGGTTCATGTGAAGCTCGGCATAGTAAGATAAACAGAAACCTAGTGTCACCTAGTGTCAAGACACAATATTCCCCGCTTTCCATTTAACTTTCTAGATATTTTTTATTGAGTGTTTCGACACTCAATAAAAATATAATAAAAATAATAATTAATTACCCCCCAAGGGAGAATCGAATCCATAAGCAGAGCCATCGCGAAACGAAGGCCTCATCATAATGCGCGACACCTAAGACCTAAAAATAAATTTTAAAGAAAAACAAAGTTTATTATAACTGTGTAGTGTATGGACATCATACTTTATCTTAGGGAGGAAGTCAGCGATATTTAACAAAAAGACCCATTGTACGCCAATTTGGAGGGCTAAGTGATATTAAGTGAATACCGCCGTCCCAACGCTGGTAGTTATCATGTATCACGGGTACCCACCTACTTAAAAACAGTTTAGCTTTTAATAAGGAATCGTTAGGGGTGTACATAGAGTAACGTAACACGCAGATGTCACATAAATATGTATCCGAAACTTATAGTCTTCAGTTTATCTACAGCATGTGCTTAAATAAATAAAGGCAAACATTACTTATTTAATAGTTAAAATCACACATATTATTAAAGTCACTAACTTTCGCTTTAGTTATAACCCGCTACAACAAATTAAAGAAATAATTAGATTAAGTAACAAGAATACAATTAAACCTATCCTATTTATTAGAGTATGTAACTATTTGAATAATTGACAATATAATTGACAATAAAATATGAAATTAGTCTATGGAAAGAAACCTCCAGCGATGTTGCTGCAACATAATGATTGATGGATCCCGAAAGCGGGCCCGACGGCGAACTTGGGATTTATCACCGGGACCACAAACCGATCTAATAAAATACTCGCTGCTTACAACAGAATATTAACTACCTTAATACACAGACATACAAACTAAAGTCCTTTATACATATATCCTTTACATCTTACAGTAAACACTACATCCGTTTCGCGCAATCATGTGAATCCAAACTCGTTAGTTGCATATGGAAAATTAATTACTTACTACTTAAAAAGTCAATATATGTATATAAAAATTAATTTAAAAATAATTAAGCTTTAACAGAATTAAGCTTACTTTTATGTATTAAAAATACTCATATTGAATATAAAACAAACCGTGAGTGAAGGAAAGTGCCCTCTGCCTATACTTAAGCAAGTTAAACCTGGCAACCTAGTCTTAAGAGACCCCATCTAAATTTCCCGAGTGAAGCTCGAACCCACAACCCCTGCGCCACCACTGGCAACATTTTTGTATATTTTGGCCAAAATCCATGTTTAATCTATTTTTTTATTATAAATAAAACACGTTATCAATGTAGACTCGAATAAATTCAACTAAATAAATCACAAGTAAACACATGTTGCAGCTACAATATCTTTTACAGCAAGTGCAGTTATTATCGATGAAGATTTATAACATCGTCGGCTATTATCTTCAGAAAGCTGTGATATCTGAACCCTTTTGTTTGTATCCGTGGGCCGCCAGTGTACAAGGGACAGGTGGAGTGGTCACCGGAGGGATGGTGCTAACCGCGTCTGAACCTTTCTTCACGCTTTTTCTTCACAATTTTTTGTCCAAACACCAAGTAAATTTGTCCAGATAAGGTCGACCCAACACCAGCAGTAATTAATGGCGATTAATAATCGGTTATCTTGATCGTAGGCCTGCTAGCGTTATAATTGCTATACGTGTTTGGTTACAAATAATATTTGGAGGTATTTAAAATTTTGAAATTATTATAATTTCACCGAATTCATGTGTACCGGTACATCCTCGGGACCGATCGTTGTTTTGATAAGAAAATAACAGTATTTAGACATTAGAGTTGTAAACTTTGAATTAATCTAGAAAGTATAATCAAATGGTGACTATTGGTTTGTTCAGTTTGTATAGTATTTTATATTTGGATCTAAATTATAAGCGTTATCTCCGATCACGGTGTCGGCGGCGTTTCGCATGCGCCATGGAGCACGGAGCAAGCAAGATAGTGACTGGAGGCAGGCTTCCTCGAAGTGCGCCTTGCATCCTTCCTACGTCAATCAGGACGAAAGAGGGCCGTTCTTTTACTTTGTCGATAACATTCAACGTGAAAGTAAACTTATTACGAAGGTACTTGACATAAAAGTATACAGGAAGGAATATCTTGTCTCTGCTGTCACTCGTCTATGCAAAATCTATAATTTTTTTCATATATTTTACGTGATTAGAGGTTAATTAATAATTAAAAAAATATATTTTAAAATAGTCTTGTATTATATTATTATGCTGCAAACAACTTGATTTAGTTTAAAAATTTTAGTTTTTCTCATTTTTAAAATCCTTAACATTTACAAGACCACTCGACTCACCTTCACCGAATTAATAAAAAAATTAAAACTTGTATCAATCATATAAAAATGATAAAGAATTACCATAAAGCGGGCACAGCATCGATACATCTCGGAGGGCATTCTCGACGGCCGACGGCCCCCGCGGTGCTCAATTGATGCATCGGCCGACGCTCGAGGAGCGACGCTCTGCTCGCCTATTCACTTATTACTTACGACATAAGAGGATAATTATCAACGATCGAACTTCTTGTTTATTTTATAACAAAAATAGATAATGTGCATATCGTCAAATGATTTTTATTAGCGGCCTGAATACGACTTCGCCCGGATAAAGTTGTTTTTATGTTATGGCTCAATTGTACAATGTTGTTATTCTGATATATAAGATATATTACTGTAAAGTTTCATCTAAATCCGTTGAGCAGTTTTTGCTTGAAAGTAGAACAAATATAATATCTCATTTATGGACATCGTCTTAAGAAAATCGAACCTACTACATACACGCAGTCGCTTATTAATGCTTAAATAGTATCATATCGACAAATTCTGAATGAAATATAATTTTTATATTAGATTAAATAAATCTGTTGACAACATCTGTCATACGTCCACGAAAATACTAATTATTATTTTAATCAAATCAAATTAAAATAATTATATTCAAAGCGCTGTTTTAAATTAACATACATCGGTGACATTAAGACATGTGCACCTATTATTAAACATACAACCGACAGTAAATTTACTATCATAATAACTTTTGATATCTGTATAAGGCAAGTCAGTCACTATCTTTTTTTTTCAGCTTCACGCTGTATTCTGCACACAGCAGAATAGACAGAAGATGTATAGTGTTAAAATACTCCGTTCCCCATTTTCCGCCAAATTCTGGAGACATCGCGTGTCGGAATACAACCCCTCGCTTTACCTCTACACCAGAACGAAGAAATGAAAATATTGAATGTTTAAATACCTCGAGTGGGGACCGAACCCACAACTTGTGCCACTGCGCCACGACTGACAATTATGCTGTATGCTGATACATTATAAATTTATTTTATTATCAATTCAATTAATTGCAATGTTTGTATGAGACGTAATATAAAAATTATTTTAGCAAAATTGAACATTTATCGCTGACGTATTTATGGAGCTCTCGCTAACCGTATCCCATCGATCAAAACGCGTACCGCCGCCACTAGTGGTGGATAACAATCGGATGCAGGTGTGTGAAAGGCGTTTTGAGTAAAATTTCCTATAAACTACTATATTGTATATACAAGAGAGTATTTTTTTTTATTGAGAAATGAAACATATGACAAATATATAAAAACAAGTCTAGCATTCGTCAAAGTCGAAAAGATCACACTTAAAGCGATCACTTACAACGTATTTATTAAAACAGGTAGGTAAAGAAAATCTACTTTGCTTATTATTTTACCCAATAATCATAGACATGGAAGCCAGTCGTGGCGCAGAGGCACACACGTGTGTAAATGCGGCAGGCTGTGGATTCGATTCCCAGTTCTCTGTGATTAGAAGGCAAATTGACATATGGCGTATGTTCGTATAATACTTAAAAATTTATAAATAGTAAATACTTTCATTATGAATTACCATTTTAAATATAAACAAGCAAAAACTTAGTAATTTCCTTAAATGTGCGTTATATTACAAAGAAACGTATATATTCCATATCATGAGATATCTAAGTGTCAAAAAAATCTATCCGATAAATAAAATTCGTGTAGCATAGGAAAAAAATTGTTAATTCTTCCACATTGTAGATAAAGAAGTGACTATTTTACAGTCGATATAAATTTAACAGGTAATTTAAGATTACTTTGTCATTTAACTGAGAGCCCTGGTGTAAATGAAACTTTTATAGATGTCATTAATGTGTATTTCCCCTAATTATTTGTACATTTTTAAGATTCTAAATCACTTTGTCAGTTGGTTTAGAATAACAGGTTACGTATTTTTTTGTCGGCACATGCCACGTGACATCTCTTAATACGTGTGGTTTCGCTTTGTGGTTTCCAAAACTGCGAAAAATGCCATTTTTTTTTTGGTCGATCGTTTTTCAACAATTTAGTGTCAACTCGATCTGCGAAGGCTTGGTTTTTAAATCACCTGCCGCTTAAGAATGACAACACTTTCGATTCGAGTTATTATATGAATCGATGAAAGTTTAAAGTTAGTGCTACTAGTATTTTTTTGTTCAATGCAATTTTAATGTTATTATAATTACAATTTTCTCGGTTTCATTAAAATATGAATCAGATCTGAGTGGAAGTATACAGTATATAATTATATTTATATTATTTATTAATATGAGACTAAAGGAAGTTTATATCTATCTTATCTTGTAAGTAGCTTCTAATGTTTTTTATTGACCTTATTTTTTTCTAGCTTTGCAGTTTTTCCTACATTATTTATATTTTTTGATTTATTCTAAATTTAGATATACAAAGCGTGAAACTGAAAAGCGTTGAGTTCCGCCACTCAAAACGTAATGGTCTCTAATTCTTGTCTTAACGACAAGAACTTTAATTGACGGCCGGAACTGTTTCACTGCGCCACGGTGGCCTCAAAATAATTCTATCATAAAATAAATTTAATAATAATAAAAGAATTGTTCATACAAAAAAATACTCTTTGCATTTTCCTTATAAAATTAGTGTGAAACAATTTGAATTTGCCACATATCTCAAAATAATATATTAAGATAAATTGAATATAACCAACACATAAGAAAATATCAATTTTAATGATAACAAATATGTATAATAGTTTATTTAGCTTAGGAATATGATTATAGGGTGAATGTGCGACTATCCGCGAATTTACACGCGAGGCTTCTTCAAAGAATCTCAGGTAGCGTGCCGTCAACGTGAAATAATATTAAACACTAATTCCTGTCATACATGAAGTAATTTGAAAATCCACCTATATTTGTATTTACTAAGAAGGATGATATAAATATACTGTTGATCTATCCTTACCAATGTAAGGAATCACGAAATAGTTTCATAATTATATTTTACAAACGTTTAAAGGGTAAAGTGCTATTTTCATTCTACATAATATTGTAAAGATAATATTATAAGAAATATTAGAAGCATTTTCCTGGCAGTCTACTTCTCTAGAAATCATTATTTGACGTAGCCTTATGTAACTTTCTATGAAAGACTAAAAAGAAAATACCAAAAAAATAAAGTTTTAGTTTATATTTTTTAAATCACGCGAGATGTTTTTAACACTTCAGTTACCGATCGTACCACAACAATAGACGGAAATACTATATTTTCTATGCCCAAATTATATAAATTGTTACATGCGATTAAACTCACGTATTTGACTCGAAGGAATTCGGGTGTATTGAGGCACAGCTATAAGTTTTTTACAGAGAGCGCGGTAGGTAGACAGCGAACTATCGGTAGCTGACTCCGATATACTCGCGTTAGTTCAAACAAATCATATGACGTCTCCTTTAATTATGTCAATGGTCGAGATTGACTCGTGGATTTGAAGCTGCGAGCCGCCTTGTGGCTAAGATGAACAGTTTTTGAACATTAAATTTAATTCACAATATGGATATATTCGTTCTGACACCTTAGATAAATTGCTACAAGTTATTTGGTATTCAGTGGTTGTTAATTTATAATCTATTGGGGAATTAATATTAATTTTGGTATTTTTTACATATATATTTTTTTTATTAAATAATTTTATGACACAGATTCACACTATATCCCGCATACAGCAGGGTAGGCAGAGGGAGCCTCGTGCTTTACCTTGTCACCAGAGTGAAGAAATTGAAAAAAATATTTCCTTTCCTCGATTGGGGATCGAACCTATAACCAGTCGATTTTACGACACTCTCTGTGTCCTTGCGCCACCACTGGCGCACTAAAATATCATTATAATTGAAAAAGCATATAACTAAAATGTGAAGATTCTTAATAAACTTTCTGCATAGTTCTCCGATTTGCCGTAAAAAATATACGATAGTTGTCTACCACATACATACATATATTCACATGAGTTATGAACTTGGCTCATCTTATCCAAATCAATATATTATCTAATCGACATTTTATAATTACAAAATAATCCCAAGTGCCGCGTGGCTTCCGACGATTAAAACAATTTCGGTCGGGTTTTGCTTTACTACTTTTTGTGAGAGGCCAACATGGTATCATGTTTCCATAAAATCATCCAAGCGACTATTATTACGCGGCCAGCTTTTGTTTTAAGTGACGATTCGAATACATTGGACTTTCAACCTTTAAAATAACGTATATTAGTGTTCTAGTTGCGTATACGTGCAAAGGATATACGTCAATTCGTCGTATGATTATAGCATGCCCAGTAGCCTAGGTAATTTGATAAGTTGGATATCACTCTGCCTCCGCTTGAGTATTCGGTGCGATTAAAATAAAATTTCTTTTGTTTTAATATTTTATCCGTAATTCTCAAGACGTTTTTGTATTTATTATATATGATGAAATCACAAGATATCTTCACTTTCAATCATTTAGTTATTAGGTCTTTGACCTATTTGAATCTTCTGAAACATTAATATTACAAAAATATTAAATGTAGTTAACCATATCACGTTTTATCCAAAGACGCAAGAGCAAACAAATTCATCTGACGGCAAAATTGTTATATTTATTTTTGTTTTTGTTGACACGAGTGTGTCATCCTTTTTCACATTTTAGAATTAAATAAGAAATGCACTAGAGCAAACAAAATCCATCTGGCATAACGGTCTGCCGTAAAAAGTGGAAACATTTTTTTTTTTTTAGTAAATTCAGTAGCGTCACGCACCAACGAATATGTTGTTTAATTTTTTACCCGTTAATTTAGTTTGTCATATTAATAAAATGGATCCACAAAGAATCAACTTACTTAATAGAATAATAGAAGAATTTTGTTAAATATCCATTCATTTTTTAACCCAAATCGTGATTTACGCATGTAAACTGTTTATAATTCAAAACAAAAAACTCACTCTAGTCTCAAAGTACAGGCAATCAAAGATCTTTACTGGAATTAGTAAAAAAAAGTAGAGCAGATCAAGAACCTTGGGTTACCCACCTACTGAGTTCCCATTGCACGTCACACGCTCACGAAACAAAATATCAAGATGATAATATTGTAGGACGCCTTATCGAAGCGTTTATTTTAATTCAATCTGTCAGAGGAGACAAAAAACGAGTTGGGCATAGCTACTGGGCGCACCGGTGCAGCGGGCGCCTCGTGACGTGAGTCGAGGCCACATGAGCATGCACGGCCCTGTCACTCATGGACCATTATTTTAGTGACTACAGAAGTAAAAGTGATTTTATTTTTCAAAGTTAATCCACAAATTCGGCCAGCCAGCTACAAAAAGCTACAAAACAGTGATAAAAAACTAAATGATTTCACTTTTTAAATTAATAAGCAGCGCGAAATACCAATATCACTGTCTTTTTTTGAATAAATATAACATTTGAAACATATATAATATGGAGGATGTTAAGATAATCTATTTTCTGAAATAAAAACTACTTAGGTATATACATAATGTACATATATTAAGTTGATGCCTAATTCTAATTGTGTATATACACACATATTTTACATAAATCTTCCATATGTTTTTCCGATATTATATTTATTTATTTCTAAACTAATATTGCAATTGATACAAATAATTTTAAAAAATATAGATAATTTAACTTTAAATGACTATCGGGTGATTATAAAAAGATTGAATATTTTAGATGCTTGAGCATTTATTATAGGTAACATGTAAGAGTGAGTTATAATTTGAACACGACTCCGCGCCGGTCCGGAGTCAGGTTACGCGGTGGAGACGCGGTGCGCGCAACCGCGTAATTTCTGAGCCGACGACATACAGCCGGCCTTTTCGTAAACTCTATAAACATGAAAAATTTGCAAGCGAAATCTTAATAGAATATGAAATATTCCCCAATTATATAACAATATAATTTTAATATAAAATTGAAGTGGAAACTTTATCAAATATATGTGAAGTTCACACAGATTATGAATGTGAAGTTCAATACACAATGTAATTTTTTATATTTCATCAATTTCTATTTTTAAAAAAATATATTTATTATTAGTTTGGCGATGTGTCAGTACCATTCTTTAGAATGAAAACAATAAATATAGAAAGATAAAAACTAAATATTTGTATCCTATTAGTTTATTCCAAAGCATACCTACCGACGATGATACGGATAGTAATAACGAAACCTCATCTACCTGCCGATTATTAAATGATAGACCGTATAATTTTTAAGAAATTATCAAAAATTATTCCAGTAGTCAATAGCCAGTTATGGTATTTTTTTTTTCGTAATACACCATCAAAAACATGTACCAAAAAAAGACATAAGCACGCGACACGCGATCCACTGCTCCTTCAACAAAAAATGATGCATTAATAATAAAATCACTGTGGGTTCGATCGTTATTAAACAGCTATAAATTATCCTAATAGTTGTAAACAAGTTAAGAAGCTCAAACCGAGTAGGTGTTTATAAACTAGTCTCGGTCCACCATTTTTTGCTGCTTTAAGTGGCTCACATGAAGTATAATTGGAAGACTGACCGCTAATAGGGAAATAAATCGATATATGTTCCTAATTATGAGGCGATGCTTACAAATATAGAAAAAAAAATTCAATAAATATTTCTTCATTATTGGCAAAGCTTTTTTTAATAGATATATCTACTTAATAAAAAGATTTTAATTATTTGTTTATACACTCCCAATAAATATGAAGTAAGTATATGTATTTAAAAGAAGCTTACTAATATAGCTAGAATAAAATGAATTTAAAAAATAACTAAATGTAATTACCTGCGTAATTAATAGTCGATTAAAACATATTAAATATAAAAAATAATAACAAAAACATCAGCTTCACGCTGTATCCCGCACTCAGCAGGATAGGCAGAGGGAACCTAGTGTTAAGGCACTCCGTTCCCCATTTTTTTTCAATAACAAAAACATAGTTTCTAAAATTATTTAAAGAATTAATATCTCACTGTCAATTTATAGTTATTATATCGTTATTAATAAAATTGTTGCCACAATTGCCATCTATTGGTAATTTTTATCATCACGACTAAAGCAAAAACAGCGCCATCTATGCTGCAAATGTATCTTTTACCAGTATCGAACACGTCAGAAATACTGACATCTGTGATGAGTTATATTTTACTAAGACGGTAGTGATCATCAAAACTGCATCGCTGGTTTTTAAAAACACAAAATATATTCAACAGATGGAGTTATTAATTTTTATATCTGCCTATTCACATAAATTAGCAATTAACTTTTTACAATTGATCGTTTCGGAAACAACACAAATATTCTGATCTAGTTATCTATAAAAAGTAATTATAAAATAACAAACTTCGAGTTTGGTATTTATACCAAAAATTGTATTGTTTGTATTTATTTTTGATGGTTTACCATTTACAGACTTTACACCATAACGAAAGAATATTAAAAGTCCCCATCGATCTCATGTGTGCTTAAAAGTTACTGAAGGTCAAAGGCCATCATTTTCATATCATTCGTATCAAAAAAATAAATGAGACAAAGTTATAGTTTATACAATGATGTACGAAAATTGTATTTATGTTTTTTTTCCAAAAATCATAACTGTTGAGATATGATTCTCCATGTGTGCAGAGTATTATAGAACTAGTGATTAAACAAACCATTGTCCACAAAACAGTGTTGTGGTGTAAGTAACGGTGCGAGATACTTTACAGTTCATGATAACTAGTAATTTACAATGATCGAGCATTATGAGGAATAGCGACGAGAGGATATACCGGGCCACTTGATAAATAATTATTTTAATATTGGATGTAATCTACATAGTTCAGTGTTAACTACGTCAGTTTAGGTATTTTTTTCTGTATATTACGCGGGTCTGAATATACGAAAACTGAGTTACCACGAGCTATACTAAGCGATATACGAGTGAGCCACCACCACACCATGCTGGGTCTCGTCGTCATCCATAGCGCCGGCCTTCTTCTGCCGGTCAACGAGTTTCATATAATCTGTTCAAGTCTCCACCCGAGCGTGTATCAGTAAGAGGATATAGAACATAATTTATTAAATCATTATTGTACTGTACCTACTAAAATATATTCTTAATTTTCCTTTTGATAAAGCTTATTTCCCTTTCTCGCCAAATTTGGACTTCACACAAAGGCTTTTACATTTGATTTGAAGAACCCAATAATGAGAACCTCGCTCCATATTATCTACGATTTTTCGTATTGAGAACATTTTAATTTTGTATATTATGTAATATTGTGAGAACAGAAAAGCAATTACGAGGTTTTTTGTTGAAATATAAAGGTGAAAGCGCTAAAAAAAATGTTTAAAACGATGTTTTGTGTATTTGTTTTTTTTTTTAATCCATATTGATTTTAATTTGATAATTTTGATAGCTTTTTTTTCAATTCTTCAAAATAATACGAACGTTGGACATAAATAAATATTTCAGTCAATTCAAAAATATCACCAAGTTTCACAAAGCTTATTTGTTACCCTCATCAAAGCAAACTTTTTGTTTGAACAACTTTTATATGCTGAAATGGTCTGATTTGAGTTCTCTTCTGGTCATGGATATAGAGTGGAAAGCAATGAAAAAAAAACTAGTATTTTCGGTATTTAATTTAAATCGTATAGTATTTACATTGTTTACATCAGTTCACTTTATATTGTTAAATTTATCGACATGGATATAAGTTTCACAGAACCCTTAATTATCATGAGCTTCAAAGTGTCTCGGACCGTTACTTACACCACAACACTGTTTTGTGGGCAATGGTCGGATCTTACTTAGTTTATAGCTAAGTTATGGCTTCCGGTGGTTAATTCTGAAACTTTATGAACTTTGCTTCATTAGAAGCGTTATTGCTTATGCGTATGTGTAAAGTATGTGTAAAAACGATTTATTTGGGAAAATATTTATTTGTTTACGAATGTAGGCTTTAATCTGATAAATCTGTTTTTGTAACAATTAAAATTTCTGGGACTGTGTGCTGTGCTGTGTTCGGCTGTGGGATTAAAAGAAATAAAATATGCAATTATAGTATCACATTTTATTGGACAAAACTTATAGCACAAAAATTGTTAATTTAATTGAGTAAATTTCACTTGCTCTAGTTTTATAATTTGAAATAGAAGAAGACAAATTTTACTATACGATCCATATTATATTTGAAAACTACATTATGCTTATTATATTTGTCATTCGGATGACTAGTTGAGGTGAATGCGTAAATCAACATGTTCAAATAGAAACATTTAAATATACTATTTGTAAATTTTCCCAATTATTTTTAACTGTGACACAGATAAAATATCTTTATATAGACAGAGCTATCCAATAAATAATTCAAGACAACCTCAACAAGCCACCCATATATGCACAGTATATGCGAGAAGAGTTAAAAATCGATAAAGACACATTGGAATGATTAATATACTTGCCAAGTAGATATGTTTGAAGAGACTACGCGACTATGAAAATTTCAAAAGTCTATTTAGAAAAATATCTTACCTATGCCAATATAATTATCAGATCATTATATCTACATAAGACTCAGAAAAATTGAATAAAGATATATAATATATAAGCTACGAAACAAGGAACTTTACTTTCGTATCATTACGCCTGTAATTTGGTACTTTTTATGTACCTACATACAAATTTAAATAAGTTATATCAGTTATAGTCATATATAAAAATACATCAATAAGAATTTCTGAAATTTTAGCAATTTTGCTCCCATTCGTTTATTTGAGGATAATCGTATTAATCTGATGAGTAAACATTATACAGAATCCGTATCTTATTTCGGTTGTCATTAATTTCAAATACTTGGCACTGTTTTATTTTTTGTTATATCTTTCCTTCCAGCTTATATTATCATTTCTCTTTCAATAGCAAATAAAATATTTCGAACGGACATTCGTAGCAAGATCTAAAATATTATCCATTATTTTGTAAAAGTTCTATAGATTTTAATTAGGCTCTATTAAAATGCTTTAGAAAATACATAACACACATTAAATGTATCCAAGAAATAAATAAAATCTATGCACACTTAGACGACGATCTAGATTATTATAATTATTATATATTATTAATAATGATTATTATGACGAGAGGCCGTCGTGGCGCAGAGGCACAAGCGGTTGATCCGTGCCCACCAAAGACTTGTGCCCGAAATGAAAATTTCGATTCAAAGCTAAAGTCCGGCCCCCATCAATATATATTGATAGTTTAATATGACCATGCCATGGCATTAACTTGGCAGCATAAAGTTCGAGATCAGAAGGTCAAAAGCTGTTATATATTTCCTTACGCGGAGGTATGAAATAAAACTTAGGTTCTTGTCAACCTCGACGTTTGCTGTAAACAGCATGTCAGTCAGTCATATACTCCGCAATGAAACTTTCTGATATTTTTTTTTCAACGACCTCTCCACCTCCACTTGATGAGCTTAAACTATTCATCAGTTATAGTAATTAAGATACATGTAAATTTTATATTTGTAAGTAAATAAATGTAAGTTAAACAGTATCAAAGAATCGTATACAGAAAAGAAAAAAAATACATATTATAATTTTACATTAAAAAATAAACAAATGTAATTTTTGCATATTTCGAAAGATTACTGAATATTTCTAACTTTGAAAATCATATTTTTAAGATACATCTGAATAGAAAAGACGCAAACATTATATTAAATTAAATGTCACTTTCTAAGAGGCCGGCTCGTTTCGGCCTCGAGTAGTCTGTTAATTCTATTTCCTCTATGTCTTGTGAGGATCCCGCTCGTCCATTTACTGCTCGGCCGTTTCTCGTGTGTTTTGGAGTTGATTCGTCTATTTTCAACATTTCAATGTCGACACCCGTTTCGTCTTTATCGACCGCTGTCCTGCTCGGACAACGGTCTAGCTCCTGTCAGGTAGCCTGTAGTTCAGCCAGCGCGTGGTCTTCCTCGTGCAAACTCTTTTCTGCCAACCTAAAGCTCTCTAAGAACTCGTTCAGATCGACTAAGCCATCTTTATTTATGTCCATTAATCGGCAAATATCCACCAACTGATCTTGAGTCATTGGATTCGGCATATATTTCCCCAGTAGTTGACATGCTTCCGAAAATTCTTCTAATGTTATATAACCTTGAAGCAAAACAGTATCTACAATAATATCTGATTCAAAAGCACAAAATATAAACTTTTTAACTAACGAATTTTCACAACTCATATAATCTGAATCATAAAATGAATGGAACGTGAAAGTTGTTTGTATGAACAAAGTGCCACATACAAATAACAATGCAGTCACTATGAAATTAAAAAAGTTTACGGTCCTTTTTGCAATAATTTTTACCTGAATTATCCTTGTCGAGTATTTTAAATATAGCCTCCAAGCTTCTTTTATTTTTATAAAGCGTTTCGACAACGGTTTGAGTGTCAGACTTTCGACCAACTTTCTGTAACGAAAATGGACAATACAATTTTATCCCTGAAACTTTTTTAAAATTGTAGCATCAAAATAGATTTGCAGACAGATTGACATATTTTATTTCGTTATACAAAAGAAAAATTATAATTATTTTTATTGCGCGCCAAACTTTTATTTTTATATTTATTATAGTTCTTTTTTTTTCACAAAGCAGATTTGTACATTTTTAAATATTCAATGCTGTAAAATTTCAATATGACAAATCGGCTAATTAAGCATTTGCCTCAAAAGGCAAAGGTCATTCATTGAAGCGCCAAAATTTTCTGACAAGCTTCAGTAATTTATCAAATTCAATGGAAGGAACAGATTTAAACTTCACGATTGGTTGAATCTAACTTTTGGTAATATAGGTGATATTACATTTTTTTTTTTTAAATCTGATAAATATTAAATAACATGATTAGAATTATTTATAGATATCAAGTAACTAAATATATACAAAATCAAATCAAATCAGCTTCACGCGGTAACCCGCACACAGCAGGGTAGGCAGAGAGAACCTCGTGTTAAGACACTCCATTCCCCACTTTCGTACGAATTCTGGAGGCATTGCGTGTTGATTGGCAGAACTCAAGGTCGCGCTTTGCCCAGAGCCCAGAGCGAAGAAATGGAAATATAAACGTAAATAAATATTTCACTTCCTCGAGTTTGGATCGAACCCCCAACCGTCGCGTTACAGTCACACTCTGGTGCCGCTGCGCCACGACGGCCGCAAACAAATAAATATAGATACATAAATATAGT